>JAVIAB010000046.1:14261540-14416540 GCA_032433765.1 Megaustenia siamemsis
AAAACTCTATGGTTTCTGCTATTATGGAGCGGATATGGGAAATTTATGTGACACAAAACTGATTCCATGAACATAACAGAAAGAATTGAGGTATCTCCCTACTTTTCTTCTACCTTTTTAGCTCCCAGTTGAGCATAGGTCTTCAACAAACATTTCCCAAGTCGTTCTGTTTTTTGCCATTCTTTTAAGATCATTCCATGTCTTCCCCATCATCTTCATCTCTGCTTCTATCTGTCTTCTCCAAGAATTCCTTGGTCTTCCTCTTTGTCTTTTCCTCTCGGGATTCCAAGAAAGGGCATGTTGTGTAATACTCTCGGTTGGGTTCTCGGTGTGTCCTAACCAGCGCCATCGTCTTCGCTGTATCTCTTTATCTACTGGTATTTGACTGGTACATTTCCATAATTCTATGTTAGTGATTTTGTCCTGCCATTTCCATTCTTTCATTCTGCGCAAACATCCATTAATGAAAGTCTGTATCTTAGTGATTGCCAATTTTGTTGTTCTCCATGTTTCACAGCCATATAATAGGACCGACAAAACATTTGAGTTGAAAATTGTTATTTGTGTATTTAACCGAATTTCTTTAGATTTCCATATTCCATTAGGTTTCCCAGTGCAATGAAAGCTAATCTTGCTTTTGATATCCTTGTTTTGGTATCATTTTCTGTTCCTCCCTCTTTATCTATATCACTGCCCATATATATATGTAAGATTGTACGTCTAATAAAGGTATGTCTCCTAGTTTTATTTGGTTATTGCCAACTGTATTAATTCTCATAATGTTGGTCTTATCTCTATTAATCTTCAGTTCTAGCTGTTGTGATCTCTCATCAAGTAAGCTCATTTTATCCTGCATCTGTTGATGGCTGTGTGATAGGAGATGTATGTCATAAGCAAAGTCTAAATCATCAAGTTGTTTGGCCAGTGACCACTGGATCTCATTTATTTTCATAATCCAATCTATGGCCAGTAGAAAGAGAAATGGAGACAGAAGGTCTCCCTGCCTTACTTCTGTTCTTATTTCAAATGCTTTCGTTATTCTGCCCTTCATGCACAACTCTACATTTTGTTCCTTCATACATTATTTTAATCAGGTTAATAAACTTTATGAGGATTCCGTAATGACTCAACAACTTCCAAAGCATTCTTCTGTCTAAACTATCAAATGACTTTTCGTAATCTATGAATCCAATATAAGTGGGGATTTTAGTTCTAAACTTTGTTCAACAATTATATGTAGAGTAGTTGTTTGATCAGCACATGATCTGTTCTTCCTAAAACCTGCTTGTTCATCTCTCAAATGTTTCTCTATGGCCTCTTTTAGTCTCTCCAGAATGATTCTGCTTAATATTTTTCATAGCACTGATAGAATCATAATTCCCCTATAATGTGTGCACTTCTGTAAACTTCCTTTCTTTGGTAGTTTGATCATATAACCTTCTTTCTTGTCTTTAGGTATTTAATACCTCTCCCAAATTTTATCCAATAGATTATGTAACATCTTGGTAGAGGTGTTAATATCTGCTTTGATGGCTTCCGAAGGAATTTCATCTGGTCCTGTGGTTTTACTATTTTTTTATAGTTTGATGGCTTTCATTATTTCTTCTTTGCTTGGTTTTCCACAGTTAACGTGTACCTCTTCTTCTGCTGGTAGTATATCTGGAGGATTATTTGAGCCGGGTCTATTCAAAAGTTTTTCAAAGTGCTCATTCCATCTCACCATGTGTTCCCTTATATTACTAAACAGATTTCCTTTCTTATCTTTAACAAAGGCATTGATCTGTTTGTATTTTCCACTTAATTTCTTTGTGCTGTTGTACAGTTCTTTCATATTCCCTTTATTTGCAGCTTCTCATGCCTCTTTAGCTAGTTGATCTATATCTTTTCTCGTAACCCATTTAATAAATCTTCTCACTTCTTTTTTTACCTCTGTGTAAGCTTCCTTTGTCTTGGCTTTATTACTTCTCGTTTTGCTTTTATTTATTTCTGCTTTCTTGTTTTTTCTTTCTTTAATTTTATCCAGGGTTTCTGCTGTCACCCATGCCTTATTCTGACGTTCTCTTATCCCCAGTGTTTCTTCGCGTGTCTCTTTCCATATATCTTTTACCTGTTTCCAGTGATCTTCATTATTTATTGCATTTTCTAGTTGTTGGAGGACTTGGTATTTGTTTGATATTGTGACTACGAATTTATATCTCCCTATTCGGCCATGTGTAAAGGTTATACACCAAAGTTTTAGATAAATGAGCCGCGATAGCTCAGTGGTTAGTGAACTGGACTACCACGGACAAGGGGTAGGGTTCGATCACTACCGACGGCTTCCGGGTTCACCCAGCCTTAAATGGGTACCGGATATTTTTCTGGGAAAGTAAAGCAGCACGGGCGTAATACTGACCACACTACCCCAAAAATCATGTGCTGAAGGTCTGTAAAATATATGGTCACTAACACCATATTTCCCTATACGCCACTTGGCGTGACGGGGGTACTTTACTTTTTACTTTTTACTAACCCACTCATCATCCTGAAACAGCTAACTGAAGAAAGGGCAGAGCACATCCAACATCTATACACAGTTTTCATTTAACCAATAAAAAAGCATTTGACATAGTAAATAAAGAACAATTGGGGGATGTAATAAAACATACGGAGTAAGACATCTAACCAATCATTGTAAAAATCGCTACATAAACTGCACCTGCGCAGTTAGAATAACAGCAGGCTAAAGAGATTACTCTGAAGTAAGAAATGGAGTAAGGCAAGTGTTCGTGCTATCTCTCATTTGCTTGTTAGATACATGGACTACATATAGCAAACCTGTCAGAGACAGACGAAATTAACGAGTTCTCTATCCCAAAACGGTCAGGCACTAAAACATGAAAAGAACATAATAGACCAACAAGAATACTTAAATCGAATTAACATCACAGGAAATGTCATTACGGTAGCCATTTAAAACAAGTCTATTGTTTTTTTTTTTTTTTGTTGTTTTTTTTTTCTGTGCCGAAGCCGGCACATAATGCATACATTATATAATGTATATGCTCGACGAATATTGTTATCAAGTGTCAGACTTTGTACATGATCCGCATTGTATCTTACCACACGTCCCAGCTCAGAGCAAGCCGCTCAATATTAGCAAGGGAGTTTCTGGCTGCTGCTGTTGCTTCTCGTCCCAATTTTATTTTTAGTTAAAACAAATTTGGAGAATTTAAATGTATAGAAAGTCTAAAGACAAACACCAATTCACGGACATCATTAATACAACCAAGGTGTAACAAGGCTGGTTAAAACCATCTCTCTGTTTGATACTAGTATATTTTTCGTGACATTAAAATTACTTTTTGCCATTCCTATTCTTTTGTTTTTTTGTCAGTGTTTCATTCTCCTCACTGTATATCATCATTTATAGTATATTCAAGGTAGATGCAGCTTTGAACTGTCTCCAGGTCTATTACTTAAACTTTGATATACACTTGTAGGGTTGATTAATTTCTTTGATTATGATCATAGTCATTTTGATATTCTATCTAATCCATATTTTGTGCGCATCGTGTTTATTTCATGTAATTTCAGTCTAATTTATATGTCTATGACTTTTTATAGTGAAAATATGAAAGATTTAGTGAAAGAAGTATTTTTTCAGGAAAAATAACTGTGGCAAAACAGTAGTGACTGGGTAGAAAAACTACGGTCATTAAGAGTTAAGTAATTGTCGTAGATATTTATGATTCTCTGCTAGCAATAAAGTATCATCAGCATATCTTAAGTTATTGATTATCCTTCCATTAATATTAAGGTCTGGCATCTCTTTGATGTTTTTTTTTCAAGAATTGCTCAGTGTATAGTTTGGTGACATAATGCATCCGTGTCTTATTCTTTTTTTTAAAGAATATAAATAGGTGTATAGTTTTCTTTGTTATATTTTAATATTGCTGTCTGCTTCCAGTATAAATTACATATTAGTCATATGTCCATGTCATCTAGATGTATGTCTTTTAGTCAATCAATCTGTTTATGGTGTATTCTATCAAGAGCATTGGTGTCGTCTAAGTTTTGGTTTGGGTATTTCTGCAAACGTTTCGATTAATGTGCTCATGCATATAATGGCTTCTTTTGTCCCACTGATTTTCCTAAATCCAAATTGTTGCTCCTTTAATTATATATTGATTTTATTATGAATCCTTCCTTGTATAACATTAACAGTAGAGCTACCAAGAACAAGCTACGATCAATGTTAGTTGAGATATTCTAGAATAAAATCAGGTAAGCAGCAGCAGTTATCGATTAATTAATGACAATACATGTGACCTTGATCAGAATAATGGAACAACATAAGAAAGCTTGAAAGAAAGATAGGTGTTGTTATACAGAGAATCGAAGAAAGCTACTAAAGCAACATATAGTCGTTGTTGTTAGTCGTAACACAAGTTGAACACAATAAAAATACTACACAAGTTGAACAGAATATAAATACTACACAATTTGAACACAATAAAAATACTACACAATTTGAACACAATAAAAATACTATATAAGTTGAACACAATAAAAATATTGTACGAGTTAAATATATTAAAAATAGTGAACGAGTTGAACACATTGCATAGTTTCTGTTAGTTCAATACTTTAAACATATTTTACGAATTAAACAGATGAAATATATTTTTACGAGTTTAACAAATTAAAAACGCTTCCAGGGTTAGAGAATGACTGATCCGTGGTATTTAAATTCAATAGCGAAGCAGGTTTGAAATGTAATGTTAAAGTTGTGTTTAATTTATGTTCACTATGAAAGATAAATATAGTTTCTCTTGGCCATTTAGTTGTCGTAAACGTGTTAAAAATGACATATTTATTTAAGCCAAAATTGAAATAAACAAATTGTAAATATAAAGTAAGTAACATATTTACCGCCTGGATTTCTGAAAACTGAAAGTAGAAACAAGTAATGGGAATAAAAAATAGCACGATACAAATGACGATAAACATAAGAAAACAATATATACACTTAGATATAAAATGCAATACATTGTAATAGTACATGGATTAATCATTATATTTTCCGATCACACTGGTGTAGCCATGTTAAACAGAAAATGGAGCCAACTTCTCTTTCTTTGACAACTATAATCAGTTGATTCGTAGAACACGTTAATATCCGGCCTTTCGCCTTCAGGTATTATTCTGTATCTAAGATTTCCGTTACTTCAGTCCATTTATTACTTAAATGGGGGGGGGGAGAGAATGATGTTACTTTCATTCAGTGCGCACAGAAATAAAGAGAATGACTATTAAAGACAAATAAACTGCAGGAAGCAGATGTATTGCAAACAAAGAGGGAAGAATGCTAGCAGACAACAAAGATATAATAGATAGATGGCAAGAATATATAACATAATTATTTCATGACGAAAGGAACATAAAGCCATTTATAAAATGTGCATGCAACTATAAAATCCTGAAATCTGAAGTAGAAAAAGCTATAAAAACAATGAAAAAGGTAAAGGTAGCAGGACCTGACAATATACAGATGGAGATGATACAGACTCTAGAATATTTTGGCATTGAAGTGATCACTGACATATGTAATGGCATATACCATACAGGATACATACCAAACTAACAAAAAACATAAACTTTCATTGCATTGCCTAAAAAGAATGGTGCAGTTGAATGCAGTGATTTTAGAACAATAAGCCTATTGAGCCAGGAAACAAAAATGTTATTAAAAGTTATACAGGGAAGGATTCATAATAAAATCAATACTGAATTAGATGGGCAACCATTTGGATTCAGAGAAAAAAACAATGGCACAAAAGAATCCATATTTAGCTTGAGAACATGGATTGAAAAGTACATAAAAATAAACACACCAATATATGTCTGCTTCATAGACTACACCAAACTTTCGATAGAATACACCATAATCAACTTATAGTTTGCCTAAAGGATACACATCTAGACGACACAGACATCGACTAATATGTAATTTGTACTGGGAGCAAACAGCAATAATGAAATATAACAAGGAGAACTCTATACCAATTGATATAAAAAAGGAGTAAGACAAGCATGCATCCTATCACCAAACTTGTTCAATCTACACACTGAGCAAATCTTTAAAAACATCTCAGACATGCCAGGCCTAACATTAATGGAAAGATAATCAATAAGCTAAGATATGCTGATGATACTGTACTACAAGCAGAAAATCCTAAAGACCTACACCAATTGCTTAATGTGATAAACATAACACGCAAAAAATATGAACTAGATATGAATATCAAAAAGACTAAAACTATGATCATAAACAAAGAAAATTCTCAAGACCAACAAATACATATCACAGTTGAAGGAATACATCTGGAGACAGTTCAGAGCTACAACTACTTTGGACATACTATAAGCAATGATGGAAAATGTAAAATTGAAATAAACAAAAGAATAGGAATGACAAAAAGTAAGTATTTTAATGCCATGAAAAAATATACTAACAACAAAACAAATATAAGCAGGGCTGAAACTAAGAATAGCAAAATGTTACATCTTCTCAATATTCCTGTATGGTGCAGAAACATGGACATTAGACAAGAAAACAGACCAGAAAATTGAAGCCTTTGGAATGTTGATTTATCGAAGAATAGATAGAATTGGATGTAAAAAAAAAAACAAACAAACGATGAAGTTTTAAAACAACTAAAAATAAAAAGAGAACTGCTGAATACAATTAAGACAAGAAAAATTGCATTTTTTGGGGCATGTTAAAAGACACAACAGCCAACTAACAGTATATTGAAAGGGACAATATAAGGTAAAAGAGGCAGAGGCAGACCAAGACTAACATGGACGAGTAACATAACAAGATGGACAAGTCAATTTATGACAACCTGCACCATCAAAGCAAGAAAGTAGAGCGGAATGGCGATCGATGGTAGCCAACATTCGTTGCGGAGACGGCACTCCATGTTGATGATGATGATGATGATGATGATGATAATGAAGATGTCAATCAGTGACTAATACTTTATATAGTCGATGTGGTCGGTATCGCGCCAAAATGCAATTTTAGAGCTGGAAAGACTATCACATTTAGTGACATCTTCTCACTTTCTATGAGAACAGGTATAATATCTCGCACATCGTAAATTGTATCAGTGACGAATAATTTTCTCAATGCAAACTGGAGTCAAAACAACATAAGCATAAATATTGTTTTTATTATTATAATTTTCTTCTTTCAACTCTAATTTTGTCTGTAATAATTCGTTTTTTACTGGTCTTTTTGTCAGTCATAATTTCAATTGTTTGTTTTCTGGTAATTCATATTTTTTTTAACAAGGACGCCATAGAGTCCAATCTTGTGTTAATATATGTAGAGATCACTTGTGATAATACATATCTTGCGACTTGGTTACGCAATTTAATGTTTTGTCTCTCTACAATCTACTTATTCTGGAAGTACATTCGTCGTGCACTCAGAATTGAATGAGTAGTGGGGCGGCAACGGCATACTTTGTTGACACCAGGTGGTCAAAATAAATGAGACTCAAAGAAACATTATAATCATTAAGAAGGTGAGATATACTGAAAAAACACTATTTTTTATACTTTTGTTCAGTTTTCAATTTTTGGTGTACTTGCATACATTATCATGTCTATTTTCAGTATCTATAACTCCTTCTCAGAAGAGGTCGGTTTTGTATCTTAAAAATGCTTTTTCTATACCCTCTAAAGTGTGTTTGTTTATTGTTGATCAGAGAAAGCTCGGCGAGGGGCTGAAGCAAACGGAACAAACGCAAGACCAAAAAGTCAATTAAGAATTATGACAAATGCGCGGTTGGTTGATATAATTCATTTATTATATTTTACTGCTTGTATCGTCTATAATTATCATCTTACTTCATACATATGAATTCAAAATCAACACATGAAAAGTGGCAAAGCTCCAGGTCCTGACAATATAACAATAGAAGAGATTAATGCGTTATGTGAGCTGGGAGTACAAGTCATAACAAAACTGCTCAATGATATATATATATATATATATATATATACGAGTATATATATATAACACATACCAGAAAATCTACTAAAATCTATCTTTGTAGCCATAACGAAGATGCCAGGCGTCATTAATTGCGAAGACGATCGCACTATTAGTCTCATGAGCCATATGACTAAAATATTACTAAGAATCATCATGGGCGTGTAAAGCACAAAATAAAACCAGAAATAAGCGTGGAGCAATGTGGATTTGTGGAAAGAAATCACATCAATAATGCAATATACATCCTGAGGGCATTGATATAAAAAGATAAAGAGGCAAAGACAGACCTATATATGTGCGTTTTATAGACCGTACACAAGCATTTGACAAAGTAAAACATGTAGAAATAGTCAATATGCTGGAGAAATTGAATATTGGTGGCAATAATTTGAGAATCATAAAAAACATGTACTGACAACAAACAGCAGCCACAATAATTAGCAATCAAACACGACAGTTCCAATATATATAACAATTAGTCAGACAAGGTTGTGTTCTGTCGCCGGATTTGTTTTCACTATATAGAAAAACTATTATGAGATCAATAGTAGACAAAATAGGAACTGAAGTCAACGATCACAACACAAACAGTTTGCAATATGCTGATGACACAGTCTTAATATCAGAGACAGAAATTGGACTGCAAGAAATGATAGACATAATAATAAAAGAAAGCAACAAGAAAGGTATCAATCTGAAAAGTAAGAAAACAGAATCAATGGTCAAATGAAAGAAACAATGATGAAACATAACAATAAACGAGACACATCTGAAACAAGTGCAACGGCTCAAATACTTGGGTACAATAATAACATCAGATGGAAGATGCACCACAGAAATAAAAAGCAGAATAACGCAGGCCAAAATAGCATTTCAGAAAATGAAAAAAACACCTTATGCAACAAGTCTATCTCAATAGAAGTGAGAAAGTTCATCGTTGCTATATTGAACAGACTCTTACCCATGGAAGCGAATCATTGACAGTAAAACAAATGAAAAGACGATTAAAGGCCACAGAGATAGGATTCCTCAGAAAAATGTTGAAAGTTCCCTGGACAGCTAAAAAGACCAATGAGGAACTTTCAAAAAGGCCAATACAAAAAAGCTCATAAAAACATCAGAAATAAACACTCACAATTTTTTTTTCAGGCACATGTAAGAAGAGCAACTTTTATATAATTGGTTATAGCTGACAAAATGCAGAGAAAGAGAGATCGCGGACGACAATGAGAGAAGATACTAGATAGCTTGGTGTAATGGCATAGAAGCAGTGAACTACAGATTTCAAAATATGCACTGTGGATTGACGATTGTGGAGGGAAATGATCGTCTACGCCAACTGGTATGACACATGATGATAATGACGATGTCTACTCCATATTTAATTTATTTCTCAAACTTCCCACTGCAGGAGTCCTGACATCGCTCCGAGATACCAAGAACACAGATAGACAAATACCTAGAGAACAGGGGCAGGCAAGAGAAACCATTTTTGTTTTGGTGTTGTAAGACACAGAAAGGTAGAACAATGCGTAATAATTAACTAAAAGACACAGTTGCTTGATGAAACACAAAGTGGCGTTTTAGATATAATCTAATAAAAGAGAACAACAACATGGAATTAATGGGACATAATGTTTTCGAAAGTTTAAAGATTTTGAAAAGTCATTACAATTGTTCGACGTTCATATTCGTGGCCATAATCAGTCACATGTGACTATGGGTGCTCTCCAAGGCACGAGCTAAGGCATCAATAGAAAGAGAGACATAGCCGCGCATGCAACATGGTTTTTTTCTGTCTACGCAGCTGAACCCATGCTACATGTTTCTTCTCTCCACGCAGCCGAGCCCACGCAACATGATTCTTCTCTCCACGCAGTCGAGTCGAGTTCATGCAACTTGTTTCTTCTCTCCACGCAGCCGAACGATCCAAAGGTCTATCAGAGCAAGAACAGTTTGGTGTCAACTCCATTTCATGAGTTGCCAGAGCAATGTTGAAATCAACACTGAACTGCCTTAGGGGCTCCAACTTGGGATTTTTCCTCAGGGTTTACTCCCGAAGTCTATTCCATGAACGGTAGACCCGCTAGACAGCGGGGCTTTATAATCGGAGTTGACTGTCTCCTACATTGGTTTCCATGTTTAGGTTAACGTGTAGTATCTAACCAGAGAGGAGGCTAGGGCACTCCGTCTCTAACTGCGGCATGAAAGTGTTAAAAATCCAGCTCCTAATAAAACATTCTGAAAAAAAAGAACAGAATACTTTCTCATAGAAAGTAATGCAATTAATTCCATTATAATGTTAGGAAACAAGTGAATTAAATCTATAACTTACAGTCACACATACGCTGAGCGAGGTCTCCTTGAACTGTGTCTAGCAAATCGAGCGACTTAACGTTGAAGGTATTCCATGAATTCCCAGAGATTCCTTCAAGCTCAATTTCCTGTGTAAGACCAACACCAACAGAGAACACTTCGATGTCTTTCTTCCTGATGTTATCAGCGGCAACAATTGCTGTAAAACACAATCGTACATATAATTTATTCTGTCTAATTTACACATTCTGTATCAGCCCTACGTTTATTAACAAAAACGTTTTTAGGTAGCGGTTTGTTAAACCTCTGATCAACGGTTCAATACCAAGCCGGAGAAAAATAATCCCTCCATTTTGGATACAACCGGAAACCTTATCTTAATCAATACAAATCAATAATTTATTATCAATTTTGTATTATATATTATATTATTGATGAAGAGAAGATAGTGAAATGTAGGAACCAGAATTAAAGGCACATTTAGAGTCTTCTTCTTCTTCTTCTACCTTCTTTGTTCCCAATGGAGCATATGTCTTCAACAAACACCCTCCAAGTCGTTCTGCTTTTTGCCATTCTTTTAAGATCATTCCATGTCTTCCCCATCATCTTCATCACTGCTTCTATCTGTCTTCTACAAGAATTCCTTGGTCTTCCTCTTTGTCTTTTCCCCTACTTGTCATTGTTTGTGAAGTTTCTTCGGCTTATTTTTTAACAGTATGGGATAGCCAGTCTCATGCCCAACCCTCCTTTCTCACCTCTTACGAACATACCTTGTAGGGTACAGCGCCGCTATTCTTTACTCCCTTTTCGGTCCCCAGCAGCGCACGGGCGTTTAGAGTAGTCACTGAAAAAGGTTACTCATTATGTGTGTGTGTGTGTGTGTGTGTGTGTTTAATACAAAGGTTGCTTTACGTTTGCTGATTCACTACATCGGGGACTGGGTGGTCCGGTGGTAAGATGTCTGCCTCTAGATAAGAAGGTCCCGTATTCGATTGGGGCGCCAAGAAATGTGTGTCACACGTTAGAGACTTAATTGTACTGGCATTATTCATGCGATGGAAAATAAAAAGAACATTAAATGTAATCGAATATGTGGCTTTACTCTCACCTGATGTTTGGGTAGTGAGATCAGACGTCTAGCTCTATCGGAAGATAGCAACAACAAAAATAGGTGGTTCCGTTTGCATTCTGCGCACGTTAAAAAAACTTTTGGCAGATGAAACTCGAAAAGAGTAAGACAAAAGTGGACGCTGCCCGCGCAAAACTATTAGAAAAAATCTACCAAAACATTAAAACTTTCGACAATAAAGATATGATAGTACCTCTAAATTCGGAAAACATATGCCTACATGTCGGGGGACACCTGATCACACGGCTTCCATTGTGACAATAGGAAAATTCTCCTACTCAACTGTCTATCTATCTATCTATCTATCCTATCTATCTATCTATCTATCTATCTATCTATCTATCTATCTATCTATCTATCTATCTATCTATCTATCTATCTATCTATCTATCTATCTATCTATCTATCTATCTATCTATCTATCTATCTATCTATCTATCTATCTATCTATCTGTCTATCTGTCTATCTGTCTATCTGTCTATCTATCTATCTATCTATCTATCTATCTATCTATCTATCTATCTATCTATCTATCTATCTATCTATCTATCTATCTATCTATCTATCTTTCTATCTATCTATCTATATATCTATCTATCTATCTATCCATCTATCCATCTATCTATCTATCTATCTATCTATCTATCTATCTATCTATCTATCTATCTATCTATCTATCTATCTATCTATCTATCTATCTATCTATCTATCTATCTATCTATCTATCTATCTATCTAGCTGTCTATCTGTCTATCTGTCTGTCTGTCTGTCTGTCTGTCTGTCTGTCTATCTATCTGTCTATATGTCTATCTGTCTATCTGTCTATCTGTCTGTCTATCTGTCTGTCTGTCTGTCTGTCTATCTATCTATCTGTCCCTCTGTCTATCTATCTATTTATAACCCCCAAAAATATTTTTAAAACAGCAATTACAAACGTACTTGAGGTTACGTTTTGTGACTGGCCAGTTGTAATTACAGCGAGAATATTGGGCACAAAGTAGTAATTTCCATCCTGCTCTGCGATGTTCAGATAACCATTTCTATTAATAGCGTTGAGCGCATCATATGTGTACCTCCAAGATGTATTCTGATATGGTGTTGTTAGAATTGCCTGTATATGAAATCAATATACAAACTAAGAAGAAAACGGTAACATAATTTGTATTTAAATGTAATTTATACAAAGTAGTTTAACAGTCTAGTTATGTTAGGAATATATATATATATATATATATATATACATAAAGAAATAATTTATATAAGGAGAAATCATGCAAAATCGTTGGCGACATGATACAACTGTGAAGTTGAATATGAATCATCATCATCATGTACCATACCGGATAGCGTAGACGATCATGTCCCTCCATAATCTTCTATCTACACTGCATCGTAACAGTTCTGTTGTTGACTGCTTTCCATGTCATGACACCAAGCTATCCAGTATTTTCTCTCTTTGCCGTCCGCGATAAATGTGAATAGGCTGTGTAAAAAAAAAAAAAATAGATAGCTACGCCTCCAAATTCTTGTGTAAGTCTCCAATGATGCCTGTTGTTAAACTTTCATTGCTGCCAGTTTGCGTTCTTCAGACGACAGGTGAACGCAAACAAACAGAAATAGCTAGTAGAACTATTTTGGACTTAGACATTTATGTCATGCATATAGATATTTATATCAGCGTGATGATCACTGAATTTATAACTTTATGTAGATTTTGGTAAAATTAATTACTGAATGAAAATTGAATGAACAAAAAATAGATATTTTAAACATTTATTATTATTCCTTAAAAGGAATCATTGGCAAACATTGGGATATTTTAGAAATATTTCTGAGCAATAATTCAATATTTTTAACGCATTTGTATAAATGTTAATCTTATATGTTTTAACTGCATCCACATGTAAACTATATGGTATGTTAAGTTTATTATAATATTTTAAAATAATATTGGAATTGTCTTCTACCTTTTTAACTCTCAGTGAAGCATAGGTCTTCAACAAAAACTTTCCAAATCGTTTTGTTTTTTGCCATTCTTTTAAGATAATTACTTGTCGTCCCCATCATCTTCATCTCTGCTTCTACCTGTCTTCTCGAAGAATTCCTTGGTCTTCCTCTTTGTCTTTTACTGTATCTTCGCAGTATTTCTTTATCCACTGGTATTTGACTGGTACATTTCCATAGTTCTATGTTAGTGATTTTTTCCTGCCATTTCCATCCTTTTATTCTGCGTAAGCATCCATTAATGAATGTCTGTATCTTCGTGATTGTCAATTGTGTTGTTCTCCATGTTTCACAACCATATAATAGGACCGACTTAATATTTGAGTTGAAAAGTTTTATTTTTGTATTTAACCTAATTTCTTTGGATTTCCATATGTTTCCCAGTGCAATGAAAGCTCCTCTTGCTTTTGATATCCTTATTCTGGTATCATTTTCTGTTCCTCAATATTCATCTATATTACTGCCCAGGCATATGTAAGATTGTACATCTAGTAGAGGAAATTCTCCTAGTTTTATTTGGTTATTGCCAACTGTATTCATTCGCATTATGTTGGTGTTATCTCTATTAATCTTCAGTCCTAGCTGTTGTGATCTCTCATCAAGTATGCTCATTTTATCCTGCATCTGTTGATGGCTGTGTGATAGGAGAGCTATGTCATCAGCAAAGTCTAAATCATCAAGTTGTTTGGTCAGTGACCACTGGATCCCATTTATGTTGTTTTGAGTTATTTTTATAATCCAATCTATGGCCAGTAGAAAAAAGAAATGGAGAGAAGGTCTCCCAGCCTTACTCCTGTTCTTATTTCAAATGCTTTATGTAAGCTGTCCTTCATGCACCACACTACATTTCGTTCCTTCATACATTATTTTTATCACGTTAATAAACTTTATGGGGATTCCGAAATGACTCAACAACTTCCACATCATTCTTCTGTCTAAACTATCAAATGCATTTGCGTAATCTATGAATCCAATATAAAGTGGGGATTTTAGTTCTAAACTTTGTTCAACTATTATACGTAGAGTAATTATTTGATCAGCACATGTTCTGTTCTTCCTAAAACCTGCTTGTTCATCTTTCAAATGTTTCTCTATGGCCTCTTTTAGTCTCTTCAGAATGATTCTGCTTAATATTTTTCCTGGCACTGATAGAATCATAATTCCCCTATAATTTGTGCACTCCTGTAAACTTCCTTTCTTTGGTAGTTTGATCATATAACGCTTCTTTCCAGTCTTTAGGTATTTCTTCCCTCTCCCAAATTGTATCTAATAGATTATGTAGCATCTTGGTAGAGGTGTTAATATCTGCTTTGATGGCTTCCGAAGGAATTTCATCTGGGACTGTGGCTTTAACATTTGCTAATAGCTTGATTGCTTTCGTTATTTCTTCTTTGCTTGGTTTTCCACATTTAACGTGTAACTCTTCTTCTGCTGGTAATATACCTGGATGATTATTTGAGCCGGGTCTATTCAAAAATTCTTCAAAGTGCTCTTTCCATCTCTCCATTTGTTCCCTTATATTACTAAACAGATTTCCTTTCTTATCTTTAATAAAGGCATTGATCCGTTTCACCTCTGTGTAAGCTTCCTGTGACTTGGCTCTATTACTTCTCGTTTTGCTTTTAATTATGTCTTCTTTCTTTCTTTAATTTAGTCCATGGTCTCTGCTGTCATCCATGCCTTATTCTGGCTTCCTCTTTTCCCTTTTGATTCTTCGCATGCCTCTTTCCATATATCTTTTACCTGTTTCCAATGATTTTCTATATTTATTGCATTTTCTAGTTGTTGGAGGACTCGGTATTTGTTTGATATTGTGACTGCGAATTTATCTTTACCTTGTTCTTTAAGAAAACCTACATTAAAATACTGTATACCCTTATTCGTTGTAGTATACTTTTTTAGTTAAATTTTAAGTTTGGCTATCAGAAGATGATGATAAGAAGCTACATCTGCCCCTCTATATACTTTTACATCCTGTAAGGATGACTTATGCTTATTATTAATATATATGTGATCAATTTGATTTTCCGTTCTATGATCTGGTGACACCCATGTAACTTTGTGTATTCTTTTATGTTGGAATATTGTTCCTCCTAGGCTCACTTGATTAAGGGCTCAGAAATTCACAAATATCTCTCCATTCTCATTTATATCTCCAAGTCCATGTTTTCCCATAATCTCTTCGAAGCCTCTGTTGTCTGATCCTACTTTAGTATTTAGGTCTCCCATCAATACTATAATATCCTTGGCTCGTCTTGCATCCATCTGACATTGTATCTGTTTATAGAAATCATCTTTAACTAAATCATAATTATCGTTGGTTGGTGCATAGCATTGGATACTGTGTAATTTTATTTTGTTTTTGGTTGTTTTAAATGTTGCTCTCATTAGTCTTTTTCCTACTGCTTCCCATTCTATTAGTGTTTTATGTGCATTCTTTGATAGCATTATACCTACCCCTTCACTATGTTTTGCTCCAGGTTCCTGGTGTCCTGATGATAAAACCATCTCTCCTGTATTTAGTTTTATTCTTTCCGGTCCTAGCCATCTTGTTTCGCACATTCCCAGAATATCCATCTTGTAGTTTGTCATTTCTGATGCCACCTGTGCAGCTTTTCCCTGTTCGTTTAGGGTATGAACATTCCAGGTGCCAATTCTGGAGGATTTCCTGGTAGACAAAGGGTGAGTCAGCAACCCGGACTCCTTACGGCTTTCTCCGGCTTGCGTCATATGTCTCTTAGACAGAGAGCCCTTCTCTTTCCTGGATGGCGGATTTACTTTTTCTCTCTTTGACTTGTCCATGTTTGTGTTTTTCGTCTTATTTTTTTACAGTATGCCGGTCCCATGCCCAACCCTACTTTCTCGACTCATACGAACATGCCTGGTAGGATACAGCGCCGCTATTCTTTACTCCCCTTTCGGGCCCCGGCATCGCACGTGCTTTTGGAATTATAATTGTTTGGAACTTTTGTAATTAATTTCTTTTTGCCAAACTCATTTTGAGTGTGCTGTGAGATATAATTGGATAGTCATTGATTATGAAAAATAAGTTGAACATAATTTGAAGAAAAAAAAAATAGTTTCCTATATGTGACTACAGTGTTTTTAAATTAGTCATTAAATGGAATTAGAGTGTGTTTAATTTATTTGCTAAATGTAATATCAAAGTATATTGAATTTATTCACTTAATGTGATTCGAATTTTATTAATGTATTTAATATATGCCATTAAAGTGTTATTAATTTAGTCACTAAATGTAATAAGAATGTTTAGAATTTAGTTGCTACAGTAATTAAAGTGTTATTAATTTAGTCACAAAATGTGATTATAATGTTTAGAATTTAGTTGCTACAGTGATTAAAGTGTTATTAATTTAGTCACAAAATGTGATTATAATGTTTAGAATTTAGTTGATGTATGTAATTAAAAGTGTAATTACTTTAGTAACTAAATGTAATACGAATGTTTAGAATTTAGTCACTAAAACTTTCAGCTCCATGGGGAGTATAGGTCTTCAAACACTTTCCAAGCCTTTCTGTTTCTTGCCATTCTTTTAAGATCATCCCATGTCTTCCCCATCATCTTCATCTCTGCAGGTATCTGACTTATGATTATAATTTATTGGTCTTCCTCTTTGTCTTTTTCCCTGGGGATTGTAAAAAAAGGACTTGTGCAATACTCTCATTTGGCTTCCGCAGTGTGTATCCTATCCAGCGCCATCGTCTTTGATGTATTTCTTTATCCACTGGCATTTGAATGGTAATTTCCATAATTCTATGTTAGTGATTTGATCCTGCCATGTCGAGCCTTTTATTCTGAGTAAGCATCCATTAATACAAGTTTATATCTTCGTGATTGTCATTTTAGTTGTTCTACATGTTTCACAGCCATATAATAAGACTGGCCTAACATTGTAGTTGAATTTTTTTTTCTTTTAGTATTTAACCTAATTTCTATGGACTTCCAAATGTTTGTCAGTGCATCAAATGTTCTTCTTGCTTTTGATATCATTATTTTGGCATCATTTTCTGTTTCTCCCTCATTGTCTATATTACTTCCCAGATATATGTAAGATTGTACGTCTAGTAGAGGTATTTCTCCTATTTTTATTTGGTTATTGCCAACTGCATTAATTGCTTATCTCTATTTTCAGTGTCATCTATTGTGATCTCTCATCAAGTATGCTCATTTTATCTTGCAGCTACAGATTGTATTAACACTTTAGCTACAGCTTCTCCTAATTAGTTTGAATGTATCATATAGTAAGTAAAGTACCCCCGTCACGCAAAGTGGCGTATAGGCAATATGGTGTTAGTGATCATAAATTTTACAGACCTTCAGCACAAATGTATCATAGAAGAACTATATATTTTATCATGTTTCAGAAAATAGACACGAAAATGAGTGATAATTACAATAACAACGAACACGTCGGTAGCGTTCCCTAAGTTGCATTCCAGAAAGTCGGTCTTCACTATGTTTATTGAGATTATGTTTTATTTTTTAATTTCAGAACATTCAAATTTAATTTTTAACAATTCACCCAGCTGTTGTTCTTAACACATTCTAAATACACTAAATGACTATTTTCAGCAAATTCTAAATGCGCTCAATTACTAAATTCACAAAATTATAAGTGCACTCAGTGAATAGTTTCAAAATATTCTAAACGCATCCAATGACTATAACGTTCTCTCTCGTCCATCGTCACATTCTAATGCCTTGTAAAAATGATGGGCGTATGCTTGTAGTGACTATTTTTTTCAAATACGAACGATATTTTTTTATTACGTTTCATGCTAGACCGTTGCTACAACCCAGGAAAAACATCCCTGGTACCCATTTTTAGATGTTTGTTGAACCCGTATTGTTTGTCGCAGTGAAAAATGAAAAGGTCGCTGTATCTGAGAACCGTGTCCTTCTGATCAAAAACAAGCGCACAGACACCCCCGATGACTTAATGTCATGCATTAAACACCATCTAAAACATGTATGTATATATTATATACTATCAAGATGACATGTACCACAGTTTGGAATCTACCAGGCAAGTGTATTTCACTCTGGGAATGCAGAATAGTGACTAATGATGTTCGGATGAGAGATTTTATTGTTTCTCCAATACCTAATTACACGTTATCTTCCTGATATATTCAGTTGAAAATAGAACACACTGTAGAAGGCAACCTCTACTTTTACGTTGGCGAAACATTTTTTATTTCCCCAAATTGAAGTCAAATACATGAAACAAAGTTACTTTCTTACTTGTGCTAGCCCATCTTTGTCGGAATAAGTTCCCACATCAAAGATGTGTACAAATTGAGCGCCGAATATTCCAAATGCTATTTTCAAATCGATTTCTGGACTGAAACTTTGGCTAACTTTGACCACAAATGTCAACAGTTTGTTCCAACTGGCATAATCTTCAATGTTCGATGAATCACACAGAAAGTAGATATATGCCTTCTGCCAAGCAATGCACGTAGGTTCTGATAATATAAAGTAATTTAATCAAAATTAGTTTTAAAATTAATAACACAATTACAATTTAAGATATCAATAGTTGTGAGTTGTTGAGTTATTTGCGGGTCATCATCATTGTACTCCGAACATGTCCATAGGTGCTCAGATCCCCTCCTCAGCAATTCCCGCATTGTCCAGCGACTGACGACTCCAGTTCTATGTTGGTTGATAAATCTTCTTATGCGGCCACCAAGTTTCTCATTTCTGGCTGTGCCCATCTTAACTCCCATTTCCATCATCCGAAGAAATGACGTGGACATGTGTTTGTCGAAGTCCTGTGGTCTTCCCACATCTCGGAGGGCATTGATGATGTCCACCCTATCCATTGGTTGCCCGTCCTCAACGACATCACAGCTAGTCAACCTGTCCGCTTTTTCGGCGAGGACAGTAGCTTATCAAGAATGGGCCGTCGTTGATTTATGGACCCACAATTCCAATATGTAACGCGAACATACTTTAGGCCTAGTCTCTCACACTTCGACAGTTTAATGCCACCACGCTTGCCTTGTCGTGTTTTTATAGCAGAGAAAGTACGGCTAAGAGTATATAATAGCGGGGAATGGTGTGAAGGATACGGCTAAGAGTATATAATAGCGGGGAATGGTGTGAAGGATACGGCTAAGAGTATATAATAGCGGGGAATGGTGTGAAGGATACGGCTAAGAGTATATAATAGCGGGGAATGGTGTGAAGGATACGGCTAAGAGTATATAATAGCGGGGAATGGTGTGAAGGATACGGCTAAGAGTATATAATAGCGGGAATGGTGTGAAGGAAAGTACACACCAAGAGATAGAGAATAGGGAAATATAAATTAAGCACTTACTTATACAGAAGAGAAAATGACGTAAAGAAAGGGGCATGACGTGGCAGGGGTTACGGTTGCAAGGAAACTAGAGAAGACTAGTCACTTGGAGCCGGACCATCGAAGAGAGAAGACGTGCTGGAGGTGAGAGCAACATCATGGAGACTAACCGTTATAAGAAGTAGATAGGATTAGAGAGAGATGGAAGGAGGTAATGTAAACTGGCCGATAGATAGGGATAGATAGATAGGTTAGGGCGGTGCGTTCGATGGGGAACGTACCAAAGTAGGGAACGGCCGATAATGTAGATAGATGATTAGATAAAGAACGATGGACGAGGATCAAAGATAGACTAGGCAGAGAGGATGAATGAGAGAACTTATAGTAAATAGTATCATTGGTTTCATAAGATTAGAAGTGAACTGAGATTATTAAGAAGTTGAGGAATTAATGAATAAAGGAAAGAAAGGCTCCAAGTAATAAAAGAGTTTTGTGTTCTGATTATTGATTACTGATTATTGAGGACTGAGTGTTCGTGTTGAGTATCAGTGTTGATGTTAGTACACCTTCAATAGAACGATACATTAAATGCTCCATCAAAGGGTCCATACAAAGGAGTATCAGGTACTACAGAGAACAAATGGTACTACTACAAATACTACTACATTTTCCTTCTTTGATGTAGTCTTTTGGGCTGCATCTGAATATTTACCGTCGTCCTAGTATATCTCAGATGATTATGTCGCTGAATGTCGATGGTGTGGATGGTCTAGACTCACGAGCACTTACTCAGTCGGACGGTCCAGAACCAGTTTCCACGTTATAAACTGGCCAACTCCAGTAAATATCTCTGCAGCACGCGGTTACACTGTGAGCCTTTTACAAATTAAATGAATTATGAGCCCTTGAACCAGCGAAAACAAACCGCCATTTTTTGACACGTTCAATAGCGCAAACAACAAGGATGAGTAAACGTGATCAAATTAAGAAATTAAATTGCAACACAATGCAATGAATCAAAAGAAGCAAAGTGATTTACATCAAACAGAAAGCGTGTAAAATCACATGATCCCTTCAAATATCAATAAAAACAAACAAATAAACAGAAAAATTCACTGGAATTCAACACTTATCTGTGAGTCCTCTGAAGAAGCCAGCGAACAGGGCGCCATATTCCCCAGAAGTGGGGAATAGAAAACAAACGATGGAGTATTAAAACAACTAAAAATTAAATAGAACTACTCACCACAATTTGATGAGAGATCACAACAGCTAGGACTGAAGATTAATAGAGATAAGACCAACATTATGAGAATTAATACTGTTGGAAATAACCAAACAAAACAATGAAAAATACCTCTACTAGAATGTAATCTTACATATATCTGGGCAGTAATATAGATACAGAGGGAGGAACAGAAAATGATACCAAAATAAGGATATCAAAAGCAAGAGGAGCTTTCGTTGCACTGGGAAACATATGGAAATCCAAAGAAATTAGGTTAAATACACAAATAAAAATTTTCAACACAAATGTTAAGTCGGTCCTATTATATGGCTGTGAAACATGGAGAACAACAAAATTGACAATCACGAAGATACAAACTTTCATTAATGGGTGCTTACGCAGAATAAAAGGATGGAAATCGCAGGAAAAAAAATCACTAACATAGAATTATGGAAATGTACCAGTCAAATACCAGTGGATAAAGAGATACAGCAAAGACGATGGCGCTGGATATGACACACACTACGGAAGCCAACTGAGAGTATTACACAACAGGCCCTGTTTTGGAATCCCCAAGGGAAAAGACAACGAGGAAGACCAAGACATTCTTGGAGAAGACATATGGAAGCAGAGATGAAGATGATGGGGAAGGCATGGAATGATATTAAAAGAATGGCAAAAAACAGAACGACTTGGAAAGTGTTTGTTGAAGACCTATGCTCCACAGGGAGCTAAAAGGTAGAAGAAGAAGAAGAGACTCATCACAATTCAAACAAAACAAATGAGACTTTTGGGGCATGTTAAAAGACATATACAATTATTAAAAGTAATTATGAATTGAAAATACAAAGTAGAAGAGGGAGAGGCAGACCAGAGCTAACATGAACTAGTACCTTTTAAAAGATTGATAAGTCAGCCGATGACAACTTGCTCTTTTAAACCAAGAGACAGAGTGGAATGGCGATTTATGGTAGCCAAACCTTTGGTGCGGAGACGGCAATCAATGATAATGATGATGATGATGATGATGATGATGATGATGAGTTGGGAATATGTTAATTCCATGATGAGAGTGACATTGATAATTTAAATTAGTAAAGAAGTAGCACGTTATGAGCTTCTTAGCTTCTGAAATTGTCGTAAATTATCTTAAGTATATACAGTTAGATCAGGCTAAAGACAGATCTAAGAGGAAGTCAACAATTTATATCCTGCACTGGGTTTTGCATCTTATGATCCAGTGAAGAGACTTTAGGATTGTTATGCACCACAGCTGCACCAACAGTTATAATTTGTCTTTACAGCCTTCTGCGGAGCTGATATTATCTGTATTCAAACATATATCCCTTAGGGACAAACTCTTACCTAGCAAACGTGTATTTAATACAACCTTCTTTTATATCTCTGAATTACATTCTCTAACAAGGCCATTCTACTTCTCCTGCATACATTTTCTTGTTTTTTTTTAAATTTTTAACAAACCTTTCAATAATGTGACATAAAGACTTACCATGACATGTCAATGGATTTAGCGGGTTGACAGCTAATCCCGACTCACACGAACATTTAAAGCTGCCGATGGTGTTGGTACAGATTTGTTCACATGGATTCAACGTGCATTCGTCTATATCTGTTAAATGCAAATAAAACAAAATGCATATATATATATATATATATATATATATATACGAGTATATATACAAAGTAAGTAAAGAGCCCCCGTTACGCTAAGTGGCGTATAGGGAATATGGTGTTAGTGACCATACATTTTACAGACCTTCAGCACATGATTGTTGGGGTAATGTGGTCGGTATTACGTCCGTGCCGCTTTACTTTCCCAGAAAAAAATCCGGTACCCATTTAAGGCTGGATGAACCCGTAAGCCGTCAGTTGGGATCGAACCCTACCCCTTGTCCTTTGTAGTCCAGTTCATTAACCACTGAGCTATTGCTGCCCCATATACATACATATGTACATACCTTTTAAATATTCGGAGCGCAATGATGATGACACGCAAATAACTAAATATAATAAATAGAAATGAAACAAAGTTCAAGCAGAATCAATAAAATAATATTTATCCAATAGTTCCGTAACCACTATGTGCCAAATACATGTTTTTACATTATTTAGTATTAACAAAGAATATAGTCAGGTTAACATCATCAGCATTTACGGAAAAATATGTGCCCACAGTTCACCAAAATTATAAATCAATGTTGAGGAATCAACACACAACAATTGCCACAACTCAACCAAATTTATTTAAATGAATACTTCACGATAAGACCTCACCAAATACGTTGTTCATTAACGAAGTCATTGGCTTGTTTTTCAGAAGAAACAAACTAGAACATGGCGTGACTTTTACGTTAATATTTCTTCTGGTTTTTTTTTCCACCTATTTTCTTTGTGTTTTTTTTCTTATTTATATTTCTTCATATTTCGGTAAAAAAAAAAAAAGTGGTATGTAAACTGAATGTGATTTGTAGGTAGGTTCTCTACTTTGTTAAGTCAGTGGTCAGTCGTCGCTGGTTGTCCAAAATCTGGCTCACACTTTTCATCTCTCTCTTTTTAAATGTTGGAAATGTAGATTATGCTAAATATGAATGCACACAAATCCAACATACGCAGAACATAAACTGCTATAGTTCGTTCACAAATTCGTTCCACAGAGTTGATCAATTATCTCGGAAACTGTTTAATGAATTTCTGTAATTCGTTTTCATGAAAACTTATTTTTTCACCGACCTTCAGATTTTATAACATTTAAGTACAAAGGTAGTCTGAATTTTGCATAAATCGTTTATTGTTATATAATTTTAGGAAAATATCAAACCACGTGCTCTAAACATTAGATTTTACTGTAAATGATGTTAATTTTCTAACAATGCAGTCCAAAGGCGTATCCGTAATACATTTAATAGTAATATAACCGACCCATTTTAGATTCCATGCAAAAGTGCATGTACAGTAACACAATTACCTTTTTCATAATGATGAATTTACACTTTAAACTCTTCATTGTTTTAAAAAATAAGGTAGTCACTTCACAATAGTTTGCAAATTATCACACATACAGGATTGTTCATTAATAGTAATTATTTTGTAAAAATACGCCTCTGGAACAATTTAACAAGAAACCGGAAATGAAATTACCCAAACAAACCTCGGAGTAGTGAGCGATTTACAAGTTAAAAGTGCGAAACAGTGCTAAAATTGTGTGGTGTGTACTTGACATTTGCCTTTTTAATTGTTTGAGTTGATTACAACAAATGTGGGTATTGTAAAATCCTAAAATTTAGGACAAGCAAGAAAATCATATGTTTATGTACCTCAAATTAGCAAAAATCTTTCCTTTCCTAGTTGCATGACAGTAGAGCAAAACATCAGACTGAATGTCGGTGAACAAATAAGGTTTTCACGAAAAAGAATTACATAAATTAATCAAACAGTTTCCGAGATAATTAATAAACTCTGTGGGCACGAATTTCTGAACGAACTATAATCTTGTGTTAGCTCGCTTTGAAAAGAAAAATAAATAGCACTACTCTGTCTAGTGAAACAAAACTGTTCATCTGATCTATCCACTTACTCCCTTCCTACCTGTCATCATCGCATAATCATAGGGTGCCTATTCATAGACTTCAACAACATTCTCCATTTGATCTCTATCTGCAATCATTTATTTCGAATATCTATGAAGTCTGGGTCTATCAATTTTTGTTTGCTATTTGTCCATATCTTTCTCTGTCTACCTCTATGCCTCCCTTCTTTCACAGCTCCTCGCAGAACGGTCTTTACCAGGCCAGGCGATAGAGATTCCTAAACCAATAAATTTCTCGAATCTTCACACTAGTCAAAGATGATCATCGTGAATTAACATGTTTGTTGTATCCCTCGGAAACTTTGTTTCCCGAGACAGCGCAAGTAATAAATGACCAAATTATTATAATGACATATTGTTTTTATAGCGTGTCTATCAACTGCTAGTTTTAAATATGTGAAAGAAAATAAAGTAAAAAGGGAAAGAGACATGCCACGACATGTGGCATATAGGGGGTTAGCTGTTAGTGCCCATATTTTAAAAATAAACTTTCAGCACATGAAACCGGCTTTAGAATGGAATGGCTTTACTTCAGGCAGAACATTTCCGTAATATAGCCCACCCCCGTTTCCAGCAACCGACAAAGTGCCCATCACGATCATTCATTGAACGCGTTGAGTTCAGTGAAAATTGCGCGTGCTATTGAACTCATTGTACTCTATAAATGGTGCACAACTCATAACGAGCACTTCCGGATGACCACACAAGTAGTCACGACAGCATAATCTCAATGCGCCCGCGCCATACCCGCGTGCACTTTATGATTAGTGAGCATGCCTCAATAATCGCCGTCGCAACAAATGAAATCAAGCCTCCACATATGGGATCATTCTATCCGACCGCAGTCCAGCTGGTGGCACATTTTTCAGTCGAAAACAGCCAGATCACATATGCCGTCCCAGGGCAGAGCCGGGACCTGGTACCGTTGCACTAAACTTCACGGTCTGTCGCACTGTAGTACAATCTCAGACTAAGACTGTCGACAAAAACGAAAACCCAAAACAGAAAGAATCCCATTAAACTACACTGGAACAAAGCGACACTAGTCCTGAACCCGGTACCACTAAGCAACTATCTTGGATTTCCGCCAATTGTTGATGATTTTTGAGGTAATGTGGTCGGTATTAAGCCGTGCCGCTTCATTTTCATAGAAAAAATGCATGCACTCCTTTAAGGCTAGGTGACCCTGGCAGCATTGAACCCGACCTGTTGTTCTTAATATTCCGGTTTACTAACCAATGAGCTATCGCGACTCCCAAATATGTGAAAAGGGAGCTCAAATTCGTTGTATTGTAGTAATGTTATTTAATTATATACATGGTGTGAATACCTTCACATTTACTTGGATCACTGAGGCTGACAGTGTAACCATTTCTGCATCTGCATATTGGGTAATTATAACCACTGTCATCGCATTCCTGTTGGCATGGTTTAGTTACTTCACAGTCGACATAATCTGTTTGAGGAAATAACGTGATGTTGATTATCGTACGTACCCATTCTCAAAATAAAATAAGATATAATGAGATGAAATAAAACCCCCAAAAATAAAATATATTGTGATAAGATAAAATAAACAAATAAGATATAGTGAGATTAAATGAAATTTCAATACGATATAATGATATGAGATAAAATAATAATTACATATAATACAATTAGATACAATTAATAACATGACTTGTCAGCATCGGTGAGACTCCTGGAGGTTCGTGATAATTAGGAGGATCTTATCGCCTGTTGTTTGATGTGTGATGGTGATGATCTAATCAACAACTAATTACTACATCAAGCTTGGGCAGATGGTGCTCGTAAATCCGGGAGGGCCGACAATCTAAGGGCAGAATCCCCATACAGAAAAGATCATCTGCTGCCTTGCAGGAAGATTGGGGACAATCAAAGGATAAAGAAAGCAAACCTGAACAAAATGCTGGCTGAAATCGGATGCACCGGGCCACTGGCACAGAAAACAGTGCAACGTTTTAACAGGCATTCAAGCGGAGTGGATCTAACAGAGTTAAACAGACAGCTGTCTTCGTGTGAGAGTCTGGAGTTCTACTCTGATTGAATCCTGATCGCAGAGAGAGAGAGCGAGAGAGAGAGAGAGAGAGAAAGAGAGAAGCACAGAACTGGAACTGGAGTCATGTTTCAGTCGCTGGCCACTGCGAGTCTTGCTGTGGAGGGGATCTGAGCACCTTTAGACATGATCGGAGTGTAATAACTCAATAACACAATTTGAAATCTTTGGTTGCATGACTATTTCTAATCTCTCTATATTAGTTTAAAATTTATGCTATTGTAGTAAAAAAATAAATAAATAAATAAAGTACTCCCGTCACGCCAAGTGGCGTATAGGGAATATGGTGTTAGTGACCATAAATTCGGCACATGATTTTTGGGGTAATGTGGTCGGTATTATGCCCGTGCCGCTTTACTTTCCCAGAAACAAATCCGTACCCATTAAAGTTGGGTGAACCCGGAAGCCGATCGTAGGAACAAAATCGGTTTGTTGAAAACATTGTGTCTGAGAACACAGTAGATTGTGGGAATGGTTTTTGCCTGGGGCATTTGATACCTATGTGCCATTTTGGCATGCAAGGTTTCTGTTTTTGAGATTGTGGCTCTGCCCTACGTGCCGTCTTCGGCTCGAAAGGACAATATATTTGATACCGCGAAGAAATGAGTTGATAACATCACAATGTTTATAGCATGTGACATCTGAATAGAGAAATAAACGAAACAGACTTGCATCCCTTTGCAGAAGTTTTTCTTTTTTTTTTCTCAAATTATTTTCAACAAAATAATCTCTTTTGATGTGTTACTTCTATATTTTCTACCGATCCTTCATATCATGTTTTTCTCATAGTTCATTGTATCGTATCCTTTATTTTATTTTATCATATATATTTTCAAATCTAAGCTCTCATCTTATCTGTTTTTGAATTATTATAGTCATATACGTCTCCCAAAAGGCCAAGAGGTAGGGTTCGATCCCAACTGACGACTTCAGGGTTCATCCAGCCTTTAATGGGTGTCGGATTTTTTTTCTGGGAAAATAAATAAAGCGGTACGGGAGTAATACCGACAACATTACCCCAAAAATCATGTGCCGAAGGTCTGTAAAATTTTTGGTTACTAACAACATATTCCCTATACGCCACTGGGCGTGACGAGAGTACTTTACTTTTTTTTTTATACATCTCCCAGCCAACCCATGTAGTGTGAAATTCCATAAAAATAAGTGTAATAATTGTAATAATATAAATAATTCTCTCTCTCTCTCTCTCTCTCTCTCTCTCTCTCTGCCATCAAGACGCAATCAGAGTAGGATTCCAGACTCACTCATGAAGTCAGCTGGTTACTTAAGGAACACTTTTCATGCATAGCCTTCAATTGTTCCCGCCGGCTATCCCCATATACCGGTAAGTCACGTCCTCTTGAAAATGATAATCGTCGTAGCACCTGATGTTGTTATGCCATCGTTGCTGACCCCAATTCCGAACATATAGACACACAGTTAGTCGCCAGGTTATCCCCGTCGCACATCAAACAGCAGACCGTAAGATTAGCGCACGGCCAGTCTAGGGAACCATTACGATGACGTAGCACACAACAATGTCGCCGAACACATAATCTCGCTCCCTTTAGATTTATGATTATTCTAGTGTAAGCAGCCTACGACGAACAAAACACGAAGCAAATTCCCCAAAGCGACAAAACTGCGGCTGACGAAGTTGTTTACATTAGTGAGTAACAAGGAAATAACTTGCGTCAAGGAATTCCAACAAAGATCATGAACATCTGAACAGCACCAATGTGATGTAAAGCGCAGATCAAGTCTAGACGGTGGAAGGTCTCATTCACAACACTTGATTTGTTAAAAACGGACTGTTGTCGGCCCACGACTTCGCTTTAGCGGCACAGATGTATTAAGTATATCATCATTTTGACTTTAACGCAGAAAAGTGCAACGGAGATCCGAAATTAATCAGACCCTGTGTGCACTTTCTGCAGCGATCGAGAGGACGTGGACTAGATCCGCTATCTTGTTCTGTAATTGTTGATTAGTCTTCTATATATTTAGAAGTTATATATATATAAATGTGCATATAATATAAATAATAATATGAAAATAATAATATGAATATATATATATATATATATCTATACATATATATATATATGTGTGTATATAATAATAAATAATATAATAATAATGATAATTTAATATAAATATACCGAATGTATATATAAATTTCATAAATAATTGGTAAGAGCAGATGGACAAATGTCGAACATGTGCTCAGAAGTGACAACAAGATAATTTCAAAACATATTTTCTATGAGTAACATCAGGATGCAGTAAAAGAGGAAGACCTAGGGAGACACTAAAAAGAACACTTATAAGAGAAGCAAAGTTGGCAGGCATAGATACATTATATAAGATCGAAAGCTCTCCCCCAGAATACCGATTGGTGGTAAAAAACACTACAAGCCCTCTGTGATGTCTAACGGCGCGGGAAGAATGTAGATTAATGTTATACTTGTTCATTCACACTCAACATACATTAAACTACATCAATGTATTATAAAACGTTTACGTTACCATACTGCGCTGTTGGAAATATGTCATCTGAAAAAAAATAGTAATAATAGCAACTGATATATCCAATTCACATTTTTTATACGAAGTCGAGAAGGGGATAGTGCGACTGGGTAAAGTACTATCTCCATATTCCGTGGTTGGGAAAAAAAAAATACCCTCACGTTCGACCCAGCCGTTGGCAGAAATGGGTACCATGGTATTACCCTGGGAAGGTGAGAAATGTTGCTTCGCATCTGAGTCTCGATGCTTGAAGCGAAAGTATACATAAATCTCCGGACATTTCTGGATAGGCGGCCAAGCACATATGGGTGGAAACTCGCGTGCTAAGACGCCGGTTCAAGTCTCGTACTTGATCTTTATCTCCATATTCCGTGCCCAGGTAGAGTAGGGAAAGTGAAATGAGGAAGAAAGCACCGATGTTTAAATAATCTTGTCGATGCTCACATGTCGAAGACTAAGATGGCTGGGGCATGTCTCACAAATGGAAGCAAACGCATCCCCAGGTAAATACTATATGGCGAACACAGGGAAAAAAACACATCGGCAGAACTAAACTACGTTATAGAGATATATGCAAATCATCTCTGAATGACTTCTCCATTTGTGAATATGACTGGAAACATCTGGCATGTGATCGCACTTCCAGGAAAGCATGTATAAGGAACGGTATAACATCATTTGACACTGTGCTAAGGCAAAACTTAGAAGAGAAAAGACTCATGAAAAAGGAAGGAAAACCCTGTGGACCAGTGGGCCTGACTTGTTCATTCTGTGGCCGTGTGTGTTTGTCAAACATTGGTAGAATTAACCACGAGAGAAGCTGTTTGACAAAAACAAAACCTAAAAAAAAATAACACAATAACCTCCACTAGACCGTGTGACAAGACGAAAATGGCCATACAATATCCAATTCACCCTTTACGTATGTTCTTTTTTTTTAAATTATCCTAAAAAGATATACCTTTTAAGCTGTATATTTTAAAAATATTTTTTCCCTTTTAATTTTACAGACTGCATATCTTCTCGTCTCAATCATATTGGAGACTATCTTCTCGTTAAATTGATTTTTCTGTTTTAATTATTTGTTAAATTCGTATTTCATACATTTGCTTCGTTTCTTTATTCCTCATCGGTTAACCACGGTAGTCATTCGATGACTATTGACAGTCTTCATCAGGCTTTTTCATCATCATCATCATCATCATGTGCCATACCGGTTGGCGTAGACGACCTTGTCCCTCCACAATCTTCTATCTACAGGACATCGTGTCAGTTCTGTTGTTGACTGTTTTCTATGCCATGACACCAAGCTATCCAGTATTTTCTCTCTTTGTCGTCCGCGATCTCTCTTTCCTTTTAGTTTGCCAGTAATAACAAATTATTCCAACTTCCCTCTTCTCACGATGTGCCTAATAAAAATGTATTGTTTCTTTCTGATGATTTTAGGAGCTCCCTTTTCTCGTTGGCCTCTTTAATAATCTCCTCATTGGTCTTTTTAGCTGTCCGGAGAACAGCCAACTCTACACTCAATATTCCAGTATCCGCGATGTCTAGTTCAGCTTTCTTTGTTCATAAAACACTAATTTTCCCATAGTTGCTGAGTTCTCTATTACATATATGTATACATATCTCGAATGTGTATCCCCCTCCTTTAATTATATATGCCTTAGTAGGTGTATGTTAATAGTAGCGTACTTGTTATAAATACGAGGTCTTGGGAAGAAGTCCCTTTGAACGTGGATTTTTTTAAAGAAATTACGACTCGTGGGGTTACATTCCCCGGGGCTGCGTTTTCCCTAAAAAGGCAATGTTGAACCACTGACGTATAATGTCTGGACAATTACACTGGCAGTAATAATAATCATTATCATCAAGTACCGGGCCTGCTGGCGTAGGTGATCATGTCTCTCCACAACTTTCGATCTCGACAGTTATTTATCATTTCTATTGTTAGCCTTCTGTCAAGTCATTCTCTTAAGCTGTCTGGTATATTTTCTCTTCGCTTCCCTCTATCTCTTCGTCCCACAAATTTCACAGTTGTTACAATATATTCAAACTGTTCCTTTCTCATCACGTGGCCAAAAATGATGATTGTTTCTTCCTAATATTAGAAATTAGCTCCCTTTTTGCTTTGGCCTCTTTCAGAACCGTTTCATTACTCTTCTTTGCTGTCCATGGCATTCTCAACATTCTTCTGTAAAACAACATTTCTACAGACTCCGGTGATTTTCTTGTCTGCTGTCATATTGTCCATGATTCACATCCATATGTTAAGACTGGTTGTACATAACATTTAAGAACTCTTTCTTATTTCTATTGTCAAAAATGGATTGCATAGTATCTTCCTCATTTTTTGGAATGCTCCTTTTGCTTGAGCCATTATGGATCTGAACTCTGTTGCACATCTGCCGTCTGAGGTTAACAATGCTTCTAGATATTTAAATTCCTTTTCATGTTATAATATTTGTTGCACTTGTTCTTATTGTGCACTGAGGTGATGTCTCTTTCAATGTTGTTACCATTACTTCTGTTTTTTTTTTGTTTTTAACTCTGAGCCCTTTTTTTGGTAACTTTCTTTAACTATAATGAAATTATATGAATAGTAATTGAACGCTTATTATACAGAGAGATCCTCCCGCAAGTCGTTGACTATTGTTGTGAAAATGGAAGGTGATGTAATAGAGTCATGCGGTCATTTTGTTGCTCGAAGCTTCCGGACAATTCTTTATTGACTAGGACACTGAAGTGCCAGTCTGTCATGAAGTCTTCAACATGTCTATATATCTGTCTGGCCATAACTGTCATCTTTATTGCCCTCTATCTGTCCAGCATTCATCATAGGTCCTCGCTACATCCAGGAAGACAAAAACTGTTTTACTTGCTGTTGTTTACTTACTGTCCATTTTATAATTGGAATATAAAAATCATCATCACTGAGCTTCGTCTCAGCATCGATGGTTGGCTACCATGGAGTGCTATTCCGCTCTGTCTCTTCGATTGTGTAGGTTGTCAAAGGCAGACTTGTCCATCTTTTGATGTTACTCGTCCATGGTAGTCTTGTTCTGTCTCTGCCAGTTTTACCTTGTATTTCCCTTCCATGATTACTTGTAGTAGGCTGCTGTGTTTTTCAACATGTCCTAAAAATCGCATTTGTCTTGTTTGAATTGTGTTTTTAATTGTTCTCTTTTCATTTTTAGTTTTTGTAAGATTTCCTCATTTGTTTTCTTTCTTTCAATCAAATTCTTTCTTGTCTACTATATTTCCAAATTTCAAAGGCTTACATTTGTATGTTCTCTTGTCTTGTCTAATATCCATGTTTCTGCACCATACAGGAATGTTGATAAGCTATAACATTTTGTTATTCTTAGTTTTAGCCCTGTTTTGATGTTTTATTTGTGTAGATGTTAGTATATTTTTCATTGCAATAACATTATTTTTTGCCATTCCTATTCTTATTGTTTATATGAGTATTACATTTTCAATCACTGGCTATAGTATATCCAAGGTAGTTTTAGCTCTGAACTGCATCCATGTGTTTTCCTTCAACTGTCATATACGCTTGTGGGTTTTAAGTAGTATCCTTGTTGATGATCTTATCTTTAGTCTTTTTGATAGTCATATATCTTCTTCTTACCATTTTAGCTCCCAGTGGAGCATAGGCGTTCAACAAACACTTTCCAAGTCGTTCTGTTTTTTGCCATTCTTTTAAGATCATTCCATGTCTTCCCCATCATCTTCATATCTGCTTCTATCTGTTTTCTCGAAGAATTCCTTGGTTTTCTTCTTTGTCTTTTCCCTTGGGTATTCCAAAAAAAGGCCTGTTATGTAATACTCTCAGTTGGCATCCGAGGTGATTGTCCAATCCAGCGTCATCGTCTTCGCTGTATTTCTTTATCCACTGGTATTTGACTGGTACATTTCCATAATTCTGTGTTAGTGATTTTGTACTGCCATTTCCATTCTTTCATTCTGCGCAAACATCCATTAATGAAAGTCTGTATCTTAGTGATTGCCAATTGTGTTGTTCTCAATGTTTCACAGCCATATAATAGGACCGACAAAACATTTGAGTTGAAAATTGTTATTTCTGTATTTAACCGAATTTCTTTAGATTTCCATATTCCATTAGGTTTCCCAGTGCAATGAAAGCTAATCTTGCTTTTGATATCCTTATTTTGGTATCATTTTCTGTTCCTCCCTCTTTATCTATATCACTGCCCATATATATGTAATATTGTACGTCTAATAAAGGTATGTCTCCTAGTTTTATTTGGTTATTGCCAACTGTATTAATTCTCATAATGTTGGTCTTATCTCTATTAATCTTCAGTTCTAGCTGTTGTGATCTCTCATCAAGTAAGCTCATTTTATCCTGCATCTGTTGATGGCTGTGTGATAGGAGATGTATGTCATAAGCAAAGTCTAAATCATCAAGTTGTTTGGCCAGTGACCACTGGATCCCATTTATTTTCATAATCCAATCTATGGCCAGTAGAAAGAGAAATGGAGACAGAAGGTCTCCCTGCCTTACTTCTGTTCTTATTTCAAATGCTTCTGTAATCTGCCATTCATGCACAACACTACATTTTGTTCCTTCATACATTATTTTTATCAGGTTAATAAACTTTATGGGGATTCCGTAATGACTCGGCAACTTCGAGAGCATTCTTCTGTCTAAACTATCCAATGCCTTTTCGTAATCAATGAATCCAATATAAAGTGGGGATTTTAGTTCTAAACTTTGGTCAACTATTATACGTAGAGTAGTTATTTGATCTGCAATGTTTTCTGTTCTTCATAAAACATGCTTGTTCATCTCTAAAATGTTTCTCTATGGCCTCTTTTAGTCTCTCCAGAATGATTCTGCTTAATATTTTTTCCTGGCACTGATATTAGCTTAATTCCCCTATAATTTGTGCACCCTGTAAAATTCCTTTCTTTGGTAGTTTGATCATATAACCTTCTTTCCAGTCTTTAGGTATTTCTTCCCTCTCCCAAATTTTATCCAGTAGATCCTGTAACATCTTGGTAGAGGTGTTAATATCTGCTTTGATGGCTTCCGAAGGAATTTCATCTGGTCCTGTGGCTTTACCATATTTTAATAGTTTGATGGCTTCTATTATTTCTTCTTTGCTTGGTTTTCCGCAGTTAACGTGTAACTCTTCACTGCTGGTAGTAATTCTGGAGGATTATTTGAGCCGGGTCTTTTCAAAAGTTCTTCAAAGTGCTCATTCCATCTCTCCATTTGTTCCCTTTCATTACTAAGCAGATTTCCTTTCTTATCTTTAATAAAGGGGCATTGATCTGTTTGTATTTTCCACTTCATTTCTTTGTGCTGTTGTACAGTTCTTTCATATTCCCTTTATTTGCTGATTCTTCTGCCTCTTTAGCTTGTTCATCTATATTGAGTTATTGAGTTATTTGCGGGTCATCATCATTGCACTCCGAACATGTCCATAGGTGCTCAGATCCCCTCCTCAGCAATTCCCTCAGTGTCCAGCGACTGACGACTCCAGTTCTATGTTGGCTGATAAGTCTTCTTACACGGCCACCAAGTTTCTCATTTCTGGCCGTGCCCATCTTAACTCCCATTTCCATCATCCAAAGAAGTGACGTTGATCTGTGTTTGTCGAAGTCCTGTGCTCTTCCAACATCTCGAAGGGCATTGATGATGTCCGCCCGACCCATCGGTTGCCCGTCCTCAACGACAGCGCAGCTAGCCAACCTGTCCGCTCTCTCATTTCCCCGTATGTTCATCTATATATTTCATCTTATCCATTTTAATGCAACATCTCACTTCTTTGTTCACCTCTGTGTAAGCTTCCTGTGTCTTGGCTTTATTACTTTTTGTTTTGCTTTTATTTATGTCTGCTTTCTTGTTCTTTGTTTCATTAATTTTATCGAGGGACTCTGCTCTCATCCATGCCTTATTCTGGCGTTCTTTTTTCCCCAGTGTTCTTCGCATGTCTCTTTCCATATATCTTTTATCTGTTTCTAATGATCATCTATATTTGTTGTATTTTCTAGTTGTTGGAGGACTTGGTATTTGTTTGATTTTGTGACTGCGAATTTATCTTAATTCCTTGTTCTTTAAGAAACCCTGCATTGAAATACTTTCTACCCTTATTCGTTGTAGTATACCTTTTTAGTTTAATTTTAAGTTTGGCTATCATAAGATGATGATCAGAAGCTACATCTGCCCCTCTATATACTTTTACATCTTGTAAGGATGACTTAAACTTATTATTAATACATATGTGATCAATTTGATTTTCCGTTCTATGATCTGGTGACACCCATGTAGCTTTGTGTATTCTTTTATTTTGAAATATTGTTCCTCCTTGGCTAACTTGATTAAGAGAGCAGAAATTCACAAATATCTCTCCATTCTCGTTTATATCTCCAAGTCCATGTTTTCCCATAATCTCTTCGAAGCCTCTGTTGTCTGATCCAACTTTAGCATTTAGGTCTCCCATCAAGATTATAATATCCGTGGCTTGTCTTGCATCCATCTGACATTGTAGCTGTTTATAGAAATCGTCTTTAACTTAATCATCCTTATCGTTGGTTGGTGCATAGCATTGGATAATGTGTAATTTTTTTTTGTTTTTGGTTGTTTTAAATGTTGCTCTCATTAGTCTTGTTCCTACTGCTTGCCATTATATTAGTGTCTTATGTGCATTCCTTGATAACATTATAGCTACCCCTTCACAATGTTGTGCTCCAGGTTCCTGGTGTCGTGATGATAAAATCATCTCTTCTGTATTTAATTTAATTCTTTCCGTTCCTAGCCATCTTGTTTCACACATTCCCAGAATATCTATCTTGTTGTATGTCATTCTGCTGGTACCTGTTCAGCTTTTCCCTGTTCGTATAGGGTACGTACATTCAAGGTGCCAATTTTGAAGGATTTCCTGGTAGAAAAAGGGTTATCCGGCAACCCGGACTCACTACGGCTTTCTCCGGCTTGATTCATACGTCTCTTTGACAGATATCCCTTATCTTTCCTGGATGGAAGATTTTCTTTTTCTCTCTTTGACTTGTCCATGTTTGTGAAGTTTTTTCGGCTTATTTTATTACAGTATGGGCGGATATTCATATATAATCTTTTCTACTATATTTCCAAATTTCAAAGGCTTACATTTTTCTGTTCTATTGTCTTGTCTAATATCCATGTTTCTGCACCATACAGGAATGTTGATAAACTATAACATTTTGTTATTCTTAGTTTTAGCCCTGTTTTGATGTTTTATTTGTGTAGATGTTAGTATATTTTTCATTGTATTAAAATTATTTTTTGCCATTTCTATTCTTATAGATGTGACCTTCGAGGCATGTCATAAGAGGCGGCTAAGGAGGTTGATCGATGGCTTGACAAGCAATCATTGTAAAAAGTATTGTTATGGAAACAGAGCCATAAGTTTTGGAAGCAGTGATCTCTGCAATATGTGCCATTTTGGCACGCAAGGTTTCTGTTTTTTAGATTGTGGTTCTGCCCTATGTGCCGTCTTCGGCGCGAAAGGACGATAGATAGATAGATAGATTCTTATTGTTTATATGAGTCTTACATTTTCAATCACTGGCTATAGTATATCCAAGGTAGATTTAGCTCTGAATTGTTTCCAGGTCTTTTCCTTCAACTGCCATATATACTTGTGGGTTTTAAGTAGTATCCTTGTTGATGATCATATCTTTAGTCTTTTTGATAGTCATATATAATCCGTATTTTTGTTTGCGATGTTTTATTTTATTAAGTAACTGTTGTAAATCTTCAGGATTTTTTGCTAGTAATACAGTACCATCAGCATATCTCAGGTTATTGCTTATCTTTCCATTAATGTTTTTAGACCTAGCATCTCTATGATGTTTTTAAAGATTTGCTTAGTGTATAGATTGAACAGGCTTGATGATAGAATTAATCCCTGTCTTACACCTATTTTTTATATCAATGGGTGTAGAATTCTCTTTGTTATATTGTATTATTCTTGTTTGTTCCCAGTATAAACCACATATTAGTCATATGTCTGTGTCATCTAGATGGCTATGTTTTAGGCATTATATAAGTCTGTGGTGTATTTTAACAAAAGCGTTGATGTAGTGTATGAATCAGATATATATTGATTTGTTTACTTCTCTGTACTTTTAGAGTAACTTTCTGATGCAGAATATGGCTTTTTTTATTTATTTATTTTTTTTTTTATTAAATTCAAATTATTGTTTTTTCTAATTCCATATTGATTTTATACTGAATCCATCCCTGTATAACTTTTATAAAGATTCGTGTTGCATAGCTCATTTGCTTTATTGTTATCAAATCACTGCATTCAACTGTACAATTCTATAAAATTATAGTTTTGGTCATCCTTAAACAGAAAACCCGGGGTATAACTAACGACCATAAACCATATTTAGGGAGCCGCGATAGCTCAGTTTTTAGTGAACTGGACTACAAAGGACAAGAGCTAGGGTTCTATTCCAAACAACGGTTTCCAGGTTCACCCAGCCTAACTGATACGATGCAAGGTAAATGCAATATTCTGGAAGGACATGATCACCTACGCCAAACGGTATGGCCCATGATGGCGATGATGGCGTTGATAATGACGACAATTACTGCAACAAGAAAGATGTAGGTACTAACGAACATGATGATCAATTCACCATCCACTTCCACAATTATGGTAATGCTGATGATTCGTACAATAACAAGGACGCAGTTGATAAAAATTACTCCAAAAACAATGGCATGTACATGAAAAATTATGGCTGAATTAACCATAATGGCGATGATGATGATGATGATTATTATTACCCAAAATATAGCGATGCAGATATCAATTATGAATATGATGAAACACATTTAAGAGCAGTTTTAAAACAGAATATCAAAATGCATATATATATATATATATATATATATATATACATGTATATACTTATATACAGTGTTAGTACTTATATTTTAATATATACCTTCTATTCATACTATTTTTTTGTTCAGTAAATAGTCGGTACTGTGACAGTGTCATTCCAAGAAAAGAATCCTGTATCCATTTAAGGCTGGGAAAATCTCTTGAACACAATATCCGATTCTAAGCAGTACAGTTTATTAACCTCTATGACACCACATCTCCCTAATTACATAGATATATACATACGTACGTACATACGTACATACATACATACATACATACATCAATACGTACTTACGTATGTACACATATATACATACATACTTACATACATACATACATGCATACATGCATTAATACAAAATGAAGCCATGCGCATTATCCTGGGATGTACGAGGGACACTCCCTGTGTATCAATGAGGTATCTCCTTGACTTTCCAACCATGGATGACAGAATTAAGATCTGGAGAGCACGAGCATACCTGAAGATTAGTACAAATACAGAGCATCCATTGCACCACGTGCTCAACACAGAGAAAGGTACCAGGCTAAAAAGAGGCAAATCATGGGTGGGCCGGGCAGAAGATGTCATCAAACAGGTCTGTGGGCTTACCAATATCAGCGTTGGTGAGGAGTGGATACCGGTGCCTACGTCATTAAAAGGGAACTTTCTCATGTATTGTCACACTCGACAGGAAAAGTAGGGAACAGAACCCGGTCGTGGTTAATGCTGAGGTCAATGGTCTCATCTGCGATAATACCGATGAGAAAGATGCAGTCATCTATACAGACGGATCTGTAAGACGACACGAAAGAAGTGCATGGGCATTTACAGCACGCTCAGCAGGCAGAATAGCCAAGGAAGACAGTGGTGCATACGCCATGACCACGAGTAGCATGACAATGGAGGTGATGGCAGTGACCAAGGCATTCAAATGGTTAGAGTCACAAGACTACATCCACGCATGTATACTGAGTGATTCGATGAGCATGATAAAAAAAGTGGAGGCGGGCTATGTACGCATGCAATGGGTAGAGTCGTTGCAGAAATCCAAAATACGTAAGGTCACCTTTGTCTATGTCCCTGGACATGCGGGAGTACGGGGAAATGAGAGAGCGGACAGGTTGGCTAGCTGCGCTGTCGTTGAGGACGGGCAACCGATGGATCGGGCGGACATCATCAATGCCCTTCGAGATGTTGGAAGAGCACAGGACTTCGACAAACACAGATCCACGTCACTTCTTCGGATGATGGAAATGGGAGTTAAGATGGGCACAGTCAGAAATGAGAAACTTGGTGGCCGTGTAAGAAGACTTATCAACCAACATAGAACTGGAGTCGTCAGTCGCTGGACACTGAGGGAATTGCTGAGGAGGGGATCTGAGCACCTATGGACATGTTCGGAGTGCAATGATGATGACCCGCAAATAACTCAATAACTCAATAACTCAATAACTCAATACATGCATTAATACTTACATACATACATACAAACATACATACATACATGCATACATACATGCGTGCATCTGTACATACATACATACATACATACATACATACATACATACATACATACATAAATACATCATCATCAAATACCGGGCCTAGTGGCGTAGGTGTCATGTCTCTCCACAAATTTCGATCTCGGCAGTTATTTATCATTTCTGTTGTTGACCGTTTGCCAATCCATTCTCTTAAGCGGTCTGTTATTTTTTCTCTTTGCTTCCCTCTATCTCTTCATCCCTCAATTTTTCCAGTTGTCACAATATATTCCAGTTGTTCTCTTCTCATTACATGGCCAAAAAAATGATGATTGTTTCTTCCTAATATTGGAAATTAGCTCCCTTTTTGCTTTGACCTCCCTCAGAACATCTGCATTACTCTTCTTAACCGTCCATGGTACTCTCAACATTCTTCTGTAAAACCACATTTCTACAGACTCCAGTGATTTTCTTGTCTGTTGTCCTATTGTCCATGATTCGCATCCATATGTTAAGACTGGCTCTACATAACATTTAAGAACTCTTTATCTTGTTTCTATTGTCAAAAATGGATTGCATAGTATCTTTTTTTTGGAAAAGCTTTTTTTGCCTGAGCCATTCTGCATCTCACATCTTTTGTACATCTTCCGTCTGAGGTTAACAAAGTTCCTGTTTTAATATTGTTCCATTTTTCTTTATTTTGCAATGAGATGATGCGTTTTTCTTTGTTGTTACCATTACCTCTGTCTTTTTGCTATTAAGGCTGAGTCCTTTATTTTTGCTTTCTTTCACTATAATGTCCAACATTTCTTGTAACTCATTTTCACTCTTAGTGATTACGACTGTATCATCAGCATATCTTAGATTATTTATTTTATGACCTCCAATTGTTATTCCAGACATGCCCCATATGGATCTTAAAATAATCTCACTATAAATATTAAACAAATCTGCTGACAGCATAAAACCTTGTCTAACACCATGTTTTATTTGTTGAAACATTCCAAATTGGTTTCCAATTCCTATGGCCGCTGTTTGTTGCCAGTACATGTTCTTTATTATTCTTAGATCTTTGCTGTCTACGTTTATGCTTTCTAAAATTTTGATTATTTCTTGGTGCTTTGTCAAATGCATTGGTGTAATCTATGAAACATAGGTATATATCTGTGTTCACCTCTTTGGCTCTTTCTACTAAAGATCTTATAATGTAAATGGCATTGCTTGTTCCTTTATCTCTAACAAAACCACACTGTTCATCGCTGATTTCTGGACTGATTTTGTTTCGCACTCTTCGCATGATGATTCTTAGTAATATCTTAGTCATATGACTCATAAGGCTTATTGTGCGATAATCATTGCATTCAATCGCACCCGATTTCTTTGGTAGGGCAATGAATATTGATTTGAGCAGGTCGTCTGGTATATATCCGCTGTTGTAGTTATCGTTCAATACTTTTGTTATTATTTATATTCCAAAATCACCCATAACTTCAATACATATATACATGCATACATTAATACATACATATAAACATTCCCACATGTATACATACATCTATACATACATACACACATGCATATTTATGTATACAAATGCATACATGTATGTATTGGTCTTCCACACTATATAGTCAATTATCGTAATAGCTATAATGTATTTTTTATAATAAAACGTATACATTACAATGGTTTGGCGTTGTATATTCTGAAAACAAAAAAAATAAGATTAAAACAATTGTTATATCCAAGATATCGCCTACAAGTTATACAATGTTGTACTATTTTTTCTTCATTTGCAAGATTATACGATTCCTCTTCCTATACAAAATGTATGTTGAATTTGCATATAACATTTTTTCCGGTATGACATATGATGATGAAGATTGCTTAGATAATGACCACAATTACTCCAACAAGAATGATGTAGATACTATCAAACATAATGATCAATTTAATAACCACTTCCATAATTATGGTAATGCTGAGATCCGTACAATAACAAGGACGCAGATGATACAAATGATTACTACAAACACAATGGCATGTACATTAATAATAATGTCTGAAATACGCACCAAAATGGACGCACCAAGATGGACGCTTGTTTACGTTTGAACAAAGCCCAATGGCCAAGATCTGAATTTGCATAATTTCGTTCATTCTCAACGGCGGCCGTTATAGTTTAGCTTTTACTAGCAAAATGTCTGGAGTAAAAGCTCAGAACACAATCTTATCGTGCTTTCTCCCTGCATCGAAGGTTGGTGACAATGGAGATTCATTTCACTCTGACTCTTGTGGACGCTGTCTTAAATGAACCAAATTAGTAAACAACCATGCGTCCACTAACGCAGGAGGAGATCAACGCCTTCTTTGAGAGTCTTATAGTCTGTTGTTTGATGCGTGATGCTGATGACTCTAATCACCAACTAATTACTACATCAAGCTTGGGCAGATGTTGCTTGTAAACCTGGGAGGGCCGACCATCTAAGGGCAGAATCCCCCTACGGAAAAGACAATCTGATGCCTTGCAGGAATATTGGGGACAATCAAAGGCTAAGGAAAGCAAACCTGAATAAAATGCTAGCTGAAATCGGATGCATAATCAATCAGACTGGATCTAACAGACTCTTATTATGATAGAAACTACCGCTGACCGGAAAGACTTCATGAAACAGCTGAATATAATATAATGGAATGCGGAGGGCATATACCACAAAAATAAAGCTCTAACAATCAGACTAGCAGAGGAGGGGATAGACGTTGCCTGCATCCAGGAAACTCATCTTAATCCTCAGCACAGATTCATGATCAGGAGCTACCAAACATTTAGACAAGACAGGGAAGGTCACGAGGGTGGAATTCTTATACTTATAAAAAAAAAACCATCCCAGCAAAACTGATAGATGTAGTCACAAACGGAGAGGCAGAGATCATTGGTACAGACCTATATATTAATTCCGTTAGTATAAGGATATTTAATATATACTGTCTAAATTACAAATTACTGAAGTTGGAGTCAATGAAAATAACACCATCAAAGTGTCTGGTTGTAAGAGACTTTAACAACCACTCTGAAAGATGGGGATATAAGGAGTCCAATGTTCGAGGTGGAAAAGTGAAAGAATGGGAAATAGACAACAACCTATTCCTCATAAACTCTAGGGAGGACCCCCCCCCCCCTCCCAACCTTCTACCCAAGAAGATGGAAAACAACATGAACTCCCGACCTAGCATTTGCAACTGAAGACATATCTATCAAAATAACCAGAAAAGTGCTGAACCAACTTGGAGATAGTGACCATAGACCAGTCAAACTTGCAGTGGCTCTTACTCACAAACAGGAGTTGCAAATACCCCTTCTACTCTGGAACTATAAGAATGCAGAGATTGGGCAAAGTTTACAAGGCTCACTGATGCATATACTGTGTCTATCAACACCCACGAAAAGAAGGTCAATAATAATAATATATCGGTTAACAAATGTCATCCTGAGAGCTGCTAAAGCATCCATTCCTAGAGGAGCACGAAGAAACTAAAAGCCATACTGGAGCAAAGAAATACACAGACTAGAAGAGGAACTGGACTCTGCCAGAGAACTAGCTGAAACATCACACAGCACAGAGAGCAACATTGCCTTCAAAGCAGCCTCGGCCAAATACAGACGTGAGGTCATGATATCAGCAAGACAGAGCTGGATAGACAAAACAGAGAGCCTTAATCTAGACAAAAATGGTCATAAACTATGGAAACTTGCGAAAGCTCTAAACGACGAAAACAACTGCCGACCTCCAATATCATTAGCACACAATCATAACATCCTCACAGGCAAAAGGGCAGTACATCTACTAATGGAGACTTACAAAAACATTAGTAGAATAAACATTCCAATAGACAAACAGAAAGTTGCAAGACGGGAAAACCAAAATGCAAAAACATGCCTTTAGCACCAGACGAGCATCAGACGACCATATTTACCCCAACTGAATTAGATGTTGCCCTCAAAGGATTGAAGCTTAAAAGTTCCCCTGGTAAAGATGGAAACTCCAACGAAATGCTCCTAAATCTGGGACAGAAAGCCAAGAGCAAGCTTCTAAGGATAATAAATGCTAGCTGGAAGAGAGGTCATGTGCCGGCAATATGGAAAGAAGCTATTATGATGCCCATCCTCAAGCGTGGAAAAGACCCACTAGACCCAAGTAGCTATAGACCAATTAACCTACAGAGCTGCCTGTGTAAACTCATGGAAAGGCTGGTTAACAGAAGACTTATGTGGCATTTAGAGACAAAACAACAAATCGTACCACAACAAAGTGGTTTCCGTCAGCACAGATCAACTGAAGACCTGGTCACCTACATTGCACAGGAAATAGAGGATGCTCTACAAGAAAAGAAACACACACTGGCAGTGTGAGTCGACATGGAGAAGGTTTCTGATAGGGTATGGCGAGAGGGTTTAAAGAACAACCTTTTTAGGAATCTTGTCCGCAACACTGTTTTTAATTTTCATAAATGACATCGAAATGGACATTCCACCCAGAATAAACTCAGCAATATACGCAGATGATCTGGCGTTATGGGCTCGCGAGGAAAGTATGTCGGTGGCTGGACCCAGGATTCAAGATGCCCTAGATGAACTTGAAAAATGGACGAACACCTGGTTCTTACCAATCAACGAAAAAAAAAAACTACATATACAATTTTCAGCCTATCAAGAAACACACTCTCTGCAAACTTGAAGATAAAAAACCATACACTCCCTATTGACCAAAACCCAACATATCTTGGCGTCACCATGAATCGCAGAATGACTTGGAAAAATCAGATAGACAGAGCAAGGAAAAAAGTCAGAAAACTAACAAATATTATGAAGAAATTTGCATGAACGGACGGGAGGGGGGAGGAGACAGCAATATTTTGAAAAAGACTATACGTAGGAAGAGTCAGACCAGTTCTAGAGTATAGAGTCACAGCCTGTGCTATGACTTCCAAATCACACCTTAGCAAAATTAACAGTACACAAAACCAAGCTGCCCGTATCATCACTGGTGCTGTGAAATCTACACCTATAAGACTCTAGAAACAGTAACAGGTTTACGACCCTTAGATGACAGACTGGTCACTAAAGTATTGCAACAAGCGGAGAAATGTAGAAGGTTCATTAGCCACACCATGCACCAAAGAATAACTAGTTCCGGAATTGTACGACTAAAGAGGAGCAACTTCGCTGCAATTGCCAATGAACTAACTACTGGAGACCAAGTACTTTCCCAAACGATATCGAAACCCTTGGGCCCATCTGATATGTCTCCTCATGGAAAACATAAAATAACAGAACTTAAGGTAAATATAATAGGAATCATGACAAAAGACACCCAATCAGACACATAAAGAAAACACGTAGCAGAAAAACACATACACGATACCTTCCCACAGGACTCTTGTTTGCACATATACACAGATGGCTCTGCTACAAATGCCACCAGAAATTGAAGAGGAGGTGTGTTCTTGACGCTGAATATTCAGGACGAGATCACCAAGTCAATAGCTATAATACTGGAAAATTCTCAAACAACTTTAAATCAGAAACGAGGCCATCAGAGACGTTGCAACACTGGCTACTCAAAACAAAAATAACATGCACAATAAATTGGTGGTTCTGACTGATGCACTGTCAGTACTATCAACTCTAAAAGTCCCATGAACAATGAACTAGATGACTTGAGAACAACCCTGGACCAACTATGCAATAGCTTCCAGAGAGTAGTCATTAAGTGGATATCATCACACTATAATATACACGGGAACGAACGCGCAGACAAATTAGCTAAAGAGGATGGGAGATTACCACAAGAGAACCATCCGCTCAGTTATGATGAAGCCAAATCCATCCTCAAAAGTCAGTTCCATGAAAAATGGAAACGAGAACACCCAAAGCATAACGAGAGTGACGGATACCACCAACTATCAAGGAGGGATCAAGTCATCATACTTCGCCTATGCACTGGCCACAATAGAATGATAAATCATGTTCACCAAATTCAAAATAGGTACAACCAGCTTATGCCACTGTACACTGGACAATATGACTACAAACATGTTCTACAGGATTGCCCCCAGTACACAGATCTGAGAAGAGCAATGTGGTCCACGCCCACCTCCCTGGAAGAAAAACTATAAGGGGCAATCGATTCGCCTAAATAGACAACTGACTTCATGAGAGATTCTGGAATCCTACTCTGATTGAGACTTGATCGCAGAGAGAGAGATAACAATGTCTGAACTAACCATAATGGTATAGCTGATGATTATTGCTCAAACTATAGCGACGCAGATATCAAGGATGAATATGATAAAACACTTTTTTTGCAAGTATTTTAAAAACATAATATAGATCATATATATATATATATATATATATATATATATATATATATATATATATATATATATATACATTCACATATATACAGTGCTAGTACTTATGTTCTTATATAGGCATTCTATTTTTTTTTAAATTTAGTAAATAGTCGGTACTGTGCTAGTGTTAGGTTGTTCTTTCCGAAAAAAAAACCCGGTATCCATTTAAAGCTTGGAGAATCTGTATCCGTCATTATGGAATTAACTTGAACACAATATCAGATTCTTAGCAGCCCAGTTTACTAACCTCTATGTCACACAGCTCCCTAATTACATAGATAGATACATACATACATACAAACATGCATACATATTTATGAATACAAAAATATATATATACATTGCTGGCAACTATTTTTTATGTTTATTGCCTTCTTGCCTGGTCAGCAGTTTAAAAATATCTACACACATTGTGACGTCAAAGAAATATCACGTTGCTGCACTGATCCCTCGCTAAACATTACCGATACAGACTACTCTGTTCTCAGCTAAATCGCTGGAATTCCATCTTTGATAAAGCTCTATATAGTTGTATTCTTTGTGAATTTGTATTGGTCTCGCTACTAGACTGTCGTGTATTCTCTTTCACATTATTTTCTGTCTGTTTCCCCATCACTTGTCTCTCCACAATTTCCAACAAGCTGTTCTCAGCTAAATTGCTGGATTTGCATCTTTGATAAAACTCTATATAATTGTATTCTTTGTGAAGTTGTGTTGATCTCAACACTCTACAATCAATTATCTTAATACCTATAACATAATTTTATTATAAAATGTATACATTACCAAAGTGTGGTGTAGTATATTCTGAAGAAAATAAAATTAAATCAATTGTTATATCCAGGATATCGACTATAAGTTTTAAAAATCTGAATCAGTTTCCTTATTTGCAGGTTATATGATTTCTCTTCCTAGACAAAATATATGTTGTCTTCTCATACAAATGGTTGTTCTTATCTCTTTTATTATAATAATGGTAATCTCAAAATTATCTATTTGCTGTTTGTCTTACACATACGTCCGATGAGTCCTCTTTTGATTTCAGCTTAGGCCACACCTCTGGCATCACCCATTTGACATGAAATTCGTGGAGTTTGTTCATGGTTGCGGAGTTAAAGCCATTTGTTAGTCGTTTTTTTTCGTCCAATGTCATTCTCAGCATTCAGAGTGTAAGTGCGGACGATTGTCCTTCCGCACTGAACATCAGCCAATATCTTTATTCTGGTATATCATGCCATTTAAAATCTTTATTCATGCATGCCACTTTTAAAATGGTCATTCATGCATGCCACTTTTAAAACTTTATTCAGGTATACCTTTATTTATTACATAATCATGCTGGTATACCATAATTTATTTTATCCTCATGATGGCATACCATAATTTATTGTATCCTTATGATGGTATACCATAATTTATTTTATCCTCATGATGGTATACCATAATTTATTTTATCCCCATGATGGTATACCGTAATTTATTTTATCCTCATGATGGTATACCATTATTTATTTCACAACCATGCCGGTATACAATAATTTATTTCATCCCAATGATGGTATACCATAATTTATTTTATCCTCATGATGGTATACCATAATTTATTTTATCCTCATGATGGTATACCATTATTTATTTCATAACCATGCCGGTATACAATAATTTATTTCATCCTCATGATGGTATACCATAATTTATTTAATCCTCATGAGGGTATACCATAATTTATTTTATCCTCATGATGGTATACCATAATTTATTTTATCCTCATGATGCTATACCATAATTTATTTCATCCTCATGATGGTATACCATAATTTATTTTATCCTCATGATGGTATACCAAAATTTATTTTATCCTCATGCGGGTATACCATAATTTATTTCATCATCATGCAGGTATACTATAATTTAGTTAATCCTCAAGCAGGTATGCCATAATTTATTTCACCCTCATGCAGGTATGCCATAATTTATTTCACCCTCATGCAGGTATGCCATAATTTATTTCACCCTCATGCAGGTATGCCATAATTTATTTCATCCTCATGCAGTTATGCCATAATTTATTTCATCCTCATGCAGGTATACCATAATTTATTTCACCCTCATGCAGGTATGCCATAATTTATTTCACCGTCATGCAGGTATGCCATAATTTATTTCATCCTCATGCAGGTATGCCATAATTTATTTTATCCTCATGCAGGTATACCATAATTTATTTCACCCTCATGCAGGTTTTTCCATAATTTATTTCATCCTCATGCAGGTATACCATAATTTATTGTATCCTCATGCAGGTATACCATAATTTATTTCACCCTCATGCAGGTTTTTCCATAATATATTCCATCCTCATGTAGGTATATCATAATTTATTCCATCCTCATGCAGGTATACCATAATTTATATCCCATCCTCATTTAGGTATACCAATGGCTTTTTATCAGCCGGGACTATATTGAAGACGTTTGGGTTACATTTTTATATTGAAACGATCACTGAACTTCACATCTCTCTTACACAAGGGATTTCTATTTGCTAATTATAATATAAACACATTATTGTAATACATTAATTAATACACAATTCATTTCACAAATATAAGTAAATCGAACCTTCAAAATCGTGATATTTTACATGAATCTAATATTCTGGAATAAAATATTAAAGTTTCGGTTAACTTCATGTTAAAAAAATCCCGAATATGTCTAAATATTAAAATTCTTATTTTTCGTCACGTTATCTACACGCTATCTCTCCCCCCATTTCCTTTCTCTTTTCTCTATCGACCACTGCCTCTAGCCTAACCGATTTGCAATATACATTAGTATTTATCCTTTTCCTCCACGTATTATTTACAAGATATGTTCACAACAGTCTCGCTACTAGACTGTCGTGTATTCTCTTTCCCATTATTTTCTGTCTGTTTCCCCATCACTTGTCTCTCCACAATTTCCAACAAGCTGTTCTTAGCTAAATTGCTGGATTTGCATCTTTGATAAAGCTCTATATAATTGTATTCTTTGTGAATTTGTATTGGTCTCCCACACTCTACAATCAATTATCTTAATACCTATAATATAATTGTATTATAAAATGTATACATTACCAAAGTGTGGTGTAGTATATTCTGAAAAAAAAGTATTAAATCAATTGTTATATCCAGGATATCGACTATAAGTTTTAAAAATCTGAATCAGTTTCCTTATTTGCAGGTTATATGATTTCTCTTCCTATACAAAATATATGTTGTCTTCTCATACAAATGGTTGTTCTTATCTCTTTTATTATATTTTATATAGAAATGGTCTAATCGTCAATGGTGAAAAATGGTGTAGATGATTGTTACGGTTACTCATATAGAAATGGTCTAGTGGTGAATGGTGAAAAATGGTGTAGATGATTGTTATGGTTACTCATATAGAAATGGTCAAGTGGATAATGGTGAAAAATGGTGTAGATGATTGTTATGGTTACTCATATAGAAATGGTCATGTGGTTAGTGGTGAAAATGGGTGTAGATGATTGTTATGGTCACTCCTATAGAAATGGTCAAGCGGTTAATTGTGAAAAATGGTGTAGATGATTGTTATGGTTACTCATATAGAAATGGGCAAGTGGTTAATGGTGAAAAATGGTGTAGATGATTGTTATGGTCACTCATATAGAAATGGTCAAGTGGTTAATGGTGAAAAATGGTGTAGATGATTGTTATGGTTACTCATATAGAAATGATAAAAATGGTGTAGATGATTGTTATGGTCACTCATATAGAAATGATAAAAATGGTGTAGATGATTGTTATGGTCACTCATATAGAAATGATAAAAATGGTGTAGATGATTGTTATGGTCACTCATATAGAAATGATAAAAATGGTGTAGATGATTGTTATGGTTACTCATATAGAAATGATAAAAATGGTGTAGATGATTGTTATGGTCACTCATACAGAAATGATAAAAATGGTGTAGATGATTGTTATGGTCACTCATATAGAAATGATAAAAATGGTGTAGATGATTGTTATGGTCACTCATATAGAAATGATAAAAATAGAGTAGATGATTGTTATGGTCACTCATATAGAAATGATAAAAATGGTGTAGATGACTGTTATGGTCACTCATATAGAAATGGTCAAGTGGTTAATGGTGAAAAATGTTGTAGATGATTGTTATGGTTACTCATATAGAAATGATAAAAATGGTGTAGATGATTGTTGTGGTCACTCATATAGAAATGGCCAAGTGGTTAATGGTGAAAAATGGTGTAGATGATTGTTATGGTTACTCATATAGAAATGGTCAAGTGGTTCATGGTAAAAAATGGTGTAGATGATTGTTATGGTTACTCATATAGAAATGGTCAAGTGGTTCATGGTGAAAAATGGTGTAGATTATTGTTATGCTTACTCATATAGAAATGACCTCGATGGTATAGATGAATGCTATGGTTACTCATATAGAAATGATCAAGATGGTATAGATGATTGTAATGGTTACTCATATAGAAATGACCACGATGGTATAGATGATTGTAATGGTTACTCATATAGAAATGATCAAGATGGTATAGATGATTGTTATGCTTACTCATATAGAAATTACCACGATGGTATAGATGATTGTAATGGTTACTCATATAGAAATGATCAAGATGGTATAGATGATTGTTATGCTTACTCATATAGAAATGATCAAGATGGTAAGATAATTTGTTATGGTTACTCATATAGAAATGATCAAGATGGTATAGATGATTGTTATGCTTACTCATATAGAAATGACCACGATGGTATAGATCATTGTAATGGTTACTCATATAGAAATGATCAAGATGGTATAGATGATTGTTATGCTTACTCATATAGAAATGATCAAGATGGTATAGATGATTGTAATGGTTACTCATATAGAAATGATCAAGATGGTATAGATGATTGTTATGCTTACTCATATAGAAATGACCACGATGGTATAGATGATTGTAATGGTTACTCATATAGAAATGACCACGATGGTATAGATGATTGTAATGGTTACTCATATAGAAATGACCACGATGGTATAGATGATTGTTATGGTTACTCATATAGAAATGATCAAGATGGTATATATGATTGTAATGGTTACTCATATAGAAATGACCACGATGGTATAGATGATTGTTATGGTTACTCATATAGAAATGACCACGATGGTATAGATGATTGTAATGGTTACTCATATAGAAATGACCACGATGGTATAGATGATTGTTTTGGTTACTCATATAGAAATGATCAAGATGGTATAGATGATTGTTATGGTTACTCATATAGAAATGATCAAGATGGTATAGATGATTGTTATGGTTGCTCATATAGAAATGATCAAGATGGTATAGATGATTGTTATGGTTACTCATATAGAAATGATCAAGATGGTATAGATGATTGTTATGGTTACTCATATAGAAATGACCACGATGGTATAGATGATTGTTATGGTTACTCATATAGAAATGAGGCAGATCATGATGACGATTAAATCAACAACGAAAGCATAAACGATGACGATAATGAACACTCCATCAATAATTATGAAGAATTCAGATGATATTTATGATCATTCACTCAATAACACAGATACGTGATAATATGGATCACTGAGATAATAATTCCATAGATAATAATGGTGATGAGAATGATAATCATTCCAAGAACAACAACGCAGATAAATATATTGAACACTGCCTGGTGTTGTGGTCTCTGGCACTGGAAGAATACAAAAATATTAGTCAATAACACGATGATGATGATAATGATAATGGCTCCAATAGCAATGACGTAAATGATGATGGAGTTTTCTTTAATAACAGCAATGTTGATGGTTATGATCATTTAAACTGATGTTATGTGAATGAGGATGATGTGATGATGATGATGAAGATTATGACAATTACTGCAGCAACAATGGCATAGATGATCATGTCTCTAGTAAAACAGCGACGTAGAAATAGATGAAGAATGTTCCAATAACATTGATGATGAGTACGATTTACAAAAAGATAAATAAATAAAACAAAGACTTTGACTAAGGTAACTAAAGAATCCAATATGTATGACGCACTAAAAGCTGTGCACATTACCTGTTGTTGTGGTATGCAGTTCTAGTAGAAGAGAAATAATGGAAGACAATGGCATAGAGCAAGATGTAAATCAATATAACAATATTGATACAGATAATGGTGATTACTCCAACAACATTCATATAGAAAACAGTGATTACTCCAACAGCATGCATCTAGATAACAGTGATTACTCCAACACCATTCACATAGATAACAGTGATTAGTCCAAAAACATTCATATAGATAACAGTGATTACTCCAACAACATTCATATAGATAACAGTGATTACTCCAACAACATTCATATATATATATATATAACAGTGATTACTCCAACAACATTGATATAGATAACAGTGATAACTCCAACAACATTGAAATATATAACAGTGATTACTCCAACAACATTGATATAGATAACAGTGATTACTCCAACAACATCGATGTGGATAACAGTGATTACTCCAACAACATTGATATAGATAACAGTGATTACTACAACACCATTGATGTGGATAACAGTGATTACTCTAAAAACATTGATATAGATAACAGTGATTACTCCAACAATATTGATATAGATAACAGTGATAACTTCAACAACATTGATGTGGATAACAGTGATTACTCCAACAACATTGATATAGATAACAGTGATTACTCCAACAACATTGATATATATAACAATGATTACTCCAACAACATTGATGTGGATAACAGTGATAACTCAAAAGCATTCATATAGGTAACAGTGATTACTCCAACAACATTCATATATATAACAGTGATTACTCCAACAACATTGATCTGCATAGCAGTGATAACCCCAACAACATTAATATAGATAACAGTGATTACTCCAGCAACATTAATATAGATAACAGTGATTACTCCAGCAACATTAATATAGATAACAGTGATTACTCCAGCAACATTAATATAGATAACAGTGATTACTCCAGCAACATTAATATAGATAACAGTGATTACTCCAACAACATTGATCTGCATAGCAGTGATTACTCCAGCAACATTAATATAGATAACAGTGATTACTCCAGCAACATTAATATAGATAACAGTGATTACTCCAGCAACATTAATATAGATAACAGTGATTACTCCAGCAACATTAATATAGATAACAGTGATTACTCCAGCAACATTAATATAGATAACAGTGATTACTCCAGCAACATTAATATATATAACAGTGATTACTCCAACAACATTAATATAGATAACAGTGATTACTCCAACAACATTGATATAGATAACAGTGATTACTCCAACAACATTAACATAGATAACAGTGATTACTCCAACAACATTAATATAGATAACAGTGATTACTCCAACAACATTAATATAGATAACAGTGATTACTCCAACAACATTAATATAGATAACAGTGATTACTCCAACAACATTAATATAGATAACAGTGATTACTCCAATAAATTTGAAGTGGATATCAGTGATTACTCCAACAACATTGATATAGATAACAGTGATTACTCCAGCAACATTAATATAGATAACAGTGATTACTCCAGCAACATTAATATAGATAACAGTGATTACTCCAGCAACATCGATGTGGATAACAGTGATTACTCCAGCAACATTAATATAGATAACAGTGATTACTCCAACAACATTGATATAGATAACAGTGATTACTCCAACAACATTGATATAGATAACAGTGATTACTCCAACAACATTGATGTAGATAACAGTGATTACTCCAACAACATTGATATAGATAACAGTGATAACTCCAACAACATTGAAGTGGATAACAGTGATTACTCCTACAACATTGATATAGACAACAGTGATAACTCCAACAACATTAATGTGGATAACAGTGATAACTCCAACAAGATTGATATATATAACAGTGATTACTCCAACAACATTGATATAGATAACAGTGTTAACTCCAACAACATTAATGTGGATAACAGTGATTACTCCAACAAGATTTATATAGATAACAGTGATTACTCCAACAACATTGATATATATACCAGTGATTACTATAACAACATTGATGTGGATAACAGTGATTACTCCAACAACATTTATATATATATATATATAACAGTGATTACTCCAACAAGATTGATATAGGCAACAGTGATTACTCCAACAACATTGATGTGGATAACAGTGATAACTCCAACAACATTAATGTGGATATCAGCGGTAACTCCAACAACATTGATGTGGATAACAGTGATTACTCCAACAAGATTGATATAGATAACAGTGATTACTCCAACAACATTGATATAGATAACAGTGATTACTCCAACAACATTGATATAGATAACAGTGATTACTCCAACAGTATTGATGTGGATATTAGTGATTACTCCAACAACATTGAAGTGGATATCAGTGATAACTCTAACAACATTGATATAGATAACAGTGATTACTCCAACAACATTGATGTGGATAACAGTGATTACTTCAACAGTATCGATGTGGATAACAGTGATTACTCCAACAACATTGAAGTGGATATCAGTGATAACTCTAACAACATTGATATAGATAACAGTGATTACTCCAACAACACTGAAGTAGATGATGGTAACGATTGCTGCAATGACAATGATGAAGATGATTGCTACTTTTATTCTAATAATTATGAAGCACATGCTTATAACGAATACTCCAAAAGCAATGGCGGAGATATTGATTTCTATTAACTCAATAACAATCAATTACTTTCTTTTGTTTACTACAATCTGTCTGAATGTATTCACACCGCTTCTCATTACTTCAATGCCTTACAATCTTGTTTTCATTATTTCCTTATCTGGGTGTGCATCCCTATCATTAGGCTCCCTTAATTTCCTCACAAAACAGACGTATTGACAGTCACAAGCAGTGACTGTAAATCCCGATGTAGTTACAAAGTTAACACAACATTATTATGCAGGTACTGGTAACAGGTAGAGGAAGTACACAAATAAGGTGTATAGAGGACGTTACAGACAAGAAAATATGGTTGTAGTTGAAGATTAGCATCTCAAGCAAGGCATAGACAATTTGAGAGTATATGCCTTAGGAGTGGCATATATAAGTAAAAAAAGTAAAGTACCCCAGTCACGCCAAGTAGCGTATAGGGAAATATGGTGTTAGTGACCCTATATTTTATAGACCTTCAGCACATGATTTTTGGGGTAATGTGGTCGGTATTACGCCCGTGCTGCTTTACTTTCCCAGAAAAATCCGGTACCCATTTAAAGCTGGGTGAACCGGAAGCCGTCGGTTGGGATCGAACCCTACCCCTTGTCCTTTGTAGTCCAGTTCCCTAATCACTGAGCTATCGCGGCTCCTTGACATCTATAAGTACACGCAGTAAATTAATGATGAGAGCAGCGATAGCTCAGTGGTTAGTGAACTGGACTACAAAGGACAAGAGGTAGGGTTCGATCCAAACAGACGAGATCCGGTTCACCCAGCCTTTAATCGGTACCGGATATTTTTCATTGGAAGTAAAGCTGGACGGGCGTAATACCGACGACATTACCCCCCCCCCTTTCCCAAATAAAAATCAGGTGCCAATGGTCTGTACAATTTATGGTCAATAACACCATATTCCCTATATGCAACTTGGCTTGACGGGGTAATTTAATTTTTATATTTTTACTATACATTAATGATATAATCGATGATGATGTTGACGTAGATGGTGACGATGGTCTTTCCAAAAACACACATATAGAGTTGTGGTTGATTAAAATGATCGTCTCTCCAGGAACTACGTGGATAGTGCGATAATTACCACAAAAACAAAGATGTAGGTGACGGAGGTAACAATTATAGTGGCAGTGGTGTATCTAAAGATAATGGGAATGTGATGATAATTATAGGGTGGTAATGGACTGCTGAACACATACTTCAAGACTGCACTGAATATAGTAGACTGAGGAAAATACATTGACCCATAGATACAACACTACAGACAAAACTATATGGACCACAACAAGAATTACAAAAGACTTTAAAATGTATACATGACACGACATTGCAGATATAGAAAATACTTCAGGCGAACGAAGGGTAGATAGATTATGAGGGTGGTAATTATGGTCTTTGGAAAAACACACATATAGTTGTAGATGATGATAATGACTAAAATGAACGTCCCTCCATGAACTACTAGGATATGGTGCGATAATTACTACAAAAACAAATATATAGCCGACGGCAGTATTTCTAGTGTCCGTGGCGTATCTAAAGATAACTGGAACGAGTTTATAATTAAGAGAGTGGTAATGATGGTAACACCATCAAAATGATAAAAAATATACATTCAAATTACATTATTGACGACGAATACTCCAATAACGATACTATTGAATGAATGAAAGACTTGTTGTCCAACAAATAAAACGTAGACGATGATGAAGGCACAAACATCAATGATGACGAAAAAAAGATGATAATAACAAGTAAAGGTAAAGTACGAGACTTGAACCGGCGTCTTAGCACGCGAGTATACACCCATATGTGCTCGGCCGCCTATCCAGAAATGTTCGGATATTTCTGTATAGTGTAGCCTCAAGCATCGAAACTCAGATGCGAAGCGACATTCCTCACCTTCCCAGGATAATATACCCTGGTACCCATTTCTGCCAACGGCTGGGTCGACCGTGGGGGTATTTTTTTTTTTTCCAACCACGAGTACAATTCACACTGCTCCCAGCGGGAATCGAACACGGGTTGTCCGAACGTCGGTAATCCAGTCGAGTGGTTTTCCCAACTAGGCTACCGAGGCCCCCATAATATAATAAATATATATATAATATAATAACAAGTATTTCTATAATGTTAACGTAGATGGTAATGATGATAACGATCATTGAAACAACAACTCTAAAGATAGTGATGATGAGTACAATTACTATTAAGATCTTTCCAAAAACAAAGACGTTCTGAGATATTGAACATTACCTGTTGTTGTTGTCTCTGGCTCTGCAGGAATGAACAATAAGAGGCAATAAAGTAGACGATCATGGCTCAAAGGAGCAAAGACTTAAATCGATATGATGTTTCATATAACAACAACAACGTTGGTGATAATAATAACCTACACCACAATGAAGTGAACGAAAAGAATAATTATGATGACGATTAATTCAATAACGAGCCCATAGATGAATATGTCTGCAGCGACAATGCCATAGATATTGACGACGAATACTCCAATAACGATAATAGTGACGAAGAATACTCCAATAACAATAATATTGACGAAGAATACTCCAATAACAAAAATATTGACGAAGAATACTCCAATAACAATAATATTGACGAAGAATACTCCAATAACAATGATATTGACGAAGAATACTCCAATAACAAAAATATTGCCGACGAATACTCCAATAACAATAATATTGGCGACGAATACTCCAATAACAATAATATTGACGACGAATACTGCAATAACAATAATATTGACGACGAATACTCCAATAACAATAATATTGGCGACGAATACTCCAATAACAATAATATTGACGACGAATACTCCAATAGCAATAATATTGACGACGAATACTCCAATAGCAATAATATTGACGACGAATACTCCAATAACAATAATATTGACGACGAATTCTCCAATAACGATAATATTGAAGTAATGATGATTTACCTCAATAACGATTACGTACATAGATATTGGTCATTACCTGTTGTGGTCTCTGGTTCTAGAAGAAGAACAATAATTCACGTCAATGGCATAGATGATGATAATAAACACTCGAACAAAAAATAATGTAGACAATTGGACGAATCAACAAACAATGACATTGATACAATAAAAGACATTGACGTAGATGATTGTTACAATTTCTACAATAGCAAAGACGTCCATGTAACATTTTAGTAAAACTCTAAATGTATAGAGGATGAACACTCAAACACCAATGATGCGAAATAGAGATGATAGTGATAAGTATTTCCATAACAATAGCGTTGATGATGATAATGATGATATAGATCATTGGGACAACATTTACAAATATAGTGATGATAATTACGTGTATTATGATATATCAATACATAAACAATGACAGAGAACTATTTTGAACATTACCTGTTGTTGTTGTTTCTGGCTCTGTAGAAAATAAAAACAATAAGAGTCAACCACGTAGATGATGAAGATGATGATGATCACTACAGGGAACAATTACTTAAATCGTTCTCACGTTTTATATTTCACTAACAACCTTGATGGTGATAGTCACTTGCAGTGCAATGAAGTGGATGAAGGTGATAATTATAATGACGATTAATCCAATAACGATAACATAGATGACGATGTCTCCGGTGACAATAACATAACAATTGATAACGAATACAACAATTACAATAACAATGTCGATGATGATTATTTACTTCAAATACAATGACGTAGATGATACTTACAATTACTTCAATAATAATAACGTAGATGGCTAATACGATTACTACATTAACAAAGACATGGGTGAAATACATTTTGTCCAACAAAGAAAACGTAAACGATGATGAAGGCACATACGAGTATACCAAAGATGACGAAAAAGTTGATAATGATAAGTATTTTCATAATGTTAAAGTAGATGATAATGATGATAAAGTTTATTGAAACAAAACTCTAAAGATAGTGATGGTGCGGACGATTACTATTAAGATCTTTCCAAAAACAAAGACGTTGAGAGATATTGGACATTACCTGTTGTTGTTGTCTCTGGCTCTGCAGGAATGAACAATAAGAGGCAATAAAGTAGACGATCATGGCTCCAAGGAACAAAGACTTCAATCGTTATGATGTTTCATATTACAACAACAACGTTGGTGATAATAATAACCTACACCGCAATGAAGTGGTTCCACAAGATAATTATAATGCCGATTAATTCAATAACGAGCCCATATATGCATATGTCTGCAGCGACAGTACCATAGATATTGACGACGAATACTTCAATAACGATAATATTGACGACGAATACTCTAATAACGATAATATTGACGACGAATACTTCAATAACGATAATATTGACGACGAATACTTCAATAACGATAATATTGACGACGAATACTCTAATAACGATAATATTGACGACGAATACTCTAATAACGATAATATTGACGACGAATACTTCAATAACGATAATATTGACGACGAATACTTCAATAACGATAATATTGACGACGAATACTCTAATAACGATAATATTGACGACGAATACTTCAATAACGATAATATTGACGACGAATACTCTAATAACGATAATATTGACGACGAATACTTCAATAACGATAGTATTGACGACGAATACTCCAATAACGATAATATTGACGACGAATACTCCAATAACGATAATATTTACGACGAATACTCTAATAACGATACTATTAACGCAGATGATGATTTACTTCAATAACAATGACGTTGATAAAGATCATTAGAACAACATTTCCAAAGACACTGATGATAATTACGAGTTTTATGATGCCATTACAAAAACAATGACATGGACTGATATTAAGCATTATCTATTGTTGTTGTTTCCTTCTGTGTAGAAAATAAAAACAATAAGAGTCAACCACGTAGATGATGAAGATGATGATTATGATGATTGCTCCAAGGAACACTGAAGTAAATCTTTATAATGTTTTATGCTACAATAACAACGTTGGTGATGATAATCACTTATACTACAATGAAGTCAATGTAGAAGATAATTATGAAGACGGTTAATTCAAAAACGTTGACATAGATGAATACGTCTCCAGCAACAATGAAATGGATACTGCCGACGATTACTCCAATAACAATAATATTGACGACGATTGCTCCAATAACAATAATATTGACGACGATTGCTCCAATAACAATAATATTGACGACGATTGCTCCAATAACATTAATATTGACGACGATTGCTCCAATAACAATAATATTGACGACGATTGCTCCAATAACAATAATATTGACGACGATTGCTCCAATAACAATAATATTGACGACGATTGCTCCAATAACAATAATATTGACGACGATTGCTCCAATAACAATAATATTGACGACGATTGCTCCAATAACAATAATATTGACGACGATTGCTCCAATAACAATAATATTGACGACGATTACTCCAATAACAATAATATTGACGACGATTGCTCCAATAACAATAATATTGACGACAGATACTCCAATAACGATAATATTGACGACAGATACTCCAATAACGATAATATTGACTACAGATACTCCAATAACGATAATATTGACGCTGTTAATGATTTACTTCCATAACAATGACGTACATAGATATTGGTCATTACCTGTTGTTGTGGTCTCTGGTTCTAGAAGAAGAACAATAATTCACGTCAATGGCATACATGATGATAAAAAACACTCCAACAAAAAATAATGTAGACAACGGGACAAATAAAAAAAAACACTGACATTGATACAATAAAAGACAATGACGTAGATGATTGTTACAATTACTACAATAACAATGACGTGGATAAAATACCTTTTAGTAAAACTCCGAAAACGGAGACGATGAACACTCAAAAACCATTGATGCGAAATAGAGATATTAGTGGTAAGTATTTCCATAACAATAGCGTTGATGATAATGATGATATAGATCATTGGGACAACATTTACAAATATAGTGATGATAATTACGTGTATTATGATATCAACACATAAACAATGACATAGAAATATTTTGAACATTACCTGTTGTTGTTGTTTCTGGCTCTGTAGAAAATAAAAACAATACGAGTCAACCACGTAGATGATGAAGATGATGATGATCACTACAGGGAACAATTACTTAAATCGTTCTCACGTTTTATATTTCACTAACAACCTTGATGGTGATAGTCACTTGCAGTGCAATGAAGTGGATGAAGGGGATAATTATAATGACGATTAATCCAATAACGATGACATAGATGACGATGTCTCCGGTGACAATAACACAACTATTGATAACGAATACAACAATTACAATAACAATGTTGATGATGATTATTTACTTGAATAACAATGACGTAGATGATACTTACAATGCTATCTATCTATTGTCCGTTCGAGCCGAAAACGGCACATAGGGCAGAACCACAATCTCAAAAACAGAAACCTAGCATGTCAAAATGGCACTTATTGCAGAGATCACTACTTCTAAAATCTATGGCTCTGTTTCTATAACAATACTTTTTACAATGACACCTTGTCAAGCCATCGATCAACCTCTTTAGTCGCCTCTTACGACATGCCTGGAAGGTCACATTAGTACTATTCTTTACTTCCCTCATAATGAAGTCCCGGTAACACACGGGAAATACTAACAATTACTTCAATAATAATAATGTAGATGGCTGATATGATTACTACATTAACAAAGACATGGATGAAAGATATTTTATCCAGCAATGAGAACGTAGACGATGATGAAGGCACAAAAACCAATGATGACGAAAAAGGATGATAATGATAAGTATTTCCATAATGTTAACGTAGATGGTAATGATGATATAGATCATTAGAACAACAAATCTAAAGATAGTTTGTGGTGCGTACGATTACTATTACGATCTTTCCAAAAACAAAGACGTTCTGAGATATTGAACATTACCTGTTGTTGTTGTCTCTGGCTCTGCAGGAATGAACAATAAGAGGCAATAAAGTAAACGATGATGGCTCCAAGGAACAAAGACTTCAATCGTTATGATGTTTCATATTACAACAACAACGTTGGTGATAATAATAACCTACACCGCAATGAAGTGGCTCAACAAGATAATTATAATGCCGATTAATTCAAAAACGAGCCCATAATTGCATATGTCTGCATCGACAATGGCATACATATATATTGACGACAAATACTTCAATAACGATAATATTGACGACGAATACTTCAATAACGATAATATTGACGACGAATACTTCAATAACGATAATATTGACGACGAATACTTCAATAACGATAATATTGACGACGAATACTTCAATAACGAAAATATTGACGACGAATACTCCAATAACGATAATATTGACGACGAATACTCCAATAACAATAATATTGACGACGAGTACTCCAATAACGATAATATTGACGACGAGTACTCCAATAACGATACTATTGACGACGAGTACTCCAATAACGATACTATTGACGACGAGTACTCTAATAACGATACTATTGACGACGAGTACTCCAATAACGATAATATTGACGACGAGTACTCCAATAACAATAATATTGACGACGAGTACTCTAATAACGATACTATTGACGACGAGTACTCCAATAGCGATAATATTGGCGACGAGTACTCCAATAACAATAATATTGACGACGAGTACTCCAATAACAATAATATTGACGACGAGTACTCCAATAACAATAATATTGACGACGGGTACTCCAATAACAATAATATTGACGACGAGTACTCCAATAACAATAATATTGACGACGAGTACTCCAATAACATTAATATTGACGACGAGTACTCCAATAACGATACTATTGACGACGAGTACTCCAATAACGATACTATTGACGACGAGTACTCCAGTAACGATAATATTGACGACGAGTACTCCAATAACGATAATATTGACGACGAGTACTCCAATAACGATAATATTGACGACGAGTACTCCAATAACGATAATATTGACGACGAGTACTCCAATAACGATAATATTGACGACGAGTACTCCAATAACGATAATATTGACGAGTACCCCAATAACGATAACATTGACGATGAGTACTCCAATAACGATAATATTGACGACGAGTACTCCAATAACGATACTATTGACGCTGATGATGATTTACTTCACTAACAATGACGTACATAGATATTGGTCATTACCTGTTGTTGTGGTCTCTTGCTCTGGAAGAAGAAAAATAATTCACGTCAACTGCTTGATGATGGTAATACTGACAAGTATTTCTGAATGTTAACTGTTATGATGAATGATAACAATCATTAGAACAACAAATCTAAAGATAGTGATGGTGAGTACGATTAAAATGATGATCATTCCAAAAACAAGGACGTTGAAAGATATTGAATATCACCTGTTGTTGTTCCAGGATCAGCAAAAAAAAAGCTTTAAGAGTCAACCACGTAGATAATGAAGATAATGATGATAATGATAATGATGATCACTCCAAGAAACAAAAACGTAAATCTTTATGATGTTTCATATTACAACAACAACATTGGTGGTGATAATCATTTATACTGCAACGAAATGGATGAAGAGAGTAATTATGCTGACGATTAACCCAATAACAATGACATAGATCAAGATGTATACAGCGACAATGACATATATATTGATGACGAAAACTCAATATACTCCAATAGTAATAACATTGTCGATGATGATTATTTGCTTCAATAACAATGCCGTAGAAGATTCTTACAATTACTTCAATAATAATAACGTAGATAGTTAAAACTGTTGCAATAATAACAAAAACGTGGATGAAAGACTTTTTGTTCAAGAACGAAAAAGTAGACGATGATGAACAGATAAACAGCAATGTTGTTGAAAATAGATGATAATGACACGTATTCCCATAACGTTAACGTCGATGGTGATGATGATAAAGTTCATTGGAACAATCATTCTAAAGACAGTTTAATGAGTACGATTACTATTATGATCTTTCCCAAAACAATTGCTTAGAAAGATATTGAGCATTACCTGTTGTTGTTGTCTCTGGCTCTGTAGAAACAAAAGCAATAAATCTTAACCACGTAGATGATGAAGGTGACGTTATGGATGGTAACTTACCACGTTCGTGAAGGTTACTCCAAGGAACAAAAGACGTAGAGAGAAAGTAGTGGGGTGTGATAAACACTCCATGGTATGGTGACAGCTTTACAAGGAAGGAACACAACACAATTCTGACGTTTCGGCCTGTCGCCTTCTTCAGAATACAGGGATAACGACAACAAACAGTGAAGCACACATATCTGTATCTACATGTCATATAATCAAGTGGAGGGAGAGGTGAGCAGAGAGAGGAAAGTAAGATGTACAAATAAGAAAGGAGACAGAAATGTGTGTCTACATAAGGGGAGGTAGGATGAGCGTCGAGATATATAAAATAGTAAGATTATAACATGAGAAAGAGTTGGTAAATAGTAAAAAGTGAATAATGTATCATAAAAAATATATATGAAAAATGACTTAGCTGGAACGATTGGTCAGTTCTCCGTGATGGAATTCATTCGAATGACATAGTACGTTCAGCCTATATCCGGAAAGCATCACGTGGCGGAAACACGCGTAGTTAAGATAGACAAAGGACATGAGTCGTCTGATAACAACTGTGAGGAGGGGGGGGGATGTCATGCCAGACAGACTGCTGGGTAAACTATGGCCGATGGTCAGAGGAAATGTAGAAGCCCAAAACAATGGCCCGGGTGGGGCATGTCTGCGTGCAAACAAAGAACGGGAGGGAGGAGAAGAAGGAGTTAAGTGATCTCAAATCTACAAGGACAATACAGTAGGATAACAAGGCAAGAAGTTATAGAGGACCAAAGAAAGGGTGAATCAAAAGACAAGGTAGTGAACTGGGAGATGAGCAAGATAGATAGTCTGTACAGAATGGATGGGCTGCAAAATGGATGAATAGAGAGGTAGGTTAAAGAGGGGATGGGTGAGAGAGAGGATGAAATATATATATATATATATATATATCAGAGGAAGAGATATGGAGAGGAAGAATAAGAAAACAGGTACAAGTAAAGTAGTAGGTGGAAGGACGGTGGGGGAGAAGTGGATAGATAGAAAAGGAGTCTGTAAGAAGTAGAGTGATGGAGGAGTGGTGCACATGAAGTTAGTACATAGAGAGGTAGAGAAGTATCAGAGGAGGATATATGGAGAGGAGGGATAAGGAACAGGTATGTGTAAAGTGGATAGGAGGAGAGACGGTGGACCAGAAGTGAATAGATAGAGAGGGCGTCTGTAAGAAGTAGTGTAATAGAGGAATGGTACGTAGTAGGTTAGTGCATAGAGAGGTAAGGAAGTGGGGAAATGGTGAATTAATGTTGATACAAAGAGAGGTGGTGTCTGAGTGGCTAATGAACAGACAAGTAGAGTCCTGGAAGAGGACTAAGAGTGGACACCGGGATAAGGGGGGTACTGGAATTGTAGGTGTAGAGTAGTGGTGGCTACAAACGGATAGAGAGGGAAAGGGTGAGTTGGGAGTAGAACCAATAGAAGTGGACGGAGAAATCCACTAGTGGTACAACCAGTAAACAGAGGTGGTATACTGGGAGTGTGTGTAGCAGGGGGAGGGGGTGAAGAAGTATAGACCAGAGGAGGAGATATGGAGAGGAAGAATAAGAAACAAGTATGTATAAAGTGAACAGAAGGAGAAGCGGTGGGCCAGAAGTGGATAGATAGATAGAGAAGAAGTTTTTACGAAGTAGAGTTAAAGAGAACTGGTGCGCAGGAGGTATGTACATGACGATGTTAAGAAGTTTGGTATTGATGGAACTGAGGGGGATAATAAGGGTCCTAGAAGAGGAATAAAAGAGGACATAATGATAAGGGGATAGGGGGGGGGGTGGTAACTGGAATAGTAGGTATAGAGAAGTAGTGACATCAAGTGAAAAGTGAGGAAGGTGTTAACAGGGAGTAGATCAGCAGAGAAGTGGTGGGTAGGACGTGGATCAATAGAGGTGGGCGGAGAGATGGTACAGTCCAGCAGGAGAGGTAATGTAGTGATAAGGAGGTGATGAACATAAAGGTAGTGCGCAGAGAGGTGGGGGAGGGTTAATTAATGGATGCAGAAGGCAAGATGAGGGGTTACTTAAAGTGAATGGGGAAAGAAGGGATGGGCTAAGATTAGACGAACAGAGAAGTGACATAGGAAGAGGAGTACAGAGGTGGGAGGATGGAGTCGGATGAAGAAATGTCCTCAGAGGGATAGGGATGCATTGATAACACGGGGGATGGGGCAACCCCAACGAACGATCAGACAATTCTCAAGAGCGAGACGACTGTTGTTATCAGAGGAACATGATACTAGGCCGGTGACCAAGACATCAGCCTTCCCCCAATGACCCCTCGAGTTAAAATGGGCTGCTACAGGAGTGCCGGCATCTCAGGTGATGTTATATAGGTGTTCGCCGCATCCATCACCGATACGGTCTCCAGATTGACCGATGTAGGCCAACTTACACATGATGGTATATATGATGTTACGCGATGTGCAAGTGAATCACTCTCTGATCTCAAAAGGGCCATTGAAGAAGAGAACAGTATCAGTCTGGAAAACGTGAGACGAACATCGTTATGACGTTTTATACTACAATAACAACGTTGGTGATGATAATCACTTATACTGTAATGAAGTTGATGAAGGTGATGATTATGTTGAGGATTAATCCAATCACAAGAACATTGACGATGATGATGATTTAGTTCAGTAACAATGACGTAGAAGATTCTTATAATTACTTCAATAATAATGACGTTAATGGTTACGGTTAATGGTTACTAAATACGGTTACTACAATAACAAAGACTTGGATGAAATACTTTTTAGTCTGTCAAAGAAAACGTAGACGATGAAGAACGCTCAAGCAACAAAAAAGCCAAATATAGACGATAATTACTCGTATTTCCATAACATTAACTTTGATGACGATGATAAAGATCATTAGAACAACATTTCTAAAGATAGTGATGGCGAGTACGATTATTATGAAGATTACTATGTTCGCCTCTGCTGCTATTATGATTCCTAGTGCTTCTAATATTCCATCGATCCATCTTTTTCGTGGTCGACCCCTGGTTCTGTTGTTCTCATAACACTTACTGAAGGTTCATTGAGTTGTGTTTTGATCACGCATCCTTGTTACGTGTCCCAACAATTTTATCTGTTGTTTCTTTATATATTCTATGGCGTGAGCTATTCCTAGCTTTTTTCGCAGTTCTTCATTTCTGATCTTATCTATCAGACTGTTTCCTGTCATTCGTCTAACACATTTCATCTCCTCAGTAGAGGTTAATTTTTGTTATTGTTCTTGCATATAGGGTCCAGGTCTGGCATTGGTAACACAACGTTGAGCTGAAGATTGTATTGTACATTGTCCGTTTTGCCGCTTGAGTTATTTCATTGTTGAATAATAGTGGTATTATCTGTCCGATGATGCTACAAGCTTTGGTGCATCTAATTAAGAAAAGGCAAATGAAATTTTTGGGGCACAGTTAAAAGACACAACAGCCTACTAAAAGTAACATTGGAAGGGAAAATACAAGGTAAAAGAGACAGAGGCAGACCAAGACTAACATGGACGAGTAACTTAAAAAGATGGACAAGCCAATCTATGACAACATGGACCATCAAAGCAAGAAACAGTGGAATGGCGATCTATGGTAGTCAACTTTCGTTGAGGAGCCGGCACCTGATGATACTGATGATGGTACATCTTGAGTATATCTCTGCTGTTTGAGAATTGTCGTTTGTCACTAAACGGCCTAGGTATTTGAATTACTCTACCTTTTTTTAGTTTCCTGCCTTCTATAGTTATGTTAATGTTCTGTTTCTCTTTCGCGACATTCACGGCTCTGGTTATGTGGATTTCTGTTTTTCTTTCTATTTACTTCAATAACAATGAGGTACACACATTTTAGTCCTTACCTGTTGTTGTGGTCTCCGGTTCTGGAAGAAGAAAAATAATTCAAACCAATGGTACTGATGATGATAATCGCTTCAACGAACAAATATGTTGAAAATGGGACGAATCCACAAACACTGACATTGAAACAATAAATAACAGTGCCGTAGATGATTGTTACAACTACTACAATAACAATGCAGTAGATGATTGTTACAACTACTACAATAACAGTGCCGTAGATGATTGTTACAACAATGCAGTAGATGATTGTTACAACAATGCAGTAGATGATTGTTACAACTACTACAATAACAATGCAGTAGATGATTGTTACAACTACTACAATAACAATGCAGTAGATGATTGTTACAACTATTACAATAACAATGCAGTAGATGATTGTTACAACAATGCAGTAGATGATTGTTACAACTATTACAATAACAATGCAATAGATGATTGTTACAGCAATGCAGTAGATGATTGTTACAACTGCTACAATAACAATGCAGTAGATGATTATTACAACAATGCAGTAGATGATTGTTACAACTACTACAATAACAATGCAGTAGATGATTATTACAACAATGCAGTAGATGATTGTTACAACTATTACAATAACAATGCAGTAGATGATTATTACAACAATGCTGTAGTTGATTGTTACAACAATGCAGTAGATGATTGTTACAACTACTTCAATAACAATGCAGTAGATGATTGTTACAGCAATGCAGTAGATGATTGTTACAACAATGCAGTAGATGATTGTTACAACAATGCAGTAGATGATTATTACAACTACTACAATAACAATGCAGTAGATGATTGTTACAACAATGCAGTAGATGATTGTTAAAACAATGCAGTATATGATTGTTACAACAATGCAGTAGATGATTGTTACAACAATGCAGTAGATGATTGTTACAACTACTACAATAACAATGCAGTAGATGATTGTTACAACAATGCAGTAGATGATTGTTACAACTACTACAATAACAATGCAGTAGATGATTGTTACAACAATGCAGTAGATGATTGTTACAACTACTACAATTACAATGCAGTAGATGATTGTTACAATAACAATGCAATAGATGATTGTTACAACTACTGATTGTTACAACTACTACAATAACAATGCAGTAGATGATTGTTACAACTACTACAATAACAATGCAGTAGATGATTGTTACAACTACTACAATAACGATGCAGTAGATGATTGTTACAACAATGCATAGATGATTGTTACAACTACTACAATAACAATGCAGTAGATGATTATTACAACTACTACAATAAGAATGCAGTAGATGATTGTTACAACTACTACAATAACAATGCAGTAGATGATTGTTACAACTACTACAATAACAATGCAGTAGATGATTGTTACAACAATGCAGTTGATGATTATTACAACTACTACAATAACAATGCATTAGATGATTGTTACAACAATGCAGTAGATGATTTTTACAACTACTACAATAACAATGCAGTAGATAAGTATTACAACTACTACAATAACAAGACAGTAGATGATTGTTACAACTACTACAATAACAATGCAGTAGATGATTATTACAACTACTACAATAACAATGCAGTAGATGATTGTTACAACTACTACAATGACAATGCAGTAGATGATTATTACAACTACTACAATAACAATGCAGTAGATGATTGTTACAACTATTACAATAACAATGCAGTAGATGATTGTTACAACAATGCATAGATGATTGTTACAACTACTACAATAACAATGCAGTAGATGATTATTACAACTACTACAATAAGAATGCAGTAGATTATTGTTACAACTACTACAATAACAATGCAGTAGATGATTGTTACAACAATGCAGTAGATGATTATTACAACTACTACAATAACAATGCAGTAGATGATTATTACAACTACTACAATAACAATGCAGTAGATAATTATTACAACTACTACAATAACAATGCAGTAGATAATTATTACAACTACTACAATAACAATGCAGTAGATAATTATTACAACTACTACAATAACAATGCAGTAGATAATTATTACAACTACTGTAATAACAATGCAGTAGATAATTATTACAACTACTACAATAACAATGCAGTAGATAATTATTACAACTACTACAATAACAAGACAGTAGATGATTGTTACAACTACTACAATAACAATGCAGTAGATGATTGTTACAACTACTACAATAACAAGACAGTAGATGATTGTTACAACTACTACAATAACAATGCAGTAGATGATTATTACAACTACTACAATAACAATGCAGTAGATAATTATTACAACTACTGCAATAACAATGCAGTAGATGATTATTACAACTACTACAATAACAATGCAGTAGATGATTGTTACAACTACTACAATAACAATACAGTAGATGATTATTACAACTACTACAATAACAATGCAGTAGATGATTGTTACAACTACTACAATAACAAGACAGTAGATGATTGTTACAACTACTACAATAACAAGACAGTAGATGATTGTTACAACTACTACAATAACAATGCAGTAGATGATTGTTACAACTACTACAATAACAAGACAGTATATGATTGTTACAACTACTACAATAACAATGCAGTAGATGATTGTTACAACTACTACAATAACAATGCAGTAGATGATTATTACAACTACTACAATAACAATGCAGTAGATGATTGTTACAACAATGCAGTAGATGATTGTTACACCTACTACAATAACAATGCAGTAGATGATTGTTACAACTACTATAATAACAAAGACCTGGATGAAACAATTTTTAGCGTATCAACGAAACCCGAGATGATGATGATGATGATGATAAACACTCACTCACAAATGATACATAATATAGATGATAGTGTCAAGTATTCTCATTTTATGATCATTCAAACAACAAAGATGTAGAAATATATTGAATATTACCTGGTGTTGTTGTATCTGGCACTGTAGACAAAACAAATAATAACGGTCAACGTCAAACACGTAGATGATGAAGATACTGATGGATCAAATGAACAATGGCGTAATCGTTATGTTTTATATTAAAACTACAACGTTGGTGGGGATAATCACTTATACTGCAAATAAATATATGATGGAGATAATTATGATGAGAATTGAATCAATAATGTTGAAATAGATGCATATGTCTGCAGCAACAATGACATAAATATTGATGACAAATACTCCAAGAACTGTAATATTGACGCTGATGATGAGTTACTTCAATAACCATGACGTACACAATTATTTGTTATTACCTGTTGTTGTGGTCTCTGGTTCTGGAGGAAGAAAAGCAATTCGCGTCAATGGTATAAATGATGACAACAAACAATAATGTAGATAAGTGTGTGAATCCACCAACAATGAACTTTATATAATATATAATTGATTATTGTAGTTGTTGTAACAATCATCTACTGTATTATTATTGTAGTTGTTGTAACAATCATCTACTGTATTATTATTGTAGTTGTTGTAACAATCATCTACTGTATTATTATTGTAGTTGTTGTAACAATCATCTACTGTATTACTATTGTAGTTGTTGTAGCAATCATCTACTGTATTATCATTGTAGTTGTAACAATCATCTACTGTATTATTATTGTAGTTGTTGTAACAATCATCTACTGCATTATTATTGTAGTTGTTGTAACAATCATCTACTGTATTATTATTGTAGTTGTTGTAACAATCATCTACTGTATTATTATTGTAGTTGTTGTAACAATCATCTACTGTATTATTATTGTAGTTGTTGTAACAATCATCTACTGTATTATTATTGTAGTTGTTGTAACAATCATCTACTGTATTATTATTGTAGTTGTTGTAACAATCATCTACTGCATTATTATTGTAGTTGTTGTAACAATCATCTACTGTTTTATTATTGTAGTTGTTGTAACAATCATCTACTGTATTATTATTGTAGTTGTTGTAACAATCATCTACTGTATTATTATTGTAGTTGTTGTAACAATCATCTACTGTATTATTATTGTAGTTGTTGTAACAATCATCTACGGTATTATTATTGTAGTTGTTGTAACAATCATCTACTGTATTATTATTGTAGTTGTTGTAACAATCATCTACTGCATTATTATTGTAGTTGTTGTAACAATCATCTACTGTATTATTATTGTAGTTGTTGTAACAATCATCTACTGCATTATTATTGTAGTTGTTGTAACAATCATCTACTGCATTATTATTGTAGTTGTTGTAACAATCATCTACTGCATTATTATTGTAGTCGATGATTGTCACAACTACTACAATAACCCAGACGTCGATGAAAGACTTCTTAGTCTAACACCGAAAGCGAAGGCGATGATGATGATGATGATGGTGATGATGAGCACGCAAATACCAGTGATGTGGAATACAGATGATTGTGACATGTATTTCCATAAAAATATCGTTGATGATGGTGATATAGATCAGTAGAACAATAATTCCAAAGATGGTGATGATAACTACGAGTATCATGATATCATTAAAAAAAACAATGACTTAGAAAGATGTAGAAAATTACCTGTTGTTGATTGGCACAATCACTTCAATAATAATGACGCAGATGGTTAGTACGTTTACTACAATCTCAAAGACGCAGATGACCGAAAAAGTAGAAGACCGCATGATGATGCGATGATGATGATGATGATGAATATGATATGATTATCACGATTACTCGAAACATGATGAATTAAGTGATTATTACTATTTTACTAAATCAATGACTTACATGATTTTAGCATAAATTAAAAATAACGACGTATATAATTTTGAGCCGCGATAGCTCAGTGGTTAGTGAACTGGGCTACAAAGGACAAGGGGTAGGGTTCGTTCCCAACTGACGGCCTCCGAGTTCACCCAACCTTAAATGGGTACCGGATTTTTTTCTGGGAAAGTAAAGCAGCACGGGCGTAATACCGACCACATTACCCCAAAAATCATGTACTGAAGGTCTGTAAAATATAGGGTAATCATATTTCCCTATACGCCACTTGGCGTGACGGGGGTACTTTACTTTACTTTACTACGTATATAATTTTATTTTACGATTACTCCAACTGAAATGATGATTAATATTACGGTTATTCCAATAACAATGTTGTTAATACTAAATAAGATTAATTTAATAATAATGATGTTGCTGATTATTACAATTAATCCTATAACAGTAACTTTATATGGACAGCCAATATCAAACAACAAACATATGTAACAGAGATTGAAAGAACATCTAGAAGACCTATTGAACATGGTACCAACTAACAATAATACAACAAAGACCAGGTAAGAATTTCACACACAATGAACTTAACATCAAGAAAGGGGAAATCTAAGTAGTACTCAAATATGCACCAATAAATAAAGCACTGGGGATAGATTATATACCAGAAGAAATAATAGCAGCAGCAGAGGAAACAGGAGTGATTTGGCTCCACAGAATATTCAATGCATCATGGCCCCAAAAAAAGACCCAGAAGACTGGCAACAAGTAAATTATCGTACCAGTTTGGAAAAATAAAGGTAGCAAAAGAGATTGCAATCAATATAGAGGTATATCTCTTCACAGCCATGTAGGAAAGCTATACGCCATAAATGGTATTGGAATAAAAGGCTGAGACCTGTAACAGAACATACTCGTTACGCCTCACGTATAGCTAAGATTCCTGGGAAATGTCTGCTTAGTCTGCTGACTTTTAAACCTTTCATAGATCAATAGTCTTCACCTGTTCCACGCTTGACTGCTTTACAACTCGTCTGACCTCCGATGTAACCACTTGATTGATTGTCCAACGGGTCTTTCCTCTGGCATTTAATAGCCATTTTTCTCTGTGAACGGACGGAATCTGTCTGCCAGTTAAGTATCACTTAGTATATACATATTTTTTTCTCATATGCACTTATATTTTCATATTTCCCCATTTTCACTATCCTCCAACATGTAACATCTCTCTCTCTCTCTCTCTCTCTCTCTCTCTCTCACTCTCTCTCTCTCTCTCTCCCTCATTTCACCATTTCATCTCTTATCCCTCTGTTCACTTCTCCTTAACTTACCTGTCCCAATCATCCTAACTATATTTGTATTTATAGGTGTTACAGGTGTCATGGTTTGTTGTTGTTCTAATTGTCTGAAGCAGGACGCATGTAGGCTGAAACGTCAGTATATTATTGTGTCCTTTAAAGGGACTTGAAAAGCTGTCGTCAAACCTTGCAGGAGTGTACTTTACCCCTCACTACTGGCTCCTTGCTACCCACTTTATCGCAGCACTGCATTTATTTGCCTGTTCTCTTCTCAAATATATGCAATAGCACAGGCCAAAAATTACAATTTTAAAATCAACATCAAGAAATAATGAAGTCATGAATATCGCAAAAGAGAAACAGAATATCAACATAACTATAGACGGCAGACAGCTTAAATAAGTAGAGGAATTTAAATACCTCGGAAGTCTAATGACAAACAATAATTCACAAACAGCAGAAATAGATTCACGATGCAACAAAGCTTGTCAAATCATTCGACTGCTATCACCGCTCTGTTCCAAAAAGTAAATTATTGTAGAGGAAAAACTGTCTCTCTACAATACAAACTTCATCCCAATGTTGTGCTACCAATGCCAATCCTGGATTCTAGACGCAAGAAAAATAAGAAAAATAACCTCTACTGAAATGAAATATGTTAGACGAGCTGTAGAAGCCTGAAAGATAAGATCAAACAACGAAGAACTGTGAAAAAAAAACAACTAAAAATAACCCCCGCCATAGAATATATAAAGAAGCAATAGATAAAATGGTTCGTCAACGTGACAAAGTGGAAAAATCAAAATACAACACAACCAGCCTTCAATAAACGTTGCAAATACGCCAGACCTAAAAGCCGACCACCTGATTGACGGAATATTAGAAACACTAGAAAACATAACAGTAGCAGAGGCGAAGATAAGAACAAAAGACCTCAAATTATATCTCCCTAGGACGCTGAAAGGAAAATGAAAAAGGAAAGCAGAAGAAGAAACACGAATATAAATTATGTAGATGATAATGATGATTTTTCCTGCAACAATTCCTTAGATAATGATGATGATGATGATGATGATAATGATCATTCTAACAATACTTCAACAGATAATTATGATGATGACGATAGATATTCCAACAACACTGATGTAGAAATACTTTTTAACGTTATCGGTTATTGTGGTATGTGGCGCCGGAAAAAAAAAGATAATTAAAGTCAATCACGTAGATGATGATGATGGCCTAAGGACAGTAATGCAAATAATGATGACGTTTTTTATATAACACCATCGGCGATGATAATCACCTTAAACTGAATTGATGTCGATAATGCTGATGATAATTATGATTACAATGATTAAAACAACAATGATGTGTATGATGATGATGATGATGACGACGATTTACTACAATAACAGTGAGGAACAACAATTTGTAACCTGTTGTCGTCGTCTCCGGCTCTGGAAGAGAAACAAATAAAAATTAATGCCGCAGATCAATGGCGCCCTTCCAAGCTTATTTTCTTCCAATATACTGAAGGGAGGTCAAAAAGTAATGCACACCAATTTTTTTCTCGGAAACTATTCGGGCAAAATGTGTGAAATTTTCACAGATTGTAGCTGAACATCCCCTTTACACTACCTATTTTTCCACATAATCTCCGTCCAAGCGTATTGCCTTACGCCAACGCGAAACTAGGTCATGAATGCCTCGTTTGTACCAAGTTTTGTCCTGCTCGCGTAGCCATTTTTTAACTGCACGGATCACATCCTCATCATTGTCAAAGTGTGTCCCACGCAGGAATTTTTTGAGTGGTCCAAACAGATGGAAATCTGAGGGAGCCAGATCAGGGCTGTAAGGAGGATGGGGCAGTACAGTCCAACCAAATTTGTTGATTGCTTCCCGTGTTACCAGACTTGTGTGAGGGCGTGCATTGTCATGTTGAAGCAACAAATCTGCAGATGGCTTATTAGGCCGAACTCTGTGGAACCGATTTTTGAGTTTTGTCAGTGTATTGATGTAAGCTGTCGAGTTGATTGTCTCACCTCTTGTCATTACATCAACAAGAATCACACCATCAATGTCCCAGAAGACAGTGATCATCACCTTTCCGGCTGATGGAGATGTTTTGAATTTTTTTCTTTTTGGTGACTGCGGATGATGCCATTCCATTGACTGCATTTTTGTTTCAGGCTCATAATAATGTGCCCACGTTTCGTCACCGGTAACAATTTTTGACAAAAACATTTCTCCTTCAACACCGAAACGCTCCAACAATTCAGAACAGAATGTTTTCCTTTGAACTCTGTGATCATTTGTTAGGCCCCGAGGAACCCATCGAGCGCAAATCTTTGAATATCCGAGAGTTTTAAAAATTGCGATTGCACTTCCCTTGCTAACAGTAAGCTGCAATGCCAATTGCTGACTAGTGATACGCCTATCCTTACGAATAATGGCATCAGCCCGGTTTAACATGTCTGTGCTGGTAGCCGAGGCAACACGTCCAGAACACGGTAAATCATGCAGCTCCACTCGTACACTTTCTGCAGCTTTAATTCTCTGAACCCAGCGACTTACTGTGCTCCAATCGACTGCAGAACATTTGTACACTGCACACAGTCGTTTATGAATGTTTGCCACAGTTTCTCTTTCCGCAACCAGAAATTCTATGACAATTCGCTGTTTGTAACGGACATTGTTGACAAGCTCCATTTTAACGGTTCATATATTGCGTAATATTTATCAGACTGCTGTGCAATTTGGTGCACATAATTGGAACATGTCATATTCCAAGTGTGCAAAATTTCATATTCCTATCTTTATTATTAGCCGAGAAAAAAATTGGTGTGCATTACTTTTTGACCTCCCTACGTACATATTTAATTAAATACACATAGATATCATTATTATTAGTGCTATGCCTGCTGGCGTAGATGATCATGTATCTCCACATCGTTAATTATTAGTCATTTTTGTGTTTGACATTCTGCCAAGTCATTTTCTTAAGCTCTCTGGTATCTTTTCTCATTGCTTCCCTGTATCTCTTTGTTACTCAATTTTGCTAGTTGTCACAATATATTAAAACTTGTGTAATCTCATTACACGATTAGAACATTATGATTTTTTCTTCCTAATATTGGAAATTAGCTCTCTTTTTTCTTTGGCCTTTTTCTGAATGTGTTCATTACTCTTCTTAGCTGTCAATGGTATTCTCAACAGCCTTCTGTAAAACCATTTATCTATAGCCTCAGTGATTTTCTTGTCTGTTGTCCTATTGTCCATGATTCACAACCACATGTTAGGACTAGTTCTACATACTATTTAAGAAATATTGTTCTTGTATCTGTTGTCAAAAATGGATTTCAGAGCTTATTCCTCAATTTTTGGGAAGCTGCTTTTGGCTGAGCTATTTTGCTTATATCTGAAGTAAACATTGTTCCCAGATATATAAATGCATTTAACTGTTTAAATATTCATTGTTCCACATGTCTTTAGTGTGCATTACGGTTATGATTTTTGTTTCATTATTGTTACCATTATTTCTGTCGTTTTGCTTTACAGGCTGAGCCCTATATTTTTACTTACCTTTACTATAATTTCTGACATTTCTTGTACCTCAATTTCACTCTTAGCGATTAGCTCTATCAGTACGTTTCACCGCACAGTGCGTCACTCTCAACTTGATTAGTCTGAACCATCATCAAACCATATTCTTTGTATGTCTTGTACCATCTTGATATTGGCGAAATCTAATACCTTGTTCAATTATCTAAAACTTAATATATAATATGTTATATTTTAGATAAATATAAATATGTATATTGATTTTTAAAACCATGAAACATGTTGTTTCTGTGATTTCTTCCCTTGCATTGATAAAGAGCTACAGTACGGATAGAGTTAAGACTGTATCTTCAGCATACCTTCGATTTTTTTTTATATTATATCATCCGATTGTTATTCCCGTGATGCCTTGTATAGATAAGAAAATAAAACAAGACTCACTACATATAATAAATAAATCGGATGACAGCACACACTCTTGCCTAACACTGTTTTATTTGTTTGAAACATTGAGACGTATGTGGACCAGAGGCCGTAGTTAATGGCACGACATAGACCAATCTCTACGACAATGGCTGCACACACACACAATTGAGAAGGGGAAACAATCCTGTTTACTGGTATCTGAACTTTGCCACGCCCCAGAAGATTACCACCATTCGAATCTATCATCGAGCTAGCACTATGATTCGGGTAAAGAATGCCACTCTAAAGTCTTTCTCTGACAGTGGCGGCGTAGTGTTCCAGTATAATGATATATAATACCCTAAAGTTTCTGTGAACACTACTGTTGTCCCAACACAAACGACAATGGCACACATTAAGACTGAGTTCTCACCGACCATTTTGCAGGCCGACAGTGCACTGACGGTGTGTGAAGTGCAAACATTTACAGACACCTTTTGCCTGGACGGGCATTCTGGGTCGTTTTGTGAAGTGTGTAGCAAAGGCTGTAACGTCATCATCGGTACGTGTCACGGCAACTGTTCACATGGGACCTATGGACACGACTGCTCCAGGTCTTGCCACAGTGTCTGTCCTTTATGTGAGAAAAAAATCCGGAAAATTCCTACAATGTAAACTTCCTGGCTATACCTGTAATGACACTTGTCTCGATGGTAATTTTGGGCTACAGTGCGAACAGACGTGTTCTGATGGCTGTGACATCAGATGTGATCCGGAAAGTGCAGACTGTACGTGCAATGAAACGTACTACGGGTCAGACTGCACTCTCAAATGTCCGGACAACTGTTTTAACGATACCTGTGAACAGTCAACCGGGAACTGTACATGCAAGGGGACGTTCTACGGGTCAGACTGCACTCTCAAATCTCCGGACAACTGTTTGAACGGAACCTGTGAACAGTTAACCGGGGCCTAGGTCTCGTATGTCGATGATTCCCACGTTAAGAAGAGTCTGCCGACTACAACAAACCCAAGCATATGAATAATCAACATAGATTACATTTCGCGATCGCTGCTCTTCTACCTTCTCTTCTGCTTCTCTTGAATTGAGCAATAGCTCAATTCTCAGTGTATATCCGTGCTATAGCTCATATCTTAGTGGGTGTCTGCGATAGCCATGTCTGATATCGTAGTGGGTGTATGTGCTGGTCACGGCTCATATCTTTGTGTAAATCCGTGCTAGACATGGCTCATATCTTGATGGGTGTCTGTGCTGGCCAGGGTTCATATCTTAGTGTGTGTCTGTGCTGGCAATGGTTCATATCTTAGTGTATTTCCGTGCTAGCCATGGCTCACATCTTAATGTGTTTCTGTGCTAGACATGGTTCATATCTTGGTGTGTTTCCGTGAAGCCATGGCTCATATCTTAATGTGTTTCTGTGCTAGTCATGGCTTATATATTAGTGTGTTTCTGTGCTAGCCATGGCTCATATCTTATCTTGTGTGTGTGTGTGCTAGCCATGGCTCATATATTGGTGTGTGTCATGTTAGTCATATCTCATATCTTGGTGTGTCCGTGCTAATCATGTCTCACATCTTTATGTGTGTCTGTGTTTAGTCATATCTCATATCTTAGTGTGTATCTGTGTTAGTCATGTGTCATATCTTTGTGTGTGCATGTCTGGGTTAGTGATATATCATATCTTTGTGTGTGCATGGCTATGTTAGTCACATCTCATATCTTTGTGTGTGCATGTCTATGTTAGTCATAACTCATATCTTTGTGTGCATGTCTATGTTAGGCAATTGTCTTATCTTTGTGTGTGCATGTCTATGTCAGTCATATCTCATATCTTTGTGTGTCAATGTCTATGTCAGTCATATCTCATATCTTTGTGTGCATGTCTATGTTAGTCATGTGTCATATCTTTGTGTGTGCATATCTATGTCAGTCATATCTCATGTCTTTGTGTGCATGTCTATGTTAGGTATGTGTCAAATCTTTGTGTGTGCATATCTATGTTAGTCATATCTCATATCTTTGTGTGCATGTCTATGTTTGTCATGTGTCATATCTTTGCGTGTATGTCTGTGTTAGTCATATCTCATATCTTGATGTGTGTCAGTGTTAGTCATGCCTCGTATCGCTGTGTGCATGTCTGTATTAGCCACCTCTAGTGACTCGGGCAGATGGTGCTCGTAAACCTGGGAGGGTCGACCATCTAAGGGCACAATCCCCCTACAGAAATGGCAATCTGCTGCCTTGCAGGAAGATTCGGGACAATCAAAGGCTAATGAAAGCAAACCTGAATAAAATGCTGGCTGAAATCGGATGCACTGGGCCACTGGCGCAGAACACAGTGCAATGTTTTACTGGGTGTTCAATCAGAGTGGATCTGTCTGTGGGGGCGATCAACACACTTAACCTGACAGCTGACTTCGTGTGAGAGTCTGGAATCCTACTCTGATTGAGTCCTGATCGCAGAGAGAGAGAGAGAGATAGAGAGATAGAAAGATAGAGAGAGAGACATTCCCAATTTATGTACAGTTCTTATGGGCGCTGTGTGTTTTTAGTACATGTTCTTTATTTTTCTTAGATTTAAAATTTGAAATTTGAATTATTTCTTGGTGTATTTAAAGTTATTTCCTTGTTGGACAATATTGATGATAACTGTCCAATGATTTGACAAGCTTTGATGCATCTAGTATCTCTGCTTTTTTGAGAATAATCGCTTGTCGCTAAACTTCCTAGGTATTTGGTTTCATCTACTTGTTTTAGTTGTCTGCCTAATATAGTTGTCAAACGAAAAAAGAACGAAAAAAAATCAATGTAACCTTCTCACCTGGTGTTGAAGTTGGCACTGGAAAAATGAAAACAAAAATATATGTAGTCAACAGCGTTGGTATTGTTTGTGTTTTGATGAAAACTTCAACATCAGCTACGTAGAGACAATTATTGTGATAGCAATGACTTAAACAGGAGAGTTAGTTAAGATGAGAACAGTGATGATTACAAAAGACGTTACATAGAAGGTATGATATTGATGATTACGGCAACAACAAAAAATGACGTAGATAATAAGATATAGAAGGAAGCGCAGAGACATGTTGATGAAATGGTGTGCACCAAAAATTACTACTTTTTTTTGCAAACTGACCACGGGGGATGGAGTGGTGTAGAGGTACGACGTTGACCTCTAGACAAAAATGACCAGAGTTCGAATCCCTCCAAAGGCGGTGGAGAATTTTTAAAAATAAATAAAATCGAATCCGTGGCTTTATTTCCCCTAGTCTCTGGGTAGTGAGATCCGATGTCTAGCCCTCTCTGAAAATGGATGAAAAACATGACGTCCTTTGTACATTCTGCGCACGTTAAAGGATCGTTGGCAGTGGGGAATCGAAAAGAGTATTTTAAAAAATGGCCGCTACCCGAGCCATTAATTCAAGTCAATAGGAAAACAAATTTCTACCTACAACGTTACCACTCTCGACAATAAATATGTGAGAGTGCTTTTGAAGTTTGGAGAATATCTGCTTGTATGGTGGGAGACACAGCAACACACAGTTGCCAGTGTGAAAAATAGGAAAAATAATGTTGAAGCAAAAATCAGTCTGATTCTTCGCGAGACTTCGCGAGAGGTATAAAGCTGACGTAGGCAAACAACAAACCTGTCACTGCTTTGTAACTGGTCACGAAAATGTTAGCCGACTCCTTCTTGGACATTAATTGACCAACGTCACACGATAACATGGACTGACCACTAAAGGTATCAAGCCTCAATAGATGACCATCACCATCTTCTATATACCACAAGACTTTCTTACACCAGTGGCTCCTTTTTTGCATTTGCGCCTAAATCAATTTCGGTATTCATCATCATTGAGTGCCGTCTCCGCATCAAAGGTTGGCTAGCATTGAACGTCATTTCGTTATGACTCTTGCTTTGATGATGCATGTTGTCATATGCTGACTTGTCCATTTTATGATGTTACTCGTCCATGTTAGTCTTGGTCTGCCTCTGCCTCTGTTACCCTGAATGTTCCATTCCAAGATTACCTTTAGCAGGCTGCTGTGTCTTCTAACACGCCCTAACAATTTCATGTGTCGTGCTTGAATTGTTTTAATTAGTTCTCTTTTCATTTTTAGTTCTTGTAAGTCTTCATCGTTTGTTTTGTTTTCTTTCCATTCAAATCTTTCAATTCTTCTATACATCAACATTGATGTTAACACAAGTGATAATAATCAACTATATATATATATATATTTAAAATATTGCACTAATAAAGTGAGGTGTAGAGAGAATCACCTTGACAATAGTGAGTTGGTATTTCATCTAGAAGTCTGGACACGATGTCAAAACCTGTTATGCCGTAGTTGTTCTCTGTATCGTCAGAAAGGTCTTCAAGCCCGTAGCTATCTATTAAACCAACGCCTATCGTCAGTATCTTGACATTCTTCTCTCGCAATAAGTCGGCTGCCTCTGCGCCTGTGGAATAAAGCATTCGGTATAAGGTTAAGACCGACTAACGAAGTTGTGTGGGGGCTTTGTCTTTCCCTCTGATAAGGATGGTTCTGCTAAAAACTGTGCACAACAGAAGTAATGAACCTAGAGTGAAACTCCTTGAAACTATCTTTACGACACATATAAACACTGCTGGTGTATATTGTGGGGGTGGGGCGGGGCGGAGGGGGGGGGGTGGCTCACGACAGGACCAGAAGTATACAATATAGACCACTTAATGAAAGCAGTCGCCACGACGTGTGAGACTCAGGATTTTTATTTCACAACGATAGAAACAAATGCATTTCTATGTACCGCGGGTTTCGAACACTGTATGCCAGCTTTCCACTAATTTTGCAGATTGTGATTCCTAACTACAGTACGGGTCCGAGGTGTGATTTAATAACTTGCACAATGAATCATCTAGATTAAGATGGATCTAGCGATCTCTGAATAAACTTTGACTAAATCGTGTTCTTGTTGTGAACGTTTTATTATATCGTTGCCGTTCTGTTTCTTGTGGGCTCGTGATCTCGCAAAGATCTCTTGACTTTGACAACTTTATCTAGCCATTGACATGACTTGCAAAAACATGGAAACAGCAAAAGCTTTCACTGGTGGGTATAAGAGGGCAGGAGGCTGGCTCAAACTGCCCAGCACCCCAGGAATATATTAATGTTGAATCGTATGTTCACTCTAACACAACCTACTGCTCAGCCTGTCGTCTTTGTAAAATTACTACCGTTAACAGATGTTATCCAGGTTACATCTAATTTCCTACCAATCTTATATGGTTTTTCACACTGCCTTTAACGAACCAATAATCTCAAATATTTGTATTCTATCCTAACTGAAAAATATACATCTGCTGGATGTTCTTCTTCGTTAGTCTACCTAACATACTGTGCCTTGAGCTAGGTGTCGTCAACATACTAGATGTTACCCTGTTCTTCTTGCCAGTTCTGTCAATATCTCTCAAATGAGTCAACTTCCTACGACATCTGGCGAGTGTCTGAGTATCTAAAACAAAGAGGCCTGCCTTTCAGTTATAATCACGTGATCAAACGAATACGACTTCAACGAGAAAACATTGAACTCTCCGCTGTCAACTATTTCCTATGTCTTACGATCTATAAAATCAACACCCCTCCTCCCCGGTATCCTTACTACATTAAACTCTGGTACATTATTGCAACTTTGACGCCAATTCCAGTTGCTAATTATAAATACAATAGTTGATTAGTTAATGTTTGAGTAAATGTAGTTGCCATTTACATGTTAACTCTTTCAGTCCCAGGTGAAAGTCAGGGTTGGGCAGGAGCAAAATGGCTGACAGCAAAAATATGGTATCTTTAAATATCATCAGTTTGATTAATATTGAGAAGAAGATTATTTTGTTGTTAGGATCATCATCACTACACACCGGACGAATCCAAAGGTGCACCGATATTTCCCTCGAGAATCTGGATAAAGTCTGAGGAAAATCCTGCTCCAGGTGCACGAACTCCATAGCACGGTCAGCGATCACGATGTGGGTGGGTTTCTGCCGAAAACTTTGCTCGAGCCACATTTATTGCCAACCGTTTTAGATTTTAACTCCAATGGTTCTTTAACGGGAACGAGTTCACACGGGATCTCCTGTTATTGCAGTTATCCAAGAAGGCTAGAAAATAGACCTCACTAGCCTTGAGTTCAGGGGAGAGCAGGATCTTAATGGAAACAAGGATTACTTTTTTCCTATTTTTGAAAAATCGCCATCGCTTCCAGTGGGCTTTGAACTTGTATCTTTCATGTCCTGAGACATACATCGTACCATATGTCTAGATAACATCCCGAAAGAGGAATACAATTATATTATATTATACTTTAAATAACAGAAGACTGAAGTACTGGTCCACCTGTAGTAAACAAATACATCAAAATAGCACAATAAATATAATAATTATAAACACGGAAGAAGGTTTATTTAAACCAGTTATAAAATATAATACAAATGTCCACTTGCCAAAACCATAAAATCCTCCATGATTAAAATAATAAGTTAATAAAAGAACAAATATACACATATGATGTTGTATTCATAATTGTCACAAAAAATAGCGCCAAAAAACCGAATATTATATCAACATCGTTATATGTTGACGCTTGCTATGGTTCTATATATGCGAATATCTGGACACTTACACATGGAACAAGTAAACAAAAAAGTAAAGTACCCCGTCACGCCAAGTGGAGCTTAGGGAATATGGTGTTAGTAACCATACTTTTAATAGATCTTAGACATGATTTTTCGTGGTAATGTGGTCGGTATTACGCCTATGCCGATTTACTTTCTCGATAAATATCCGGTACCCATTTAAGGCTGGATGACACCGGAACCCATCGATCAGGATCGAACCCGAACTCTTGTCCTTTGTACTCCAGTTCACTAACGACTGAGCTATCGCGTCTCGTATGGTAAGCTATATGTTCAACTGCTTCACTAACGACTGAGCTATCGCGTCTCGTATGGTAAGCTATATGTTCAACTGCTTCACTAACGACTGAGCTATCGCGTCTCGTATGGTAAGCTATATGTTCAACTGCTTCACTAACGACTGAGCTATCGCGTCTCGTATGGTAAGCTATATGTTCAACTGCTTCACTAACGACTGAGCTATCGCGTCTCGTATGGTAAGCTATATGTTCAACTGCTTCACTAACGACTGAGCTATCGCGTCTCGTATGGTAAGCTATATGTTCAACTGCTTCACTAACGACTGAGCTATCGCGTCTCGTATGGTAAGCTATATGTTCAACTGCTTCACTAACGACTGAGCTATCGCGTCTCGTATGGTAAGCTATATGTTCAACTGCTTCACTAACGACTGAGCTATCGCGTCTCGTATGGTAAGCTATATGTTCAACTGCTTCACTAAAATTGGTGTCAGAATACTGTTGACAATTATACGTATATTATTAATTAATTATATGTTGACAAACATTAAAAAATCATTTAATAAATTTGTTTGAAATAATAATCCAACCTTTTCTGTTGTAAATCATCTTGTAACAGAAATGTAAATTGTGTGTATGGTCGTTACATTACTAACTTTTTGTATATAATTAGGTAGAAAATGTTTCTCAAGGTTCATTTGGTACCTAATGTTTCCTGGATTGTGTTCTGTAACGTCATTTACGAACACACACATATATACAGCTGACAGTCATAAGGAATTAATGCGCATACTCAGTGTATCACCAAATGAATTCCCGTCGGTGATAATGATCAGAATCTTGGATACATTTCTATTTCCACCATGTTCAGCTGAAGTCAGGTACCCATTCTCGTTGATAGCGTCCAGGGCATCATATGTTTTAGCATCTGAATTAAGGATAGCCTGTGAAGTAATCAATGTTCATATTTAAATCAAATGTAATAACAGAAATATGTTTAAATGTGAATTTCATGACATAACTGTGATTTAACAAACGAGTTAGTAATATAACATTTAGTTAATACTTTAAATTAAATATAAGAAAGAATGTAAAATGAGAAAAATAGTAATATGAATAATGAAGACTGCATCACTACATAGTCAATGTTGCGCTGATCACCGATTATGTGAATTGGTCACGTGGCACTTTACAATACAATCTTCATACCAACATTGTGCTACCAATGTCAGACTTGGACACTAGACTAGAACAATAAGAAAAATAATCACTACAGAGATAAAATGTATTAGATGAATAACAGGAAACTGTATGAGAGCTAAGATAGAAATGAAGAACTGAGAAAAAAATCGAGCCTTTAATTAAAAGAAAGTTGCGAGAATATCAGAACCAAGGACTGACCTAGAACAATGTGTATTGATGGGATATTAGAAACACTAGGAATCATAACAGCAGCAGACTCCAACAGAAGAACAAAAGGCCGGACAATATATATATGCCCTCGACGCTGATAGACAAATGAGAAAGGAAAGAAGAAGAGACAGAAGGTATTATGGTTAGTCAATGGCCGCGGTATCACTGCAAATGAATTACAATCAGTAATTGCTTACCCACCCGTACCAGTGGAATCATCAGAGTGAATGATCTAAACAAAGAAGTGCATCTGCAGTTCTCCTTATAGCATCGACAGCAAACGCTAAATGACCTCAGACCAAGCGGCACCGAAAATGAACGCAGCTAAAATGTTCTTCATCATACGATATCATCATTCATCGTAAGCAATCGGAATATCGAAACACGATGCGGATTAAAAACACAGCTCACCGTGTGCACATAGCACTAGACTCTGTAGCTCCAACAACAAGCCGGACTTGGAACATGAGGAAGCTGCAACAAGGAACACTTTTCAGACTGAGCTTCAATAGTTTCTGCCGCCTTTCCACCGTACCGTTGACCGGATGTCAAGCCATGATTGATGACAATCACTTCTCGATGACAAAAAGGAGTATGTACACGAAGATAAAGAAAGCCATGATTGAAGGCTGTTCCTTCTAAAATTAACCTATTTTGCGGTGACATGTAAAATGTAAAAGTCGCATTTTGGAAACAAATAACCATTGACATCCAAGTGTCACACACTCTGTTGTATCGATTCTGACTCTTCAGAGGTCATCTGCCCAAAAAAATCTAAATTCCACACAAAGGTATGAACATACGTAACAGTTTTCACTCAATATCCAACGTTTTGTTCAGAGTAAATGTTATTGAAGGTACATATCACCTGACCTTTAGACTAGTTAACGGACCATAGATATGGGTTGTTGTTACTGGATCGCCACTAACATCACATTACACATACGCTCATTAAGGCTTGGATGTAATCTTTATCATTATTTTTTTTTTCTTTTCTTTATTGGATTGTATGTAGATTCATAGAAGAAGCGAATAATTATTGTTTACGTTCAGTGACAAAACTGTCTCTTACCTGAGCCAACACAGCGCTGTCAGTGTAATCATCAATATCAAAGACGTGATTGAAGTGAGTGCCGAATCCTATTTGGACGTCATTAGGTCCCAGAGGGAACTGTTGAGCTATGGTGGCACAATAAAGTAATTCTCTACTCCACCCAACTGTACTCATATCGTTAGATGCATCTGCCAGGATGTAAATGTCTCCAACCATCTTGTCCACACAGCCTGAGTCTGGCAATAAACGATTCAGTCAATAATAGAACCCAACAATAAATACGTTTAATTTTCTTGTAAGTTCAGTCATATTGAGAGTTTAGGTGTTTATGTTTGATAGTCTGCACTGAAGCATTCGACAAAGTAAAGTATCAAGAAATAATCAACATTTTTGATAGCATAGATACTGATAGCAAATATATAACAACAAAAAAGAACATATACCTAAACAAAATTCCGATATGGGAACTGACAATTATTTTTGAGTGTTTCTTTTGAGTTTTGTTTTTGAGTGAATATTTAAAATATACAGGGAAATTATATTAAGATGCCTATAAAACATTCACAGAATATCAGACGTAAACTAAAGAACCTGAGGTAAATTGGTGATGGCACAGTCTGAGTCACTGAGAGTGAAAATGAGTTACCAACTAACATTAATGTATCATAAAACAATAAATAATAAAATAAAGACTTTATCCTCATCAGAAAAAATGGAGAAAAGTATTGGCACAGAAAATAAAGCATCTGAAAAAAAAAATTAAAGTAAATTAGGCCAAGTCAGTCAATTTAAATACTAGAGGGATGATTTTAACCTTATAATGTAGACCTACAGCAGAATAAGGGGCAGAATATCACAAAGGCGGCATTTCAAAGAATGAGAAAGATATGCAATCACATCACCTGTCAATCGAAAAATAGAAAATGAGTCCTTCAATGTCACGCAGAGCCAGTTTTGACGTGTGGATGCGAATCGTGGACAACAGGAACGAAAATCACTGTAGGCCACAGCAATCTGGTTTAGCAGAATATTGATGAAAATACCATGGACAGCTAACAGGAGTAAATAAGAGGCCAACTTAAAAAGTATGCTAATTTCCAGCATCATAATGAAACAATAACTGTTTGGTTGTGTAATGAGAAGGACACAACTAGAACATTCAAATAACGGGATAAACGCATCGGGGACAGATCAAGAAAAGGGGGGTTTCAACACATCAAGAAGATCTTCAACATGACAACAGAAGAAATGGATGATCTGACTTGAGAAGAGATTCTCTCAAACGGGTTGTGGTGAATGGAACGTTCTGTGGGAGACCTGACTTGGGACAGAGATTCTTTAAAGCTGACTGTGGTGAAAAGAACGTTCTGTGGGAGAACTGGCCAGCGATAATTCTTCCAAACGGCCAGTGGTGAATGGAACGTTCTGTGGGTGATCTGACTTGGCAAACGACTACAAATGGCATGCAGTCTGACGATATGATACAGCAAGTGACTGAAAATAAAGAACAGAAATGAAAGTAAAAAACGGAACTGTAAATAGTATTTATTACAGCTTTACGCGTATACTCAGTTTGAAGCAAATAGCATCCACATTAAAACGGATACTATTCAAGTGATATGTCTCCTCGACAGTCCTGTATGTTGCAGAAAAGTAGGCTCAAAATTACTAGATATAAAACACTGCAATGTAAATGAATGAAGCCAAATGAAAATAATCATGTTTTGATAGAAAGTAATGAAGAAATTACCTTTTGTACTTAACTTCATCGACTTCAAAAAAGCATTTGATAGTATTCATAGAGATTCTTTGTGGAAAGGTAAAGGTAAAGTACGAGACTTGAACCGGCGTCTTAGCACGCGAGTTTACACCCATATGTGCTCGGCCGCCTATCCAGAAATGTTCGGATATTTCTGTATAGTGTAGCCTCAAGCATCGAAACTCAGATGCGAAGCGACATTCCTCACCTTCCCAGGATAATACCCTGGTACCCATTTCTGCCAACGGCTGGGTCGACCGTGGGGGTATTTTTTTTTTACCAACCACGAGTACAATTCACACTGCTCCCAGCGGGAATCGAACACGGGTTGTCCGAACGTCGGTAGTCTAGTCGGGTGGTTTTCCCAACTAGGCTACCGAGGCCCCCGAGGCTTTGTGGAAAATTCTGAAGCACTCATCAGCACAAACACAAAACTTAGGCTATTCAAATCAAATGTACTATCAACCCTTACGTATGCGTGTGAAAGCTGGAAAACAACAAGAGATATAGAAACAAAGTTGAACGCATTCGAAAATAAATGTCTACGGAAAATACTTGGTATAGCATGGAACGAATTCACAACAAACGAGGAAATTAGAGAAATCGCCAATCAACCACTAATATCTTCAGTAATAAAGAAAAGACGATGGTCATACGTTGAATAGTGATGAGAAGAGATAATAATCGAATAGCAAAGCAAGCCCTCATATGGGAAACAACAGGTAAAAGAAAAAGAGGAAGACCCAGGGAGACACTGAGAAGAACATTGATAAGAGAGGCAAGAGCAGCAGAAATCGGCTCCCTCAATCAGATAGAACTGCTTGCACAGAACAGAGACAGATGGCGAGATTTGATAAAATATCTTTAAAAGAAAACTGCTAGAACAAAAATTCATATAGGAGAAGGTGTATCTTAGTCTACGCCCTATGGGCCGGTTACGGCTCGAAAGGTCAATAGATAGAATGAAGAAATTGAAGAATAGACTCTTCTAATTAAAGAAATGATAGAAATGAAATACATTTTTACACTTAAAAATACTCAACCTGCTAAACTAAACATCTTCGATTTGAAAATTCAGTCTAAACAATGAAGCGGCAGACACAGACTACAATAAACAGATACATTAAAGAGACGGATATGAAAAGATGGCATCGCGCACTATCAAGTAGGAAAAAAGACAGTGAGATAACCATCTTTGTTAAGCATTACAGTGACTGCAGAACCTATTGTCCATTACTTAATATGAATAATTATAATTGTATGTAAAAGCGAGAGAAAAAAGTAAGATGAATAAAATAAAATATAGTAGATGCAATTACCATTACAAGTAAGCGTTGTTAAGTCATTTCGAATTCTTTCCAGGACGCTAAAACTTCTAACATTAAAGATGTTCTCCGTGTCTCCAGCGATGATTTTAAGTAAATAATCGTCAGTTATACCAACACTAACAACGAGAATAGTGACACTTCTCTTTCTCAACTGCTCGGCTGCCTCTGCGGCTGTGGAAACTAAGTATTAGTTATATATTATTATATTATTAGTTAAATATTAGTTATAAGTATTAAGAAGTAAACTCTCTAGGGGGTTTGAATTTCATATCAAACGGGATGATGTTTCTCAAAAATTGATGGCAACAGAGATAATGGCACTAAATTTAGTTCCCTCAAAGATGTATTGACATAGTGGTATTTTCACCCTTCCATTAATAAACAAAATGTAATTATTAAATAACTGCTTATTCTGTTCTGTGCAGTGTTTCCTCCTCCTCATCATCATCATCATCATCATCATCATCATCATCATCGGATGCCGTCTCCGCAACGAAGGTTGGCTACCATGGATCGCCATTCCACTCTATCACTTGCTTTGATGGTGCAGGTTGTCATAGAATGACTTGTCTATCTTTTGATGTTACTCCCCATATTAGTCTTGGTCTGTCTCTGCCTCTGCCTCTTTTACCTTGCATTTTCCCTTCCAATATTAATTACATTTAGTAGGATGTTGTGTCTTTTAACATGACCCAAAAATTTCATTTGTCTTGTTCTAATTGTGTTTAGTAGTTCTCTTTTTATTTTCAGTTGTTTCAAAGCTTCATCGTTTGTTTTCTTTTCTTTCCATCCAATTCTACCTATTCTTCTATAAATCCACATTTCAAAGGCTTCAATTTTCTGTTCTGTTTTCTTGTCTAATGTCCATGTTTCTGCCCCTTACAAGAAATATTGAGAAGATGTAACATTTTGCTATTCTTAGTTTAAGTCCTGCTGTTATTTGTTTTGTTGTTAGTATATTTTTCATGACATTAAAATTGCTTTTTGCCATACTTATTTTTTTGTTTATTTCAATTTTACATTTTCCATCTAAAAACTACCACTACTACTACTATTATCATTACTGATGTTAGTATTATTAATATTATTATTACTATTACCATCACCTCCGTTTGTACTACTAGTACTGCTACTACTATTGCTATTACACCTACTGTTATTGTCATTACAGCTGTTCCTGCTGTTAGTTCTACTAATACTACTACTACTATTACTATTGCTGCTGTTGCTACGGCTAGTACTACTCCCACTGTTACCAAATCTGCTGCTGATGTTAATACCACTACTATAATTATTACAACGAAAACTACTACTCTTAATCTCTATTCTCTTTTCAAATTTAGCTCCTTACGTATATTGGTCAATTGTCTCTTAGCAACGTTAACAGAAACACACACACACACAGAGTATCGATGACTATATACTTCATGTTCACCATTTGGGAAATTGATCATAATACGCGGTATATTTATATATACGTATTTATTATCAATTTCCGCACCAGCTGGAACAAGCCATCATATTCCTTTAAAATTACTCTGTCCACAATGCATTGTATCCATTCTGCTGTTGTTGGATCTTTACCTTTCCCCGAAAAAACAATTTTTCTAGTGCGTTTTTATTTGTCATCCACAATACATTTTCCTTGTAATTTTCCAGTCGTAACGAAGAATTCCAGCTTTTATCCTCGTTTGATTCTCTAAACAATGTCGATTGTTCCTTTGTGATGTTTTTAGGAACTCAATTTATGTTGGTTTCATTGAGATTTTCCTCGATCTATTTAGCTGCCTAAGAAACTCTGAAGATTCTTTGAGAAAAATCCCATTTCTGAGGCCTCTAGCGATCTTTCCATTTCTTAGTCCACTGTCCATGATTTGCTTCCAACTGTCAGATTTAGCTCTAAAAATTGTCTATATCATATATACATATTTAATACTATTATTTCGACTGTTATTACACCAATCTAACCAACTAAACATTCCTATCCCAATAAACTCTACATGGCAAACCAAATATTTTTGTCACATTAAACTCCACATAATGAACAAACCATTTAGTGTCACATTAAACTCCACATATTGAACCAAATATTTTTGTCACATTAAACTCCACATAATGAACAAAACATTTTTGTCACATTAAACTCAACATAATGAACAACACATTTAGTGTCACATTTAACTCCATATAATGAACAACACATTTAGTGTCACATTTAACTCCACATAATGAACAACACATTTAGTGTCACATTTAACTCCAAATAATGAACGACACATTTAGTGTCACATTTAACTCCACATATTGAGCCAAACATTTGGTGTCACATTAAACTGTGAGACATGTAGACTTAATGCGCTTACTCTTTGTACCGCTAAGTAACGACCCGTCGGTGATTATAAGGAGAATCTTCGGTACTTTTCTACCTCCACCATGTTCAGCTGAAGTCAGATACCCATTCTCGTAGATATTACTCAGGGCATCATATCTATATGCATCCTGTACATCCTGTTTTCGTAATCATTGTACACAATTTAAATCAAATGCAACAAAATAAAATATCAATAAATATGATGTAAAGATGAATTAGCAGTTGATTTTAATTTTAAAATACTCTAATTTCAATAACGATTAATATACTTATTGTTATATCTTTATCAACATATATGCTATATCTAACAACAATTGCGGAGAAAAAAAATAGTATTAGTTACAGGTACATCTCTACTTAATCATTATTGCCCGGGTCACTGATAAAATGAACTGGAAATATAGTTTCCATAACAGATCAAGTGACCGAATTAACATGTGCTATCATCATCATCAAAGCAAAAAGAGAGCCAATTTCCAATATTAGGAAGAAACAATCATCATTGTTGGCAATGTAATGAGAAGAGAACAACTGGAATATAATGTAACAAGTGGGAAAATTGAGGGACGAAGAGATAGAGAGAAGCAAAGAGAAAAAAATACCAGACAGCTTAAGAGAATGACTTGGCAGAAGGTCAACAACAGAAATGATAAATAGCTGTCGAGATCGAAAGTTGTGGAGAGACATGATCACCTACCCAAGCAGCCCCGGTACTTGATGAAGATGATAATGATGATCATCATTATCATCATTATCAGGTACCATACCGGTTGGCGTTTGCGCAACCTATTTTATAATGCAGTGTAAAATGACAATAGTCGCATTTTGAAAACAATCTTTCATCTCATGAGTTTTTCGCGTTAAACCGTTTTGTCCCTGGCAGCCGTGTGCACAGGGGTCCCTCGCCGCATAGACAGATAACTCCGTCTTCGGAGGTAACAATATTTTTTCCGTCGATGAGTAATTGACGTTTCAATACGGACCTTTCTGCTGAGACCAGGGGTGGTTGTTGCAGAGAGAAATAATAAATAAAAATCCCAACAAGTGCAGTCGAGATTTGAACTCATAACCTCTGTCTCGAGACCGGCGTCTTGTCTCGAGACCAACCAGTCCACGGCTATTGACATGTATGTGTCACAAATGGGTTTGTATTAATTCTGATATTTCAGCGAACTATTATACTAAATGCTCAGCATGACTTAATTAAAAAGCCAATGTATGACATCAAATAATCCTCAAACGATTAGTTCCTGGATCTATTAATATGCAAGTTTTGTTTAGTTTAGTTTAATCGACATGTCATCATCATTGCACATCGGACTAGTCCATCAGTGCTCAGATCTCATCCGATGAACATACATCAACGTGTAGCAACTAAGTACACCAATTTTGTGTTTGTTGGTAACTCTTCTTTGGATTCCTACATAGCGCTCTCGTCTGGCATCTCCCACCTTGATATTCGTGAAGCCTGTTCATGGCTACAGATTCAGGTTCATGTTTTAGAGTCATGTTTTTCCCTCCAGCGTTACTGAGACCATGTCAGAATTTCAAATGGTCTGAATGCCAGAATGATTGAATGTCAGAATGGTTGAATTGTCAGAATGGTAGAATATTATAATGCCAGAATGTCGTATCAGAATATCAGAAGTTCAGAATATCAGAAGTTCAGAATGTCAGAATATCAGAAAATTACAATTACATTTGAGTAGTGTCAACAACACCAGAGCTGAGAACTGTTTGTGTATACACAGAAACACAAGTTTGTACAATCTTACTAAACTGTCAACTTTATGTACATTAGTGCACGTGTTATATGCAGGTGCCTATTAAAATAACATTTATAGATTTAACAAGCAGATATTTCTAAAGCCTTTGTTAAAAAACAGAACAAGCACTAGAGTAAATACGTTTCTGTGTAATTGAAATGGTAGAATCACACAGCCTTAAACAGGTGGTGGACATTTTTACAAGAAAATAATAAGATAGGCTCGCTTTATAGTTTACACTTGAATTAGCTAACTGAAAACTTTAAAACTGCACAAATTCGTTTATTCTTTGAACACAAGGGATATAATACTAAGTTTGCGACAAGACATATAATTTTATTAGAGTTGAATCCCTTTAAAATATGCTAATTTGACACGTGGTATATTTATCATACGGGCACACAATGAAAACTACCATGTCAACAAACTTCACAAGGCAAAATAGTATTCTACCACTAACGCCGACAACTCTCTGTCGACTTTTATTAAATAATTAATTACTCTTTGTTGAAAGTGATATTGCAATTGAACATTTATTCTCTCTACAACACGTTTGATGTGCAACAGTTTCCCATTGTTATATTCAACACTTAAAACAGCTGCTATGCCATTCATATTAATATACAGCTCCTTTTGTTTTGCGACAGTTAGTATCAAAGGAAAGAAACTTATTTTGCAACATAGATTATTACAATTTAGAACATACGTTTTATATTTTCAGCACATATTACTTGGAGGTCATGACTTGCACAGGCTTCCAGAATATCTACACGCTGCTCAAACAACTTAGGTTACACTGGCTTGGCCATGTGCACCGTATGAAAGATGGCCGCATACCGAAAGTTATTCACTTCGGAAAACTGGCAGATGGTAAAAGAACTAGGGGGCGCCCAAAACTTCGCGACATGAAGACCTGAACATAAACCCTGCAGCATGGGAAGACAAAGCTGTAGACCGCAATCTCTGGAAACACACTCTAAAGGTTCACTTCAAACAAGAATCAGACAGATTCATAGAGAGAGAGAGAAAATACACGACGAAATTAAAGAAAAGAAAAAAAAATAACATTTCTAGGGGCGATGAAAAATCCATAGTCAACTATGACTGACGTAGGCTAATATATATCAGCACATATTGTGCACAGTTAAGAAGAAGAGATGTGTTATTGAACTATGTGTATATATATATATATATATATATATATATATATATATATATATATATATATATATATATATATACGGAAGAAGCGAGTAGTGATAATTTAGGCTCAGTGACAAAACTCCCTCTTACCTGAGCCAACTCTGCGCTGTCAGTGTAATCATCAATATCAAAGACGTGCTTATATCGAGTGCCGAATCCTATTTGTACATTATTAGGTCCCAGACGGAACTGATCAGCGATGTCGGCAATAAACATTAACTCTTTGGCGATGTTGAATCCATCTTGATCTTCTGATACGTTTGCTAGAACGTAAATGTCTGCAACCGTCCAGTCCCAACAGGGTATGTCTGCAAATAAACGATTCATTTAATAAGACAGAACGACGCAAACACAACACAACGAGCCTTTAATAAACTTTACAAGAACAGAAGACCCAAAGGTCGACCACGGAAAATATAGATTGATGGAATATTTTTATTTTTTATTTATTTATTTATTTTTATTTTTGCATTCGCCAGCTTTTACCTCTGGCGAAGTCTCTAGAGATTAAGAACTGAATTTTGCGTGTTAATCCATTTTTCCCTGACAGCCGTGTGCACAGGGGTCCTTCGCCACACAGGCAGATAACTCCATCTTCGGAGGTACTCGTATTTTTATCGTCGATGAGTAATTGACGCTTCAAGCCGAACCTCCTTGCTGAGACCAGGGGTGGTTACCGCAGAGAGAAATTATTAAGAAAAATTCCAAATGGTTCAGTCGGGATTTGAACTCACAACCTCTCTATCTCAACGCCGGCGTCTTGCCTTGAAACCAACCAGTCCCCCATTGGAATATTCGAAACACAAGGAATCATGGCAGCAACAGTGGCTAACAGAAGAGCAAAAGACAACAATATACATTTTCCCTCGACGCTAATAGGAAAATGAGGAAAGAAAGAAGAAGCTAAGACAGCAAACATCTCTGGACAGAAACAAATGTTTCTTTCGTTTCTAAGTTCAACTATACTGAGAGTTTCAGTAGCCAAGTTGTAATGAACTACTTGTTGATGTTGAGTGGCTGGAGAGTGGCAGGCTGCGTCAACGCAAAAATGCAAAAAGTAATGAAAATGTGCACTTCGGAGTGTAATGGGTAGTTGGATCACTGAGTGGAATGGGTAGTTGGATCACTGAGTGGAATGGGTATTTGGATCACTGAGTGTAATTGGCAGTTGGATCATTGAGTGTAATGGGTAGTTGGAACACTGAGTGTAATTGGCAGTTGAATCACCGAGTAAATGGGTAGTTGGATCACTGAGTGGAATGGGTAGTTGGATCACTGAGTGTAATTGGCAGTTGGATCACCGAGTAAATGGGTAATTGGATCACTGAGTGGAATGGGTAGTTGGATCACTGAGTGGAATTGGTAGTTGGATCACTGAGCGTAATGGGTAGTTGGATCACTGAGTGGAATGGGTAATTGGATCACTGAGTGGAATGGGTAATTGGATCACTGAGTGGAATGGGTAGTTGGATCACTGAGTGGAATTGGTAGTTGGATCACTGAGTGTAATGGGTAGTTGGATCACTGAGTGTAATGGGTAATTGGATCACTGAGTGGAATGGGTAGTTGGATCACTGAGTGGAATTGGTAGTTGGATCACTGAGTGTAATGGGTAGTTGGATCACTGAGTGTAATGGGTAGTTGGATCACTGAGTGGAATTGGTAGTTGGATCACTGAGTGTAATGGGTAGTTGGATCACTGAGTGGAATGGGTAGATGGATCACTGAGTGTAATTGGCAGTTGGATCATTGAGTGTAATGGGTAGTTGGAACACTGAGTGTAATTGGCAGTTGGATCACCGAGTAAATGGGTAATTGGATCACTGAGTGGAATGGGTAGTTGGATCACTGAGTGGAATGGGTAGTTGGATCACTGAGTGGAATTGGTAGTTGGATCACTGAGTGTAATGGGTAGTTGGATCACTGAGTGTAATGGGTAGTTGGATCACTGAGTGGAATTGGTAGTTGGATCACTGAGTGTAATGGGTAGTTGGATCACTGAGTGGAATAGGTAGTTGGATCACTGAGTGTAATTGGCAGTTTGATCACCGAGTAAATGTGTAGTTAGATCACTGAGTGGAATGGGTAGTTGGATCACTGAGTGTAATGGGTAGTTGGATCACTGAGTGGAATGGGTAGTTGGATCACTGCGTGGAACGGGCAGTTGGATCACTGAGTGGAATGGGTAGTTGGATCACCGAGTAAATGGGTAGTTGGATCAGTGAGTGTAATGGGTAGTTGGATCACTGAGTGGAATGGGTAGTTGCATCACTGAGTGGAATGGGTACCTGGATCATTGAATTACTAAAAGTAGCGGCAGTGAAAGAAGAAAAAACACTTGTCTGTGTACCCACCTCAACTTAAAATGAATGTCAGGTACAGTGAAATTGATCGTTCCACTCCTTGACTTGTATATAGTGTTGGGAAGCATTATTCAGCTTGAATTTAACATAGTGCACACTATGTAAAATAAACACCAGCATAGATATGACATCTACAAGTTCAGCACATCATAGTTTAGGGAATCCAGTATTCTCTCCTCATTATAGATCTATACTTCCTTGGATTTGTTTCTTCCGAACAAGGTGTACGCTCGAGAACGTTATTCAGAGCTGGTCCGCTAACTGTAATGCCTGCATTATCACCAACGGTTTAAGTTCATTCGCTGCTCGATAGTCAAGCATATCTAGAGTAACCAAGACAACGGGAAGAACGCTTGTATTAAGCGGCTTATCAGCGCAGAGCTGACTGCTAATATAGAAGGGGGAAGAGGTATATACTTTACAGCACTCAGAAAAAATGACAAATAATCAACAACAGAAAAAAACAAAGAACAATATATGGTCCGAAGCAAGATCGAACCCGTACTCCTTAGCACTGCTCCTTGCCACGAGAAGACGAACAAAAGGGAACACAGCCACTCAACTAACTAACTATATATATATATATATATATATATATATATATATATATATATATATATAAAAACATAATTTGTCATTTTTTTCTGAGTGCTGTAGTACATACCTCTTCCTCCTATGATTCGCTGAATTATCGCCTCGGAATTTTCCCTCTATAATAATATTCAGTTATTATTATTCTCGTGACGTATCCAAAAATGTTGATTTCTCTCAGGTGTTTTTTATGAACTCCCTTTTTTGTGTTGGCAATTTTGATAATGCCATCAATGGTCTTTTTAGCTGTACAGGAAACTTCCAACATTTTTCTATGAAGCCACATCTAAGTGGCCTCTAATCGTCTTTTCATTTGTTTGTCTATTGTCCACGATTCACTTCCAAGTGTAAGAATTGGCTCTACGTAGCACCGATGAACTCTTTTTCTCGCTTCTAATGACATAGATTTGTTGCACAAGACATTTTTCATTTTCTGAAAAGCTGTTTTTTGGCCTCAGCTTTCTGCTCTTTATTTCTGGGATGCATCTTTCATCTGATGTTATTATTGTGCCCCATGCACGTGAAGCGTTGCACTTGTTGCAGATGTGTCCTATTTATTTGTATGCACCATGATGGTAATGATTATTTCTTAGACATGGCAAATAATTATATTTTCTTACTATTCAGACATTTCACATAGTTTCAATATATTTCAATTTAAATATCTTCATTTCTGCCAACCTGGAATGCTGATCTAATGTTCCATGTTCCATGATAGTGTCTCTTTATTTATGATCTTGAATATAGTAGCTTGATGTCGATTGAGTGTCATCTGTAGCACATGAAGCTCCCTACTTGACGAGGTGGCTGTGGTATCCGAATGTACGTCGTTAGCTATGGATATTAAATTTTACTTTGACATAATTTTACTTGGCAATAAAAGAAGGTGGTTTCCCATTCATTTCCTTCTTGGCAGTGACTGTACAAGTCTGACTTCGCAGACATTGTCTCTACAACTGAGATCCGCTGCTTGCCATCACGAGTGGTGACCATAACCAGCACTACTTGCCGGCTGCTCCGACAACACCATCCACCACCTGCTCCAATGGCTTCACGTAACACTGATATGGGGGCTAAACGGGATTTCCGCCCTGACCAAGACGAAGATAACACAAATTACATAGATTGTGGATGAGGGTGATGATGCTGACAATGATGATGCTGATTGTCGCTCCAGCAGCAACGACGACGATGATGATGATCAATCCAACAACAAGTTGTAGTAGATGACAGTCTTCTTCTTTTACCTTTTAGCTCCCGGTGGAGCATAGGTCCTCAACAAACACTTTCCAAGTCGTTCTGTTTTTTGCCATTCTTTTAAGATCATTCCATGTCTTCCCCATCATCTTCATCTCTGCTTCTATCTGTCTTCTCCAAGAATTCCTTGGTCTTCCTCTTTGTCTTTTCCCCTGGGGATTCCAAAAAAGGGCCTGTTGTGTAATACTCTGAGTTGGCTTCCGTAGTGTGTGTCCTATCCATCGCCATCGTCTTCGCTGTATCTCTTTATCCACTGGTATTTGACCGGTACATTTCCATAATTCCACGTTAGTGACTTTGTCCTGCCATTTCCATCCCTTTATTCTGCGCAAGCATCCATTAATGAAAGTCTGTACTTTCGTGATTGTCAATTTTGTCATTCTCCATGTTTCACAGCCATATAATAGGACCGACTTAACATTTGAGTTGAAAATTTTTATTTTTGTATTTAGCCTAATTTCTTTGGATTTCCATATGTTTCCCAGTGCAATGAAAGCTCCTCTTGCTTTTGATATCCTTATTTTGGTATCATTTTCTGTTCCTCCCTCTTTATCTATATTACTGCCCAGATATATATAAGATTGTACGTCTAGTAGAGGTATTTCTCCTAGTTTTATATGGTTATTGCCAACTGCATTAATTCTCATAATGTTGGTCTTATCTCTGTTAATCTTTAGTCCTAGCTGTTGTGATCTCTCATCTAATATACTCATTTTATCCTGCATCTGTTGATGGCTGTGTGATAGGAGAGCTATGTCATTAGCAAAGTCTAAATCATCAAGTTGTTTGGTCAGTGACCACTGGATCCCATTTCTGTTGTTTTGAGTTATTTTCATAATCCAATCTATGGCCAGTAGAAAGAGAAATGGAGACAGGAGGCATCCTTGCCTTACTCCTGTTCTTATTTCAAATGCTTCTGTAAGCTGTCCTTCATGCACCACACTACATTTTGTTCCTTCATACATTGTTTTTATCAGGTTAATAAACTTTATGGGGATTCCGTAATGACTCAGCAACTTCCAAAGCATTCTTCTGTCTAAACTATCAAATGCCTTTTCGTAGTCTATGAATCCAATATATAGTGGGGATTTTAGTTCTAAACTTTGTTCAACTATTATACGTAGGGTAGTTATTTGATCAGCACATGATCTGTTCTTCCTAAAACCTGCTTGTTCGTCTCTCAAGTGTTTCTCTATAGCCTCTTTTAGTCTCTCCAGAATGATTCTGCCTAATATTTTTCCTGGCACTGATAGTAGCATAATTCCCCTATAATTTGTGCACTCCTGTAAACTTCCTTTCTTTGGTAGTTTGATCATATAACCTTCTCTCCAGTCTTTAGGTATTTCTTCCCTCTCCCAAATTTTATCCAGTAGATCCTGTAACATCTTGGTAGAGGTGTTAGTAGATGACAGTGGTGATGGTTATTTAAAAATAGTGGCGCACATGACGATATTAATAACTTTAACAGCAATGTATCAGAAAAAGTGGCACATTACCTGGTCGTATTGTTGTCGTCATATCTGAAAAATAAAACAAAATTTGAGTATCGAAGCAAACTATAATTAAACAAAATAATGCAACAGTAACGTATGTGAGATCTTTGTCACACCAAAAAAAAGTGACTGAGATAATGATGACTTCAACAATAATGACCAAACAACAATAGACAACAAATTTGAAGGAAAAAATTAGAACTATTTCAGTTCTTGTAGTCTCTGGCTTTAGATGGAACAGCAATTAGGACAAATAATGTAGAAAAGATAAACAAAACCTCTCTTTGGGATATGTTCCCATTCTTAGGGTCTGCTGGGGGGAATTGTAGGTCCGGAGAATAAATGACGCTTGTCCAGTCACGAGCTGTTCAGGTTTGATGTGTTCCTTTCACGAAAGAATAAAAATACTTTTGACCTACCAGGATTCGAACCCTCGTTGTTCTGGTTTGAAGCACGACAAGTTATCGATTCAGCCACCCGATCTTCTAATCGCGGTCATTATGTTGGTAATTACTCCGGTTATAATGACGGAGTTAATTATTACCATAACTCAAACTACAATGACGTAAATGATCACGATGCTTTCATCAACCACAACGACGAACATGACTATCACTCCAGCAACATTAACCTACAAAATATAATTACAGCAGCAACAAATAGTATATACGTTGATGATTATTTTCTATAACAACATTAACGTAGATGATCATGTTGACAATCAATTAATAAGCTAGATTGTAGTAAGCTAGATTGTAGTAAGCTAGATTGTAGTAAGGTAGATTGTAGTTAGTTGATGTTGACGATTATTCCAACAACAGTAAAGTAGAAGATGTTAGTGATGGTCACTTGAACAACAATGCGGTGTAAAAACATTGCACATTACCCGCTGATGTGGTCTCTTTGGTGATACCAACTCAAATAGTGCGACGAGGAAGTTGAAAATAATGATGATTACAACAAAAATAACGTAGAAAATATAATAGTTATGATGAATATAAAAATATTGAATTAAATAAGAATGATGACTCAAATAACAGTGGAGCAGATGATGATACTTCCATCAGCAGTGAGACAGAAGATAACGATGATTTCAACAGCAGCGAAACATATTACGATTTGAGTCACTATAATCATAATATAGTTATAACCAAAACCATATTAAGATTATAGTGACTCAAACAGCACTATGCAGTTAGTAATTATGATGACAGAACAACAAAAATGTATAGAATAGTGCACATTACCTTCTGATGTTGTCTCCGGCTCTGAAAGTTAAAATAAATGTAGATAATGACGTGAATCAATGTTATCCAATATGCGGTTCACCCCCCCCCCCCCTTTTTTTCCCCGTGAATTTAATCTCTTAATGTTATTGTATGTGCCTCGTCTACGGTTGACTTTAAACCAATATAAACTAAACGCATACACTTACAATTGATTGAGTTATTGAGTTAATGAGTTTTTTGCGGGTCATCATCATTGCACTCCGTACATGACAATAGTTGCTCAGATCCCCTCCTTAGAAAGACCTGCAGTGTCCAGCGACTGACGACGCCACTTCTGTGTTGGTTGATAAGTTCTCTTACAAACCCACTAATTTTCTCGTTTCTGGCTGCGCCGATCTTAACCCCCTTCTCTTCCATCCGATGGAGTGGCGTATACATATGGTTGTCGAAGCCATCCCCATTTCCCACATCACGGGGGGCATTGATGATGTCCGCCTGGTCCATTGATAGATCGTCCTCAACAATATCCAAGCTATCCAAACTGTCCGCTCTTTGATTTCCCTGTCTCCCGCATGTCCTGGGATGTAGATAAAGGTGACCTTACAAATGTGTGACTTCTTCAATGAATCTACCCATTGCATACGTGCAGAGACTGCCTCCACCGTTTTTCAAGCTCATCGAATCAATCTGCATGGAGGCGTGTGTATAGTCTTGTGACTCTAACCAAATGAATGCCTTGTTCACTACCACCATCTTCATCGTCATGCAATTTGTGCTTTGTTATTACAATTGATTAGATAGACCACCTTTTCTTATGCAAGTTCTGTATTTTCAGTCATCTTACAGTCAAAAATAATATTTCTTCAGGTCCAAGGAGATGGCATCAGCTTGAGCACTAAAGTCCGTAATCGCCTTAAATCCACGACCTGCTCGATAACACTTCTCATTCTCCTAAAGATAATGTTTCTAACTTGGTAACTTTTAAAGAAGCATCTTTAATTGTTCATTCAAAATGTTGGAACTGATGAGACGCTGACAGACTGCAATTTCATTTAACAAGGTAAATATTTTTGTGTTTTTATAACGGTAAACAACATACCATTGTATGTTCTCAAGGTTTACATGTTTCAAAGGAATAAACTCTAAGCGGGCAATACATTCATCATCATTACCATGTGCCATACCGGTTGGGGTGGCCAAATAATGGTCTTCCACAATATTCTATCCATAGTGTAATCGTATACATTATATGATTGGATTCATACACCAACCTATCACGTATCTTCTTTCTTTGTCGTCCACTCTCTCTCTTTCTCTGTATTATGTGACTTGTAACGAACTTTCCTCTTCTCATAATGTGCCCGAAAAATGTTGATTTCTTCTTTCTGATATTTTTTAGGAGCTGTCCTATTGTGTTGGCCTATTTGAAATGTCCTTGCGGGTCCTTTTAGCTGTCCAAGGAACACACATCATTCTACTGAGAAATCTTATAGCTGTGGCCTTTAATATTCTTTTCATTTATTTGTCTACTGTTTATGATTCGCTTACATAGAATTGGGTCTAGATAGCACTGATGAACATTTGTCCACTTCTATTGACATAATCATGTTGCACCTGAAGTTTTTTTTCATTTTCTGAAACGCTATTTTGGCCTGAGCTTTTTTGTTTATATGGTACATCTTCCATCTGATGTTATTATTGTGCCCGAGTATTTAATGCTTTGCACTTGTTTCAGATTTGCTCCACTGATTGCACGTTGCATGATGGTGATGATTGTGAAAATATACAAGCCTTCACAAAACGAGTTTACGGAGAAGCCAAATATTCAGAGATGGCGAGGTCATACAATATGAAAAAATGGAATTTGTCTGTGAAAAAAATAAGATGAAAAATTAAGATGAAAGCCTTTAACCGCTTTCCTTTAACTCGCTGCCCTACCAAGCAGATTTAATGCAATATGAAGATTCAAATACTCTTATGATATTAAGGAATGTTGTATAAGCTATTCTCTGGCTCTAGAAGACATAACATATATAAGAGATGGAAGTCATACTCTTATTTCAATCGTAATAATACTTTAAGAATTGAAGATACAACTCCTAATTCTACAGTCATTATATCTTATACCAAAGGCATTGATATATATAGGTATTGAAGACTGACGTTTTTATTTTAATTTTGAAGTTGTGAATTACTTATGGTTCAGAAAGGACTAAGAGTAGAACGGGCTAACACCCGTACGTATAGGAGTTTTTAAAGAGAAAATAATACATTTCTGGCACTGTCATTGTAATGACCATTGGCATAAACTATGTAGAAACAAAGACAAATAAGAATAAGCAACATATGATAACAGTAATAAATACTTGACGGTGCATGCATTAAAGTAAGACAATAAATATCATACGAGTAGATAGTTGTTTTTATGCATTATATATATATATATATATATATATATATATATATATATATATATAATTGAATAGGTTGATGTTTCGTAGAATTGTAAAGGGCGCTGGGATATTACTGAATATTGTTTGAAACTATTTTTGGTAGATAAGCAATTATATTAAATTATTATGTTAAGCAGTAATATATATGAAATGAATATGTAACAAAGACGAACTGCTCGAAAAACATATTTTTCCCTGATTGATGTATTATTTCATCTGATTGATGTATTATTTCATCTGATTGATGTATAATTTTATCTGATTGAATTAGATTTGAAATTGCAATTTAAAAACAAATCCCTCTTTTTTTAACAATTATATTCACTATTCACAAATGATTGTGATTTGACACAAATATTAATCTATGGTATGCTGATGATACAGTCTTAATCGCTAAGAGTGTACATGAGTTACAATAAATGTTGGACATTATAGTGAAAGAAAGCAAAAATAAAGGACTCAGCCTCAATAGCAAAAAGACAGAGGTAATAACAACAAAGAAAAAGACATCAACTCGGTGCAACATAAAGACAAGTTGAACAATATTAAAACAGGTAAATGGATTTAAATATTTGGGAACTTTGTTAACCTCAGACGGAAGATGTACAAAAGAGGTGAGATGCTGAATGTCTCAGGCAAAAGCAGCTTTCCAAAAAATGAGGAAGATACTATGCAATCCATTTTTGACAATAGAAACAAGAAAACGAGTTCTTAAATGATATGTAGAGCCAGTCTTAACATATAGATGCGAATTATGGACAATATGACAACAGACAAGAAAAATTCACTGGAGTCTGTAGAAATGTGGTTTCACAGAAGAATGTTGAGAATACCATGTACAGCTAAGAAGAGTAATCAAAATGTGCTAAAAGAGGCCAAATCAAAAAGAGGGCTATTTTTCAATATTATGAAAAAGACAATCATCATTTTGTGGACATGTAATGAGAAGAGAACAACGGGAATATATTGTAACAACTGGAAAAATGGAGGGACGAAGTGATCTAGGGAAGCAAAGAGAAAAAACAACAGACAGCTTAAGAGAATGGCTTGGCAGAAGGTCAACAACAGAAATGATAAATAACTGTCGAGATCGAAAGTTGTGGAGAGACATGATCACCTGAAGAAGTCTTTTTTTTTAGAGGACACCATTTTGAAGAAGTACAACAATTTGAAGAAGAGTTTATTTGAGGGAGAGTTTATTTGAGGGAGAGTTTATTTGAGGGAGAGTTTATTTGAGGGAGAGTTTATACAATTTGATGACGATGATGTTTTACAATTGGATCAATGTTCATCAAACGCTACTCCAATGATCAATCAATTATCAATTTAATGACGAACAACAAACCGTCTATTACTTCAATGTCGAATTCAATTAATAATAGATATATAAATGTAAGGGAGCGACGCCCTCGTTTATCAGTTCAATGACGAACAACTGCCTATCAATTTACACGAAGAACGTTTATCAGTTCAATGACGAACAACTGTCTATCAATTTACACGAAGAACGTTTATCAGTTCAATGACGAACAACTGTCTATCAATTTACACGAAGAACGTTTATCAGTTCAATGACGAACAACTGCCTATCAATTTACACGAAGAACGTTTATCAGTTCAATGACGAACAACTGTCTATCAATTTACACGAAGAACGTTTATCAGTTCAATGACGAACAACTGTCTATCAATTTACACGAAGAACGTTTATCAGTTCAATAACGAACAACTGTCTATCAATTTACACGAAGAACGTTTATCAGTTCAATGACGAACAACTGTCTATCAATTTACACGAAGAACGTTTATCAGTTCAATGACGAACAACTGTCTATCAATTTACACGAAGAACGTTTATCAATTCAACGAACAACTGTCTATCAATTTACACGAAGAACGTTTATCAGTTCAATGACGAACAACTGTCTATCAATTTACACGAAGAACGTTTATCAGTTCAATGACGAACAACTGTCTATCAATTTACACGAAGAACGTTTATCAGTTCAATAACGAACAACTGTCTATCAATTTACACGAAGAACGTTTATCAGTTCAATGACGAACAACTGTCTATCAATTTACACGAAGAACGTTTATCAGTTCAATGACGAACAACTGTATATCAATTTACACGAAGAACGTTTATCAATTCAACGAACAACTGTCTATCAATTTACACGAAGAACGTTTATCAATTTACACGAAGAACGTTTATCAATTCAACGAATTGAATATAAAAATATTCTTTATAAGATTTCACTGCGTAATCAACTCACTAATCTCTTAGAACATTCCTTGCCACCCATCAGCACTATCTGGCAGCAAGAGTCGTCCACGCTAGACTTGTTCAACAATGATCACGGTCAAGATGTTGAAACACAATTAATTCATCTCAACAGTGAAGGATCTCTGGTAGCACAAGCCTTCCATGCAAAACCCGTCCAAGGTGATCACTGATCTACTGCCACTTCCACTGCTGTCTCCACTCCCAACTCACCCTCTCCTTGTCAAATTTCTAACTGACCAAAAAGCTACGTCATCCTATTTCTACGTCACTTTTCCCTCTCTGCGCACTGTACTGCACTACTTATTGTTGCGCGCAATAATTCCGTCTTCAATTTCGTCTCCTGACCCTTTAGTGCGCAATTTCGCGTCTGCACACCTACGCCAGCAGGCCCGGTACTTGATGATGATTCACAAATGCGACATTTCTAATGACATCAAATTGCTTTTAATAAAAGAAGATTTCACCAGATCGCATATATTTTCTATGTAAACACTATCTTCATTCCCCACTACATATGCGTTTTAAAGTCTACTAAATAAAAAAAAAACATTGAACGTGTAAATAATTCCTCAAACTAATCCTGACTGACACCAGCAGTCAGCAGTGTCGCTTATTGAAGTTATACATATATATATATATATATATATATATATATATATATATATATTTATATATATATATATATATTAGTTGTATATAAATATATTTCTATATTACATACAAATTAACAAAGCAAGCCCTAATGTGGGAAACAACGGATAATGGGAAAAGAGACCAATCCAGAGACACACTGAGACGAACATTGATCAGAGAGACAATAGCAGCAGGAATCGGCTCCCTCAATGAGATAGAGTTGCTTGCACAGAACAGACACAAATAGCGAGATTTGATAAAAGATCTTTAAAAGGATTGAAATCTGCTGAAATAACAATTTAGATAAGAGAACGAGTGTCTGGGTCTATGACCTATGGGCCTGCTACCGCTCGAAAGTTCAATATAAATATATTTAAAATTGTGTTGTATCATATATTATTTTTTTAAAATATGAAGTGAGAGTCCGCTCTTCCTTACACTATGTCCGGTGTACCATTGGCATAGACTATGATAGCAATGATAATGTTTTCAACAATTACGTAAAAGCTAATATTTCACATAATATGATGTTGCTGTGACTGGCACTAAAAAATGAGCAATGCAATAAAATGAAACAGAGAAAATCACGTAATGTTAATGACTACAACAATAATGTTGTACATGATGAGATCCCCAACAAAGGTGACGTAAAATAATTATGCACATTAGGTGATACTCTTGTTCTTCGCTTGTAAAGAGAAACAAATAAATAATTTCTCTTTTTCAAAGAGAAACAAATAAATAAGTTCTTGCTTGTAAAGAGAAACAAATAAATAATGCATTGCTTTTAACGAGAAACAAATATATAATTCCATGCTTTTAAAGAGAAACACATAAATAATACATTGTTTTAACGAGAAACAAATATATAATTCCATTTTTTAAAAGAGAAACAAATACATAATTCATTTCTTTTAACGAGAAACAAATATATAATCCCATGCTTTTAAAGAAAAACAAATATATAATCCCATGCTTTTAAAGAAAAACAAATATATAATCCCTCGCTTTTAAAAAAGAAACAAATAAACAATGCCTTGCTTTTAAAGAGAAAGAAATAAATAAAATAGTGGCAATGAAATAGAAGAATAAGGTGACTGCAACAAAATGGTGTAGTTAGATGATGATGCCTCCAACAACAATTATGTCGAAAAGCGTTGCACATTACCTGTTGTTGTGCTCGTTATCACTGAAAGAGAAATAAGATAGTGATAATGACGTAGATGACGTGCATTATGATGATATCTACGAGCAACATCAATGACGTAAATGATGATTGTTCTAACAGCAATGACGCTGACGGTGATTACTCAATCAACTATGACGTAGACTTCTCCAAGAACAATAACGAATGTGATAATTACAAATAAATGTGAACACAAAAACAGCAATGACGTAATGTATTACTATTTTAACAGTAATGACGTAGATGTTGATACTCCAGCAGCATTGACGTCGTTGATACGAAGTCCATTACTATTATCGCTGTTGATGACTACTTCAACAACAACAACAACATAAACACATGTTACACGCTACCTTTTTGGGTGGTTCCTGTTCCTGAAAGAACAATTAAACAAATAAATTAGTCAACATAACAAATTGATAACATACATAACAAACTGATAACAGACATAACATACTGATAACAACATGCAATAGGACATTGTTCAGGTAATCAGTAAAAGTATTGGTTGGGTGAGTTGATTGTTGACTGGGAGTAAATTTAAATGTCGAGCCAACACTTTAACCACTACGCTACTAACGTATACTGGCTCATTATACAAGAATTGTACAATTATGTTAATTACACACTTGATATAACTATAGGTGCCTTAACCCTCTCAATAGACTCAACAATACATGCTACTGATAATTCCCTAATCTTGCAGGTTAACCACAGTTCCTGACCGTGCCTCATATTTTTACTCCTCACTGGCCGTGCCAACTTCTCATAAACAACCACTCAATGTAATTATCTGTAAAGCTTCAACTATGAGAACCCTTATAGTGAAACCCTTGTTATCCACCACCAATAGCTCTGGAGTGACATGGAAACAAATAAGTACTCATAGACCTTACACATAAACACGAATATAGCAGGAGTAGTAGTTCTTGTACATGTGCGCTAATCTTATAATAATATGTAAAGTGTTTTCTAATTTACCAGCTGGGTATTTTTATATGTAATCATTTATAATTTATACTTTTATATTTCCACATTTTACCAATGTAAAAAAGTAAAAGTAAAGCGCCCCCGTCACGCCAAGTGGCGTATAGGGAATATTTTGTTAGTGACCATAAATTTTACAGACCTTCAGCACATGATTTGTGGGGTAATGTGGTCGGTATTACGCCTGTGCCGCTTTAACTTCCGAGAAAAAAACCCGGTACACATTTAAGGCTGGGTGAACCTGGAAGCCGTCGGTTGGGATCGAACCCTACCTCTTGTCCTTTGTAGTCCAGTTCACTAACCACTGAGCTATCGCGGCTCCCATTATACAAATAGTTATAGTTTTTCCAAGGCCCTGGGAACACTACAAACGAATGATAATCCATAATCGTCCACCGACCGTGCCAGTGGAATCATCCCAATTAACATCTCATCGAATACTCAAACAAAGAAGGGCATTTGCAGTCCCCATCGTAGCAAACACAGCACACGTCAAAAGATATAAGGCATATTAGCACCGACAGGGAACGCAACTGAACTGTTCTTCGTCAAACGATATCATTGATCATGGAACAATGTGAATATAGAAACACCATCCGATGAAACACACAGCTCACGGTGTGCACAGAGCACTAATCTCAGTAGCTCCTACAGCAAGCCGGACTTGGAATATGAAGAAACTGTAACAAGGAACATTTTTCAGACAGTACATCAACGGTTCATTTCCCCATATCCGTCATATTGACCGGAAGTCCTACATTGTACCTATCCTTCAACATGTAGCATACATCTCTCTCGTATCACCATCTAACTTTTTTAAATCCCTCTGTCCACTTCTCCTTCACTTACCAGTCCTTATCATAATTGGATGTAGCTGTATTTATCTGTGCCTCATCGTTTGTTTTCGTTACCTTCGTTCTCTGAAGAAGGCCGCATGTAAGCCGAAAGGTCAGTATTTTGTTGTGGTTTTTTTTTTTTATAAAGCTGTCACCATTCCTTGTAGGAGTGCATGTTACGCCCCACTACTGGCTTCCTGTTTTCTATTTTACGCGTTAAGGTGTTTGTGGAAAATGATGATTGCATATTGTTATTTTTTTTTCCAACAACCAACGGCACATAGCCTGGATGATGTGGTAGGTATAACCTCTTGATATTGCTTCAGCGTTTTACACAAGATAGAATAAAGATCAAGAATTGGCAGCAGTGTGTGAAAAATAAATGCCACAATCATGTTAACATTTACAGACTATTCGGTTCTATTTTATTCTAATATATTCTATTCATGGAATTAGTTTTTTTGCATCGTGGCATCCCCATATCCGCTCCATCGCCCGCCCCAGTTTTTCTCGATGCGTGTGCAGACTGATTATTCATGTAAATTGTTGAATATATATATTTCCCACTAAGCACTGCGATTCCACCAGAATCCTTTTCCACCTTTAGACTCCTCAGTCTCCCAGTATATTCATCAATGTCCCATCCATTCTCTCCTCTTCTCTTAAGGAATGAAAAAAACAAACTTGGCAATATCCTCTTTGTCCAGAAGAAAGAAAGAAAGATAGAAAGACAGAAAGAAAGAAGGAAAGAATTACAGAAAGAACGATATAAAGAAATAAATACAGAAAGAAAGAAAGAAAGAAAGAAATAAAGAAGAGGTAAATATAAAAAAAATAGTGTTATAAAGAATTACCAGAACAAACACGCTGAGTTATGTCATTTCGTATTCTGTTGACGATATCTAAGTTTCTGACGCCGTAGATATTGTTGGCATTACCAGCTACGTCTTTCAACCCATATTCACTGATCATACCAAGACCTGCAGCGAGCAGTGTGATATTCTTCTTTCTCAGCAATTCAGCTGATATTGCGGCTGTTGGATAAAAAAAAAAAAAAATATATATATATATATATATATATATATATATATATATATATATATATATATATATATACAAGTTGTAGAAGTGTATGAGGAACGGACTGTGGAAGATGTTGGGGATTGACTTCCATGAGGAACATTATGATGTTTAGACATTGATGTTTCAATGTAATGGAATCCGCTAAATAGAAGCAGTCATGAAAAGTATGGTCTTTTGATTTTTCTTTGTATTTTTTCTAAATTTAGGGGTCAGCAAAATGCTAACATTAGAGACTGCCAGAAGGAGATCAAATAGACTAGAAAAAGCAACATACATTTAGCAACATACAACATATAGCATAAAAGCAACAATGCAGGGGCGTTAAATCTGATATGGCGTGTACAAGTAAACTCAAAGAGCATGATATAGGTGTGAATCATCAACAATCTTGCAAGCAACAATTATTTTTTTTTAAATGTTCATTGAAAACAAACTACTTTTGAAAAATCGTTAAGTTATCTTTGAGAATAAGGACATATTAAAAGACCTAAAACTTGCTAAAGAACTGACTTATAACGCCACCTTACAGAGGAAATTAAAGCATCTGCTCTGCAGAGTCACGGCCTGTGCATTCTTTGATGTTACCTTTTATCTTTTTCTTAACTTATTCTCTTCTCCCCGCTCCTTTCACAGTTTGTAGCAGAATAGTCTTTGCTAGATCGAGATAAATAACCAAACCAGTCCATTTAGCATCTCTTCATGTTAATGACATTGTGATATTTTTTACCACATGCATATATGACACTAAGGTAATATCTTTCTTCAGAGACTTCAGAGACACAATTACTTCTCTTCTCGTTTCAACTGGGCCCCTTATTTTAACTTCCTTTAGAGACTAGATATGGGAAGGAATACATCAAGTTCTTTTTTCGTTCATGGTAATTAGTAACTTATCATCTTCAGAACTCAAGTTGTTATAACAAAATCTCCAAGCTGTTATTCCACGAATGCATATTATTGATATTGATTTCACAGCAAATCGAGAAGAAATCGGGCGATAAGACTCATCTCCACCGCTCCTTATTGTATATTGGTATTCTTCCATTCGGTTATCTACATTGACTTCTGCTGATTGTTGCGGAGTCATGATCCAGGTGGGCCGACATCCTCTCAAGTGTCGTGGGGTCACCTTCTTATGGTCAAATTGGCTCCTGCTACAAAGACATTTGACGAGTCTCATGTTACTATTATTTTGACAATCCTTAAATCGTTTTAGTATATATATATATATATATATATATATATATATATATATATATATATATATATATACATATGTATGGCCAGCAAAGACTAATAAGCTGGACGTTCTTAACGGAACAAAAGAACAGTAAAGTGTCCTGCCAAAATTAACCTTCACAGAAGTAATCATTATTGTTGTGGTTAGGATCATCATCACGAGAACACCCAAAGCATAACGAGAGGGACGGTTACCACCAACTATCAAGGAAGGATCAACTCATCATGCTTCGCCTACGCACTGGCCACAATGGAATGAAAAATCACATGTTCACCAAATTCAAAATAGGTACAACCAGCCTATGCCACTGTACACTGGACAATATGACTACAAAACATGTTCTACAGGATTGCCCCCAGTACACAGATCTGAGAAGAGGAATGTGGTCCACACCCACCTCCCTGGAAGACAAACTATATGGGGCAATCGGTTCACTTTAACAGACAGCTGACTTCATGAGAGAGTCTGGAATCCCACTCTGATTGAGTCTTGATCGCAGAGAGAGACTGCACATTGTTCGAAAAAAGATGTGCCTCGATATTTCCCTCGAGAATCTCGAAAAAAATCTATGAGAATCGTGGCCAACGTGCACCAACTCCGAAGCACAGTCCAGTGGTTACACCCACACTGTGGGTAGGTTTCTGTTGACAATTTTGCCCTGGCAGTGGCAATATTTATAGCTTACACTTTTCGATGTTAACTGTCAAGGGTTCCTTAACTTGCGCGAGTGCACACGGGACCTACCGCTTATTGCCGCTATTCAAAATCTTTGGACATTGGATCATATTACCCAAGTGGTCAGGGGAGGGTAAAGACGCTACTGATTAATATTAATATTTGTAGGCAATATCACTACCGCTTGTGATGAGTTTTGAACCCGAGCCCTTCCTGTACTGAGGGTGTCATCATTGTTTTGTCATGTAATGCGAAATGATGGAAGTGCTATATTGTGATAGCTCAGATAATGGATGTAATAAGAGCTACAAGGGAACACATAGAGAAAACAATTAATTAAAGAATGTTTGGTAGGAAGTCAACAACATAATACATTTATAAATATAGATAAATGGATGTTTCTGAGGCAAGGGTTCGGCATTTAGATATGAAGCTCTCGGGTTCGATCTCCAACACAGGAGTTTGTACTTTAAAAAAAAAATTAATCTGTGGTTTCCTCGTGCCTTTACCCTTCCCCAGTCCCTGAGTAAACAGATCCGATGTCCAACTCTATCAGAAAAAGGCGAAAAACCGACGATCCCGTTCGACCTCGCCCCACATTTGAAGAACCTTTGGCTGTTTAGTCGAAAAGAACAGGCCTAAAAGTGGCTGCTGACAACAGCAAAAATTGTTCAGCAGATCTACCCATTCCGAAAGCGGATAGTTCGGGTCGGAAGACACAGATAGCACGGCTTTAGCCTAAATTTAACAGTACATCACATCAACACTCATTTATCAGAAGAACGCTATGATTAGAAATAGAGAAAACAAGAAAACAGTGGAGATAAGAATGTATGGAAGGAAATGATCAACTGCGCCAGTACGCACAGTTAAAATAATAATACAGTGCTATATATATATATTTACATATATATTTATATAATCAAATTTATATATATGTATATTAACATATATAATTATATAATTATACATATATATATATATATATATATATATATATATATATATATATATATATATATATATATATATATATATATATATACGCATGCACATATATAGGGGGCCTCAGTAGCCTAGGTGGGAATCCCACCCCATTCGAACTTCGGACAGCCCGTGTTCGATTCCCGCTGCATGCAGTATGATTTGTGCTCGTGGTTGGAAAAAAATACCCCCCGCAGTCGACCCAGCGGCTGACATAAATGAGTACCAGGATAGTACTCTGGAAAAATGAGGAATGCCGCCTCTCATTGTGATTTTCGATGCTTGAAGCAACACTATCCAGAAGCCTCCGAACATTTCTGGATAGGCGGCTGAGCATATATGGGTGAAAACTCGCGTGCTAAGACGCCGATTCAAATCTCGTACTTTACATTTACATATCATCATCATCATCGTGTGCCCTCTCCGCAACGAAGGTTGGCTACCATGGATCGCCATTCTACTCTGTTTCTTGCTTTGATGGCGCAGGCTGACATAGATTGACTTGTCCATCTTTTGATGTTACTTGTCCATGTTAGTCTTGGTCTGCCTCTGCCTCTTTTACCTTGTATTTATCCTTCCAATAATACTTTTTAGTAGGCTGTTATGTCTTTTAACGTGCCCCAAAAATTTAATTTGTCTTGTCTTTATTGTGTTCAGCAGTTCTGTTTTTATTTTCAGTTGTTTTAAAATGTACATATACATATATATATATATATGTAATCCATTTTTGGCAATAGAAACAAGAAAAACAGTTCTTAAATGTTATGTAGGGCCAGTCTTAACATATGGATGTGAATCATGGACAATAGGACTACAGACAATAAAAGCACTGGAGTCTAGAAATGTCGTTTTGCAGAAGAATGTTGAGAATATCATGGACAGCTAAGAAGAGTAATGAAAATGTTCTGAAAGAGGTCAAAGCAAAATGAGAGCTAATTTATAATATTAGGAAAAAACAATCATCATTTTTTGGCCATGTAATGAGAAGTGAACAACGGGAATATATTGCAACAACTGGGAAAATTGATGAATGAAGAGATAGTGGGAAGCAGAGAGAGAAAATACCAGACATCTTAAGAGAATGGGTTGGCAGAAGGTCAACAACAAAAATGATAAAGAACTATCGAGATCGAAAGTTGGGAAGAGACATGATCACCTACGCCAGTAGGCCCGGTAGTTGATGATGATGATATATATATACATATACAACCAAGTTAGTAGTTTATAATGAATTAATATACATACTTTTTCTACCGCCAAAAGACATCCCATCAGTGATCACCACAAGAATCTTCGGAACATTTCTACCTCCTCCATGATTTGCTGACGTCAGGTACCCATTTTTACTGATAGCGTTCAGGGCGTCATAAGTGAATGTATTTGATACCAAATGTTTTGTTTTCAGGACAGCCTGTGTACAGAATCAATTCATACAAAAATGCACGTCAATTCATACAAAAATGCACAGGAAAAGTGTGGTTTAAAAAATGTGAATTGTGTGACATTTATATGACGTAAAAAAAGAACTACCGCATTTAAGCAAATAATAATTGATATTAAATCACTTTCAAGCAAACAAGCAAAATTGAAAAAACAAATATATATGTACTGACTTAAAATAACAAGTATTACTTTTAGAAAGTTTTACATACAACAAATGGAATGAACAAATCATGTCCTTTGATCCCATATCAGTTTACTGATAAAAAGGCTATATTATATTGAATTGCAAAAGGGTTGGGGAAAAAATAACAAATTGAAGGCAATACGAATACAAAATGTTAAATAACATATTTTTTTTTTATTAAAGCAACAAAAATGAACTATTTTCAATTATTTTGCTTTTGTGAATATTGCTGCTGATAGTTTTAGATTTAAGATTGGTGATTGTAACGCAAACCTTGAAATACAGGGAAATCAATATTTCAATCTTCAAAATATTCCATGAAAAGCCAAACTTCAACACAAATGAACTCCTCCTTCAAAGTCTTGCTCTTTGAGCTGTTTGAACAAGTGCCCGGTCATGCTGGCGTAGAGTTACCATGGCTTTGTCTCTCTAAACTTACTTTGAGACTTCTTCACCAATCTTAAATCCAAAACTCTCAGCAGCAATATTCACAAGAAAATTAATTGAAAATAATTCATTTTTGTTGCTTTTTAAAAATCTCTTATATAACTTTTTCTACTCGTATTGCCTTCACTTTGCGATTTTTTTTCTCCCTTTATCTCTTGTTATTTTAGTTGTTTTAAGACTTCATCGTTTGTTTTCTGTTCTTTCCATACAATTCGTCCTATTCTTCTATAAATCCACATTTCAAAGACTTCGATTTTCTGTTCTGATTTCTAGTCTAATGTTTATAATTCTGCACCATTCAGGATTGTTGAGAAGATACAACATATTCTTAGTTTTAGCACTAGTGTTATTTATTGTAATATTATTATAATTTTCATGGCATTAAAATTACTTGTTGGCATTCCTTTTCTTTTGCTTATTTCAGTTTTACATTTCCCATTACCGGTTATAGTATGCCCAAGGTAATTGTAGGTTTGAACTGTCCCCAGGTCTATTTCTTCAACTTTGATATCCACTTGTAGGGTTTGAGTATTATATTTGTTTATGGTCAAAGTTTTAGTCTTTTTGATATTCATATCTAATCCATATTTTTTGCTTGTCATGTTTATTTCATGAAGTAATTGTTGTAGAGCTTCAGCAATTTCTGCTAGTAGTACATTATCATCAGCATATGAAACACATACAATAGGTCAACAAAACTATACTATTTAGCATCGTATTTGTAATGCACATAAATATATACAGAACAACTTTGAATGCACTTAACTTCAAACTTTCCAGACTGTGAGCACCTCATTTTATAGATGTTTTATTCGAAGCATGTCTCTACTTTAAAAATCATGTGCGAAGATATGTAAAAAAAAAATGTTACACCATATTCCATATACGCCACTTGGCGTGACGGGGCTCTTTACTTACTTTACTTTATGTCTTTATTTTCAATCTCCACAGGCTCAATGAAAAAAAAATGTCATCCAAATCTTTTCAACCGGAACACATTCCGGTACAGTTTTAAGACTTGTACGAATTTTTAGGTACATTTTTAATAAGTTATTAAACATTGCGAATACAGTTAACCGAGACTAAGCAGCTGTTGTGTTTATAATTAGCATTTGGTATTGGCGCCATATTTAATTTGTAATAATTCTAGGTTACTGTGTCCAGAGTTAGACACTTCTTTGATGCAGATTGCGATTTTCAAAAGTATATATAGCCCATTTCAATCACCTTCGCCCATCCTGCACTATATACCATTGCAATGTTTGTTTGTTTTTTTTCATTTGATCTCTTATTGCTTATTTAATTAGCTTTCCCCTATTCTGAGAAAATAAACGTTGAACTTTAACTTTGTTTGAAAGGTGAAAGAAGGTCACCGCTAGCCAAGCGGGACATTAGCACTTCTCACTAAGTTACAGTAAATGCAATTTTCGTTTTATTATTGAGTATATGTGTATTGTATTTACTATTTTCACGTTTTAGCTCAACATTTAAGACACCTGGCAAGGCCATTTTTACTTTGTGTTGCGTCTGTTTGCTGTTTAGTTTTAATGAAATGACTTTTATTGAAAGTTTAGAACAGATTAATTCATCATCCTTATTTCCTATGGAAGAAAACTTATGCGGAATCCCTACACTTCAGAGTTCCAACTGCCTCTTGAAACGAATTACGTGAGAAATTCGAGGCATTGCTGTTATATAGTTTATATATATATATATATATATATATATATATATATATATATGTATATATATATATATATATATACAACATATATGTGTATATATATATATTTGTATGCATATGCATAGAGTGTACAAGTCTAATCTAGTTTAAACTATTCTTATATTATGAACATATAATCCTACTGCAATAATTCAGTTTTGTTACAATAAAACACAATTTTCTCCGCTACTGAAAGCGACGTACGTACGTATTCAATTTAAAGATAGAGATAAACATGATGTTGGGCTGTAGGTATATTTACAGAATTAATGTTTTCTGTCAGTGAGAAACGTATATCTTACTTGAGCAAGTGCAGCGCTGTCATGATAAGCGTTGATGTCGTAAATATGCTTAAATCGTGAGCCGAATATTCCATATCCAATTTGTACGCCATTAGGATCCAGTTGGAATTGCTGAATGAAGTTGGCAGTAAAGTTTATCTCTCTTCTCCAGCCGTGCTCTTTCAGGCTAGCTGATGAATCTCCTAGGATATAAATGTCTCCAATCATCTTGTCAACACACGCTGGGTCTGCAAATAAAGGATTGAATCAGCAGAAAATTTCAACATAAGCAACAATCGAATTCAATCACAGCTTGACTTTCTTCAGTCGACCAGTTGATAAATCAATAGGTGTATGGCTCACTGAGTTAGCAACTAATTCTAACAATGAGTAAGATCACTAGCCTCCTTAACTACAAATGCTCTGGTTTAGCAAGCTGACATTTGCTCAATTATGGAATGATATGCGGCATGGTTCATTACTGTTACCATTTTGCTATTTTTATTGAAATCCGGTTCGCCGACCATATTATTTGATCGACATCTTGAGACAAAAACTGAAAGTTAATTCATTACTTGGCAGAAACGTCTAATCATGATTAATATAATTTACAATCTTTCCAGAATGAACATTCCGAAACTGCACAAAACTCCTTCTCAACAACTTCACTAATATTAAGCAATCTCGCCACACTAACTTAATCATTAAAATGTCCTCAATGCAGATGCACGAACTCTGTAACACACGCAAAGATCTTGACCGCCTCAGCCACCTAAGTCGCCTAATCAGTGGCTCTGTTCTCTTTCCCCTGTAATCACACAGACATAGTCGCCTATGAATGCATTACAGACTGTGGCTAAAAGGCCCTATGTCACAGAAATTTATAGCTTCTCAGACTCATAGCTGGCTGTTAATGATCAGCGAATTAGTATTGGTGAAGAGGTTGCCCCATCTCGTCGCAATAACAGAGAAGAGATTGTCTGTGTGGGTAAGAACTGGATAGAGAAGACAAACTATTAGTCAAATACTTCACCTCGTCCCAATAACAGACACATGTGATGATTGTCTGTGTGAGTAAGAATTGGAAAAGAAAAGACAAAATATTAGCCAAATACTTCACTTCGATTTTGAACGTGATAGATGAAAACCAGCGCAGATATGTGAGACTATTGTAAGCCACAAATCAACTCTAATTACGTCCATTTAACTCCCTATAAGAATGAATGTTAACAAGGACAGCAGTAGGTCAAACATGAAGCAAGAAGGAGAAGGTACATGTATAATAGAAACATTGAGATGCCAGATAATACCTGTACACATTATAAATATAATATATGTACTTGTTCGCGCACATTTTGATACGATATATATATATATATATGTTGCTGAAATGTAGATTTATAGAAGAAGCGGAAAAGTTCGATGGAAAGAAAATAAAATAAACATATGAAGTCTTAAAACAACTTAAAATGAAAGAAAGCTACTAAACACCATTCAAACGATATAAATGTGATTTTTTTGTGGTATGTTAAAGACACGGCAGCATAATAAAAGTAATCTTGGAATGGAAAATACAAGGTTACAGAGGCAAAGACAGGCCAAGACTAACATGGACTAGTAACATGAAAAGGTGGACAAGTCAGCCTATGACAACCAGCACTATCAAAGCAAGAGACAGAGCTGAATATCGCTCCATGGTTGCCAACCTTGGATGCGTACAAGGCACTCAATAAATGCAAGAATTACTGAACACTCTCTAGCGAAAGGAGTATGCTTATCTTCCAACATATTAAGTATGACAATTATATTTTCTCACTTTGTTCTCAGTATGACAATTATATTTTCTCACTTTGTTCTCAGTATGACAATTATATTTTCTCACTTTGTTCTCAGTATGACAATTACATTTTATCACTTTGTTCTCAGTATGACAATTATATTTTCTCACTTTGTTCTCAGTATGACAATTATATTTTATCACTTTGTTCTCAGTATGACAATTATATTTTCTCACTTTGTTCTCAGTATGACAATTATATTTTCTCACTTTGTTCTCAGTATGACAATTATATTTTATCACTTTGTTCTCAGTATGACAATTACATTTTATCACTTTGTTCTCAGTATGACAATTACATTTTCTCACTTTGTTCTCAGTATGACAATTATATTTTATCACTTTGTTCTCAGTATGACAATTATATTTTATCACTTTGTTCTCAGTATGACAATTATATTTTCTCACTTTGTTCTCAATATGACAATGATATTTTATCACTTTGTTCTCAATATGACAATGATATTTTATCACTTTGTTCTCAATATGACAATGATATTTTATCACTTTGTTCTCAATATGACAATGATATTTTATCACTTTGTTCTCAATATGACAATGATATTTTATCACTTTGTTCTCAATATGACAATGATATTTTATCACTTTGTTCTCAATATGACAATGATATTTTATCACTTTGTTCTCAATATGACAATGATATTTTATCACTTTGTTCTCAATATGACAATGATATTTTATCACTTTGTTCTCAATATGACAATGATATTTTATCACTTTGTGTACCTGCAAGTTCTGAGAATCGGAAACAATAATACTTTTGTTACATCAAACCTTACCTCCAATTTACAAACTAAAAAATGTCTACCTCTATTTTCCTTGTTAATTCCTTCACACATACACTACCTTGTGTTGTTGTCACATGTTCTGAAACTTAACAAAAAAATCATATTAAGAACAATTGTTATAGGTAGCCCATTTCTTTTATAAGTTTTGCTTTCTCTATCTCCTTACAATTAACATTAACAATGCTTCGTCTATTGATACATTATTCCATACCATTATATTGTTATGTCGTTACTGATTCCGGAACCAACAAGAAAATCGTTACCATCATGTTATATATACGTTCTTTTGTCTTACTCTCAGTTATATTGTAGCGTGTCTATTATTTATGATTATGATTGTGGAAGGTCCCAGTATCACTGTAAACGAATTAAAATATATAATTGTTCAACCGCCCGTGCCAGTGGAATCATCCGAAATAATATCTCATCTCCCAAACAAAGAAAGGTAACTGTAGTCCCCATCATAGCAGTCTCAACACACCCCAAAAGACATAAGGCGAAACAACACAGAAAGTGAACACTGAACATCTGTTCTATGTCATACTTTATCATCATTCATCGTAAACAATCAGAACATGATTACAACGGATGAAACGCACAGCTCATCCTTTTTTTGTTTTTTCTAAAATTAGCACACGCTCTCACTTTATAAATGCTACGTTTTCACCTTTCTAATAATTTTTTTTTAATTACTTATTTTTGTTCACATATAATTCCTTGTGTTTATATATGTACATGTTAGTCTTTCTGTTGAGATGATTAATTTACCCTCCACTATCATCACCAAGTACCATGCCTGCTGGCGTAGGTGATCATGTCTCTCAACAACTTTCGACCTCGACAGTTATTTGTTATTTATGTTGTTGACCTTCTGCCAAGCCATTCTCTTAAGTTGTCTGGTATCTTTTCACTTTGTTTTCCACTATCTCTTCGTCTTACAATTTTCCCAGTTGTAACAATATATTCCAGCTGTTCCCTTCTCATTAATTGGCCAAAAATGATGGTTTTTCCTTCCTAATACTATATATTAGTTCTTCTTTTGCTTTGGCTTCTTCCAGAACGTTTCATTACTCTTCTGAGCTGTTCATGGTATTCTCAACATTCTTCTGTAAAACATGTCTACACATCTACCCTCCTCTGTGGTTGTTTTTAAATAAGATTGTATTTATTATCTCATACGTTACCTCCACTTGTAGTTGTTTTTTCTGAAATTTAAAAAAAAATTAATTTCTATTACAAAATTGTTGCCGCAATAATTATTTTTATAAAATGTCTGTTCTCCATCAAATCGTTATTCTCTATCATTAAGTGCATTTTTTTTTCGTTTATTCCACTTTTATAAAGTGGTCATCTCCATTGTACATATATTCTCTATTATATGGGGTAGGGTCCGTTTTCCATTATTCCACTTTAAAAAATGTCCCATCTCCATTATCATCATCAAGTACCGGGCCTAGTGACGTAGGTGATCATGTCTCTCTACAACTTTCGATCTCGGCAGCTATTTATCATTTCTGTTGTTGACCTTCTGCCAAGCCATTCTCTTAAGCTGTCTGTTATTTTTTCTCTTTGTTTCCCTTTATCTCTTCGTCCCTCAATTTTTAAAGTTTTTTATTCTGCCCCTCTCAATCTCTCTTTTTTTTCTCTCTCTCTACATCACTCTCTCCTTCTCTCTCAGTCATCGTTTCTATACGCTTCCTCTTGTCCGTTGATCATCTATATCCTCCACTACGAGTGGTTGAATCTCCTTGCTCTGACATTTTTAATGATGCCAGCAACATTTCTCAATCCGTTCTCATAGATCTGTATAGCTTATTATTGCTATCGATTGATAAGACAGATTGTTAATGGTTCTGGTGAAGGACTCTGCACGAGCTTTTCCCAGCGTCTAGCACGCATTTTTCTTATGTTTGGTAGTCAGTCTTGTCAAATGAGCACGATGTAATGTAATGAAAGGTGTGTCCCTTTTCATGGTTCAGAAGCAACACCCAAAATAAAGAAAATAATTATTAATTATTATTTTTTATTTCTTAATTTTTTACTTTAAATAAATTGGTGTACGTGTGTTCAATGTTTTTACTTTAAATAAATATTTGTACGTGTGTTCAATATTTTTATTTTCTGATGAAGGGCTTTGCGCCGAAACATAGTACTGATTTGCGGTGTCCACTTGTTACATGAAGTCTTAACCATAAACATAAACATAAATATAAACATAAACATAAACATATATACATATACACATATACATATATACATATACACATATACATATACATATAAACATATATCATTATCATCTCAAGTACCGGGCCTGCTGGCGTAGGTGTTCATGTCTCTCCACAACTTTCGATCTCGACAGTAATTTATTATTTCTGTTTTTGACCTTCTGCCAAGCCATTCTCTTAAGCTGTCTGGTATTTTTTTTTCTCTTTGCTACCCTCTATCTCTTCGTCGCTCATTTTTTTCCCAGTTGTTACAATATATTCCAGATGTTCTCTTCGCATTACATGGCCAAAAAAGATGATTGTTTATTCCTATATTTATATATATATTTCATGTTTTTGTTCATTTCTCATCACTGTTAACTTCACTGCAGCTTCACACTTCATGCATGTGTGTGCATTTCTTTGACTTGACACTATCTAAAATAAATCATGCCACAGATACACACAGACGCATCTAAAACTGAAGATAAAAAGAAAGAATGATGTGGTATACACATAAACATATCCAAGTAAAATTACAAAGACTTGTAACGCAGCTTGAGAAAATCGGGCATCATTGATAGCAATGGCAATGACATTCAACACATCCACAAAAACGCCAAACAAGAAAGGCACCTTCTTCACGAAGATTATCATAATTAGAAACACACAGATCTGTTTTTGGAGGTCATTGTATTATGTTCACAAAGAAGGAAATATAAATGAAAATATTATTGCCTTCTTGGGAATGAGAATTCGACACTCATTGGAGATGAATATGAAAAAGAAAAATCCTTTAACAGTCAGATCCATCAGTTTATCAGTTTTTTTTTTCAGTTTTAGAAAAAAAAGTCCCCCTTTGGAGTCCTTTCCTTCCTTCACTTCTTCCTTCGTCAATTTTCCTTCAATGTCGTTATGCGATCTAGAAATAGTTATTCTTTGCTACTTCTCTAATTGTCCTTCAATATCGTTATGAGATCTAGAAATAGTTATTCTTTGCTACTTCTCTAATTGTCCTTCAATGTCGTTATGAGATCTAGAAATAGTTATTCTTTGCTACTTCTCTAATTGTCCTTCAATGTCGTTATTAGATCTAGAAATAGTTATTCTTTGCTACTTCTCTAATTGTCCTTCAATATCGTTATGAGATCTAGAAATAGTTATTCTTTGCTACTTCTCCAGTTTTTGTTTCTAATAAACATTTCATTCATCTTTTTCAAGGTCAATCTTTAGGTCTAGTTTGTTGTCGGTGTTGCTGAAGGCTCTTACTGTTTTTTTTTTATTCCTTCTTAGAATATTATCGAACTTTTGTTTTCTTCTGCTCCTTAAAATGTTCACTAGCAGGAATAATTTGTATTATTTTGTTAGTTCTTCATTTCTGATCTCTCAGCCTGTTTCCTCATATAAAAAAAATAAAAAAAAGTAAAGTACCCTGTGACACCAAGTGGCGCATAGGGAATATGTTGTTAGTGACCATGACTTTTACAGACCTTCGGCACATGATTTTTGGGGTAATGTGGTCGGTATTACGTCCGTGCCGCTTTACTTTCCCAGAAAAAATTTTCCGGTACACATTAAAGGCTGGGTGAACCGGAAGCCGTCGATTGGGATCGAACCTTACATCTTGTCTTTTATAGTCCAGTTCACTAACCACTGAGCTATCACGGTTCCCATGATTCCTCCTATGCATCTAACATATTTCAGTTCCCTTGTTGTAATCTTCTTCTTCATCGATGAGCTATTGCACTGGGTTTAGACGAGCCTGGGTCACAAACAAGACGGTGGGTTTGAGGTTTTCACCTGTTCACCTTGCTGGGCTGTTCATTACTTTTCTAATTGTTCTTGATTCTAGCTTCAACGTCTTGTATTCTTAGTTCAACTTTGGACAATTATGTTGTTTCCACGTAGCCAACGAACGATAACGGTGTGAGTATTTCTACTATTTCACACTATGCAAACTACTGTCTCCAATTTGTTCCACCGCCCTTTTGTAATTATCAATATTATTTACATTCATTTCAGACTCCATTAATCGTAGTTAATCTATTTATACATGCCATACACTTTATATATAGTGACCGTAACACATACACTTTACATTTGATGACCGTAACACATACACTTTAAATGTAATGGCCGTAACCCATACACTTTATATATAATGACCGTAACACATACACTTTAAATATAATGGCCGTAACCCATACACTTTACATATAATGACCGTAACACATACACTTTACATATGATGACCGGAACACATACACTTTACATATGATGAACGGAACGCATACACTTTACATATAATGACCGTTACACGTATTAATTGGTTATAAATTGTATACTTTACTTTGTGTTGTCGTCGTGCGTTCTGAAACAAACAATAACATTATTGTAATAGCAAATGTTACATGCAATCCATTTTTATTCATAAGCAATGTTGTTTCCATTTTCTAAGAGCTAGCCTATATTTCTCTAAGCTTACAAAACAAAGTATGTGGAAATATTCAATATCCTGGGAAAATTAAACTTTGATGGCAAGGATCTGAAAATTTGTTTTTTAATGTATTGGCAACAAACAGCAGTCATAAGAGTTAGCAATCAAATATTAGAATTCAAATATATAAAACAAGTAGTCAGACAAGGATATGTTCTGTCTCCATATTTGATGACACTTGAAAGGGAAAATATTATGAGATCAACAGAAGACAAAAAAGGAAATGAAGGCAACGGTCACAACATAAACAATATGCAATTCGCACTGCTCCCAGCGGGAATCGAATACGGGTTGTCCGAACGTTGGTAGTCCAGTCGGGTGGCACCAATTATACAATATAATATTTCCCTACCAACATATATATTGTTAGCTATAATGTCTCTATGGACATTCATATTGTATATGAAATAATCTATTATTGATTTTCTGACACTTCATGATAATATCTGCAAATGATTAGTAGCAGACTGTCAATGAGTAATTGAACTAAACAAAGATTGTGGTTTAGTAAACCTCTATCGCTGGTTACAAATGGAATGATTTGAACACTAATATTGTAATAAGAGAAATGACCATGCAACCAACGATCTCATCTACAATTTAGGAAAGAAGATGGGCATATGTATGACATGGGATACAAAGAGACAACAAGATAATTCCAAAAAGGGATCGACTAGGAAAACATCAAAATATAGAAAAAGAGGTAGAACTAGAGATATATTTTAGAAAAAAAAACACTTTTATAAGAGAAGCAAAGATGGCAGGCATAGACTCATTAGATAAGATCAAGCGAAAAGCAGTATGACCCTTTACGACTTCTAATGTGGCTAGGAGGATCAAGATCAAGAATTATATAGCATCTGTACTGAGCAATACTTCCTATAGTGAATTAATTATATGTGCTTCAAAATTACGTCTCTCCGCTGATAATAGAGACACATACAAGGGTACTTTGAAAATAAATAATAAAACAAAGAGCCCCGTCAAGCTAAGTGACGTACAGGGAATATGGTGTTAGTGGTCATAATTTTTATAGACCTCCGGCACATGATTTGTTTGGGATAATGTGGTAGGTATTACGCCCGTGCCGTTTTTCTTTCCCATAAAAAATGCCAGTACCCATTAAAGGCTGGGTGAGCCGGAAGCCGTCGAATGGGATCGAACCTTACATCTTGTCTTTTATAGTCCAGTTCACTAACCACTGAGCTATCACGGCTCCCATGATTCCTCCTATGCATCTAACATATTTCAGTTCCCTTGTTGTAATCTTCCTCTTCATCGATGAGCTATTGCACTGGGTTTAGACGAGCCTGGGTCACAAACAAGACGGTGGGTTTGAGGTTTTCACCTGTTCACCTTGCTGGGCTGTTCATTACTTTTCTAATTGTTCTTGATTCTAGCTTCAACGTCTTGTATTCTTAGTTCAACTTTGGAAAACTGTGTTGTTTCCACGTAGCCTAAGAATGATAACGGTGTGAGTATTTCTACTATTTCACGCTATGCAAACTACTGTCTCCAATTTGTTCCACCGCCTTTTTGTAATTATCAATATTATTTACATTCATTTCAGACTCCACTAAATCGTTGTTAATCTATTTATAAAGGACATACACTTTACATATAGTGACCGTAACACATACACTTTACATATGATGACCGTAGCACATACACGTTAAATATAATGATCGTAACACATACACTTTATATATAATGACCGTAACACATACACTTTACATATGATAACCGGAACACATACACGTTATATATAATGACCGTAACACATATATTTTAAATATAATGACCGTAACACATACACTTATATATAATGACCGTAACACATACACTTTACATATAATGGCCTTTACACGTATTAATTGGTTATAAATTGTATACTTTACTTTGTGTTGTCGTCGTGCGTTCTGAAACAAACAATAAAATTATTGTAATAGCAAATGTTACATGCAATCCATTTTTTATTTATAAGCAATGTTGTTTCCATTTTCTAAGAGCTAGCCTATATTTCTCTAAGCTTTTTACAAAACAAAGCATGTGGAAATATTCAATATCTTGGGAAAATTAAACTTTGATGGCAAGGATCTGAAAATTTGTTATTTTAATGTATTGGCAACAAACAGCAGTCATAAGAGTTAGCAATCAAATATTAGAATTCAAATATATAAAACAAGTAGTCAGACAAGGATATGTTCTGTCTCCAGATTTGATGTCAGTTTACAGGGAAAATATTATGAGATCAATAGAAGACAAAAAAGGAACTGGAGTCAACGGTCACAACATAAACAATATGCAATTTGTGGATGACACAATCTTAATGGTAGAGAAGGAAAATAAATTGCAAGAAATGTTAAACATAATATTGAAAGGCAGCAACAAGAAAGGTCTCATTCTCAATAGAAAAATACCGTAAGTAATAACCATATGGAAAAAACAATTATCACCGTCTGTGCCACATAACAATAAGCGCGACAAATCTGAAACAAGCGCGAAACTTCAAATACGTTGTCACATTAATAACATCAACGGAAGGTGCACCTCATAAATAAAAAGCAGAATAGCTTGGACCAGAACAACATTTCAACACATGAAGAACGTCTTATGTAACACGTCTATGTCAATAGAAGTAATAAATATGAATTATCGATGATATATAGATCCTACTGTGACCTATGAACGCGAATCATGGACAGTAGACATATAAACATACGGAGGATTCGAGACCACAGAGATGGGATTTCTCAGAAGAATGTTGAACGATCCCCGGCCAGCTAAAAGATAAACGAGAAAATTCTCAAAGACACTAACACATGGAAGGAACTTTCTAACAAACATCAGTAATAACACTACACAATATCGAATCCGCATTTTTTCGGTACATCACAAGAAGAGGAAAGTTGGAATACTTTGTTGAACTAGCAAAATACAGGGTATGAGATTGCGATCAAGAGAAAAAAATACAAGATGGCTTCGTGTAATGTGACTGAATACAGTCAAAAAATCAATTGATATAATGAGCAGTGAATATACATATTTATGATGAATATATATATATATATATATATATATATATATATATATATATATATATTTATTTATATATAGCCGTGAACAACGTATAGTGTTTATACAATATGGTGAACTAATACACGGAACAAGATTAATTAGCAGACCTAAACTACAATATAGAGATATCTGTAAAGCATCTCTGAATGACTTATCCATCTGTGAAAATGACTGGGAACATCTGGCAAGAGGTCACACATCATGTAGAGTCTGCATAAAATGGCATAACATCATTTGCGACTGCACTATCAAGACATGGAAAAGAAAAGACTCATGAAAAAAATGATGGAAAAACTTGTGGATCTAAGGGCCTGACATGTTCATTATGTGGCTTAGTGTCTTTGTCAAACATTGATAGAATCAATCACGAGAGAAGCAATATCTAAACAACGACAAAATGCACAATAGCCTCCACTATATGGCCCTTTTCGTCTTGCGTCTGACAGGGGCCGTATAGATGCACCGTGAGTAGAGGATTGTGGAATGATATGATCCCTTACGCCAACAGTTATGGTACATTATGAGAATGATATGATCCCTTACTCCAACAGTTATGGCACATTGTGATGAGAATGATATGATCCCTTACTCCAACAGTTATGGTACATTATGATGAGAATGGTATGATTCCTTACGCCAACAGTTATGGCACATTATGAAGAGAATGATATGATCCCTTACGCCAACAGTTATGGTACATTATGATGAGAATGATATGATCCCTTACTCCAACAGTTATGGCACATTGTGATGAGAATGATATGATCCATAACGCCAACAGTTATGGTACATTATGATGAGAATGATATGATCCCTTACTCCAACAGTTATGGCACATTGTGATGAGAATGATATGGTCCCTTACTCCAACAGTTATGGCACATTATGATGAGAATGATATGATCCCTTACTCCAACAGTTATGGCACATTGTGATGAGAATGATATGATCCCTTACGCCAAAAGTTATGGTACATTGTGATGAGAATGATATGATCCCTTACGCCAACAGTTATGGCACATTATGATGAGAATGATATGATCCCTTACGCCAACAGTTATGGTACATTGTGATGAGAATGATATGATCCCTTACGCCAACAGTTATGGTACATTGTGATGAGAATGATATGATCCCTTACGCCAACAGTTATGGTACATTATGAAGAGAATGATAAGATCCCTTACACCAACGGTTATGGTACATTATGATGAGAATGATATGATCCCTTACGCCAACAGTTATGGCACATTATGATGAGAATGATATGATCCCTTACGCCAACAGTTATGGTACATTATGATGAGAATGATATGATCCCTTACGCCAACAGTTATGGCACATTATGATGAGAATGATATGATCCCTTACGCCAACAGTTATGGTACATTGTGATGAGAATGATATGATCCCTTACACCAACGGTTATGGTACATTATGATGAGAATGATATGATCCCTTACGCCAACAGTTATGGTACATTATGATGGGAATGATATGATCCCTTACGCCAACAGTTATGGTACATTATGATGAGAATGATATGATCCCTTACGCCAACAGTTATGGCACATTATGATGAGAATGATATGATCCCTTACACCAACAGTTATGGTACATTATGATGAGAATGATATGATCCCTTACGCCAACAGTTATGGTACATTGTGATGAGAATGATATGATCCCTTACGCCAACAGTTATGGTACATTATGATGAGAATGATATGATCCCTTACGCCAACAGTTATGGTACATTATGAAGAGAATGATATGATCCATTACGCCAACAGTTATGGTACATTGTGATGAGAATGATATGATCCCTTACTCTAACAGTTATGGTACATTGTGATGAGAATGATATGATACCTTACGCCAACAGTTATGGTACATTATGAAGAGAATGATATGATCCCTTACGCCAACAGTTATGGTACAGTATGAAGAGAATGATATGATCCCTTACTCTAACAGTTATGGTACATTGTGATGAGAATGATATGATCCATTACGCCAACAGTTATGGTACATTATGATGAGAATGATATGATCCCTTACTCTAACAGTTATGGTACATTGTGATGAGAATGATATGATCCCTTACGCCAACAGTTATGGTACATTGTGATGAGAATGATATGATCCCTTACGCCAACAGTTATGGTACATTATGAAGAGAATGATATGATCCCTTACGCCAACAGTTATGGTACATTATGAAGAGAATGATATGATCCCTTACTCTAACAGTTATGGTACATTGTGATGAGAATGATATGATCCCTTACGCCAACAGTTATGGTACATTGTGATGATAATGATATGATCCCTTACGCCAACAGTTATGGCACATTATGATGAGAATGATATGATCCCTTACGCCAACAGTTATGGTACATTATGAAGAGAATGATATGATACCTTACGCCAACAGTTATGGTACATTATGAAGAGAATGATATGATCCCTTACTCCAACAGTTATGGCACATTATGATTAGAATGATATGATCCCTTACTCCAACAGTTATGGCACATTGTGATGAGAATGATATGATCCCTTACTCCAACAGTTATGGCACATTGTGATGAGAATGATATGATCCCTTACGCCAACAGTTATGGTACATTATGATGAGAATGATATGATCCCTTACTCCAACAGTTATGGCACATTATGATGAGAATGATATGATCCCTTACTCCAACAGTTATGGCACATTGTGATGAGAATGATATGATCCCTTACTCCAACAGTTATGGCACATTGTGATGAGAATGATATGATCCCTTACTCCAACAGTTATGGCACATTATGATGAGAATGATATGATCCCTTACGCCAACATTTATGGTACATTATGATGAGAATGATATGATCCCTTACTCCAAAAGTTATGGCACATTATGAAGAGAATGATATGATCCCTTACTCCAACAGTTATGGCACATTATGAAGAGAATGATATGATCCCTTACGCCAACAGTTATGGCACATTACGATGAGAATGATATGATCCCTTACTCCAACAGTTATGGTACATTATGATGAGAATGATATGATCCTTACTCCAACAGTTATGGCACATTGTGATGAGAATGGTATGCGGTACATTCATGCTTGCGACAATCTAAACACACATCACATAACATACAATTACCTTGAGTTGTAGTCACATATTCTGAAACAAATAAAAACAAGACAACGGCATTAATAAGAACTGGCATATGCAAGCTAATTTCATTTATAAATTATGCTTTCTCAATTTCCTTACAGGTATAAAAGGACAAGTAAAGTGCATACGTCACGCCATGTGGGGTATAGGGATTATGGTGTTATTGACCATATTTTTAAAATAGATATTTGGATCATGATTGGTGGGGTAACGTGGTCGGTATTACTCCCGTGCCGCTTTACTTTTGCAGAAAAAAAAAATTGGCATCCATTTAAGGCTGGGTGATTGGAAGCCGTCGATCAGAATCGAGCCCGACTTCTCGTCCTTTTGTTGCGCAGCCCACTAACCATTGAGCTATAGCGGACCCTCCTTACAGTTGTAGGTGACAATAGTTTATCTATTTTTACATTAGTCTATAACATAATCTGTTCTAGATACTGGTTTCGAAACCAACAAGAAGAAATCGTTAGTGATGTGTTACACATACTCCTTTTTTCAATAAAAAGCTTTATTATTTATTCTTTATGTTAAATATATCATATTTCCATACACGTTACATTTTTGTATGCCAATATCTGTCCAAACGAATAAAATTACTAGAACTCCATTAAATAGAAGTGAATTATTGAACTCTATAAAATATATACAATACCCATACCACTCCCACAACCTGCATCCCCTCCAACTACACATTTCTGTGGTACCGGAAATTAAAAAAAAACAAATGCAGACATGATTGATAACAGGATTCTGGAATACCTGTGAAATGATAGCCCCTTGCTATTATTGGATTAAACAATATTTTATTAATACAATGTTAAGGTTGTATTCTTTCAACTGTATTTCTGAAGACTTTCACAATATGAACCATGTATCCCTTTATTTGAAAGAATTATGTTTCCTGTGTTGATAATAGATCTAGAAATATGGAATATTATGTATAGTTAATTATGTTATTTGTTATTGGTTATGGAAGGCCTCGGTATCACTGAAAACGAATTAAAATCCATAATTGCTCAACCGCCCGTGCCAGTGGAATCATCCGAATTACTAATTCATCTCCCAAACAAAGAAAGGTAACTGTAGTCCCCATCGTAGCAGTCTCAGCACACGCCAAAAGACATAAGGCGAAACCGCGCAGATAGTGAACACAGCCAACTGTTCCCTGTCATACTATATCATCATTCATCGTAAACAAGCGGGATATCGAAACAGGATCAAAACGGATGAGACACACAGCTCACTGTCTGCACAGAGCACTTAACTCAGTAGCTCCTGCAACAAGCCGGACTTGGAATATGAGGAAACTGCAAGAAGGAAAATTTTCAGACATAGCCTTCAATGGTTCCTGCCGCCTATCCACCATATACCATGGAAGTTCGCGTCCTCCCGAAAAAGATGATCGTCGTAGCACTTGATGATGTTAGGCCATCGTTGATAACTCCAATTCCAAACATACAGACACACAGTGGTGGTAAGTTATCATTTCCAATCCAATAGAATCCACCTGACCTGTAGTTAGTAAAACCACAGAGAGAATATGATTTTGTGACCTTCACTGATTCACTCTTGGATGTGAATGTGTAGTTTACCCCAAGAGGAGAAGTTTTAAACTACAGTGATCCCATTTAAGTAAATTCTGTGATAGCAAGGCAAGTCTCCTTTATAGCAGCAGAACTTGATGTTCTCTGCTCCCTTCTTGTAGCTGCTGCCACACGATTCTCATGTATATGTTATAACCAATAGAGATGTAGTTTTCCACTGATCTACTGAAATCGCTGCATATGTGTGTTTTGTTAATCTTTATTGTTTTGAGATGTGAGTTTAAATTGAGCACTTTGTACGTGTTCAGACCATATTTATTTTGGTTCTAGCTAATCTATTTAAATAATAATTTAAATGCCTTTGTGAACACATGTCTACGTGGGATCTCAAACATAAGTTGGAAACAATACATTACAGAGGAACGGAAAAGATACGAATAGAAACAAGAATAGATAAGATACGAATAGAAATAAGAATACTTGTTGAGATGTATAAGAAGAATAAGGAAAATGACGTCAGGGACGCACCAAAATGGCAGCTTATTTATATTCGAGCTATGGACTAAGCAATGTTTACATTGAACAACACGATATATGATATTGCTGCGAGTTGGCAGACTTTTAAAAATGTTTTCAAGGGTTTGAACATAAATGTTTGTTCACAGTTCGTTAACCTTCGCTGTAGATAAAGTCGTTAATTCGATGGCTTCGTTTCAGACGTTTGGGACGTTGGTAGCTAAGGACCTAACTTGTGCAAACGGATGGCATTGGCAATGATCATTTTGAATCAATGAAGTGGGCTCATTGTGTGTTTAACTCAAAAGCATATGTGCTTTTTAACCAAAGACCTATTTTGGGGGGACTCAATGAAGATAGCCCCGATGGAAGAATAAACTGTACTATTAGTCCCATAAATGATTCGCTTCCAGAGGTTTATGATGTAAACAAAGCAGTTTTGTCATTGCAAGTGAATAATGTCCACATCTATAATTGGTCAGGATTGTGTAGCAGCAGCAGCTTTATAGCGAACAAAAAAAAACATTATAGGATTGTGCTGTTCTGAAACAGCTATGCCATGCTACCCTAGAATTGCCTTTAATGGGATTACTGTGACCACAAACCACTCTCCATGTGTGTGCCACATATTTACATCCCAGAAAGAAATACTGAATATAACAACATCATGTGCCGTCTGTGATATTAATGACCACAGACCAGGAGCCTCCAGTATGATTGATACAACTGTTGCACCAAGCATTTCATCAGCAGAGCCATATCTATGGAATGTTAATCTGACATTGTTCTTGAATGATATCCAAGTTAATGAGACATCAGAATCGTGTGGCGGCAGCTACAAGAAGGGAGCAGAGCACATCAAGTTCTGCTGCTATAAAGGAGACTTGCCTTGCTATCCCAGAATTGCCTTAAATGGGATCACTGTAGTTGAAAACTTCTCCTCTTGTGTAAACTACACATTCACATCTAAGAGTGAATCAGTGAAGGTCACAAAATCATATTCTCTCTGTGGTTTTACTAACTACAAGTCATGTGGCTTCTGTTGGATTGGAAATGATAACATACCACCACTGTGTGTCTATAAGTTTGGAATTGGAGTCATCAATGACGGCCGAACATCATCAAGTGCTATGACGATCATCATTTTCGGGAGGACGTGAACTCCCATGGTATATGGTGGATAGGCGGCAGGAACCATTGAAGGCTATGTCTGAAAAGTGTTCCTTCTTGCAGTTTCCTCATATTCCAAGTCCGGCTTGTTGCATGAGCTACTGAGTTAAGTGCTCTGTGCAGACAGTGAGCTGTGTGTCTCATCCGTTTTGATCCTGCTTCGATATCCCGCTTGTTTACGATGAATGATGATGTCGTATGACGGGGAACAGTTGGCTGTTTTCACTTTCTGCGCGGTTTCGCCTTATGTCTTTTGGCGTGTGCTGAGACTGCTACGATGGGGACTACAGTTACCTTTCTTTGTTTGGGAGATGAAATAGTAATTCGGATGATTCCACTGGCACGGGCGGTTGAGCAATTATGGATTTTAATTCGTTTGCTGTGAAACCGAGGCCTTCCATAACCAATAACCAATAAGAAGAAGGCGTTGTAAATACACCGGTCATGTGCTGAGAATGAATGAAGAAAGACTTCCTAGTCAGGCATTAATCTGGAAACCATCTGGTTAAAAGAAAGCAAGGGAGACAAAGAGAATCGTCATTCAAAACAATTACTAGGGGAGTATCAACCATGGGACTAAGAAACAAGGAAGACCAACAAAAACTAGCAGCAAATCGTCAATCATCAAGATTTATGACTGTCGCCCTGTGTGCCGTTTACGGCATAAGATTAACATAAAAATAAATGAATCTAATATGGATGCATTTTTGCACATTGTAGTAATCAATAGATTCCTAACCAAGACATTTTGTTACATCAGAAGACCTGCCAGTCACATTTGTGCTGTTCATGACCGTTGTTGGAATTCCTTGACGCAAGTTATTCCCATGTTACTTATTAATGTAAAGTACTTCGTCAGCCACAGTTTTATCTCTTTTGGAAATTTGCACCGTGTTTTGTTCATCGTAAGCTGCTTTCACTAGAGTAATTAGGAATCTAAAGGGAGCGAAATTGTGTGTACGACATTTGTGTGTGCTACGTCATCGTAATCGCTCATCATACATCCCTAGACTGGCCGTACGATAATCTTACGGTTTGTTGTTTGATATGCGACGGGGATAATCTGACGACTAACTATGTGTCTAAATGTTCGGAATTGGAGTCAACAACGATAGCCTAACATCATCAAGCGCTATACATAAAAAAAAATACGACGATCATCATTTTCAAAGGACGTGAACTTCCGGTATATTGTGGATAGGCGGCAGGAACAATTGCAGGTTATGCATGAAAAGTGTTCCTTGTTGCAGTTTCCTCATATTCCAAGCCCGGCTTGTTGTAGGAGCTACTGAGTTAAGTGCTCTGTGCACACCGTGGGCTGTGTGTCTCATCCGTTTTGATCATGTTTCAATATTCCAATTGTTTACGAAGAATGATGATATCGTATGACAGGGAACAGTTGGCTGTGTTCACTTTCTGCGCGGTTTCTCCTAATGTCTTTTGGCGTGTGCTGAGACTGCTACGATGGGGACTACATTTACCTTTCTTTGTTTGGGAGATGGGATTCGGATGATTACGCTGGCACGGGCGGTTGAGCAATTATGGATTTTAATTCGTTTGCAGTGATACCGGGGCCTTCCATAACCAAATAACCAAATAACCTGCCAGTTTTCAGACAAACTAAGGATCTCAAGAACATTCTAAACAACAATCAAATTTGAGAGATAATGTAACGCTCGTAGACTTTTTCTTTGTTTTTATTTTTTTATTTTTATGTGTATTTTAATAATCCTCAGTCTCCTGAAGAATATGTTCTGGAGTTTTGAGACGTGGTTCATATAACAGTCTAGTTGTACCCATGATTTTAGCATTTCTTTTTTTCTACAAAGAACATTAATGGAAGCAATGGTTCCACTAAGTGAGATATGGGTGTACTAAGAAGAACGAGGCTTGAAGATATCAAAAAGACATTGAATTTGACAACGCATGAAGTGTTAGATCTAGCTGAGATTACTTCAGAGGGGCTGTATGAGAGCAACAATCAATCTGTATAGATGGTGGGGGTGAACGTTTATCAAATGTTTAGGAAATGTGTCAATTACCTTGTGTTGTTGTTGGTTCTGAAAAGAAAAGTGTTTTTTATTTAATCATTTCTATTGTATTTAATCATTTCTATTGTATTTAATCATTTCTATTGTATTTAATCATTGCATATCTTAAGTACTTTCTATGTTCTTTTATAAAGAAGCATACAGAATCATTTTGAAAGAATCATAACATTTCTATTTCGACGGAAAAATTACGTTTCCGACGATGTCCACATCACCTTAAACAAATTCACGATTTCAACATTGTGTATTTGGTTACCTTTCTTTTATTTGTATCTATTCCTTTTCTTTTTTATGTCTGCCTCCACCTCGTTTCTTCACCCTCACTTTCCTTCTCCATTTATCGTTTTGCTTTGCTATCTTTCATTCTTGTTATTGTATTCTTATTAACCAGTCGACTAATCAATCAGTGTTTGGTCCTTCTTGAGGCGTTTTGTATGGCAACAGCACAAACCTTCAACCATTGTTAGTCTCTCCACTCTGATTCCTACTCACATTATCTCTGTCTCTATTCTTCTTTGTCTCGATACTTTTGATGTACCATACTCAAGTCTTCCCTTAGAATTCCCTGCTTCTTCTTGCCTTCTTCATCTGCCATTCAACGTCGAGGGGATATATAGTTTGCGCTCTTTTGCTCTTCTGTTCGCCTCTGATGCTGTTATGGTTCCTTGTTCTTGTGACGATGTTGGGATCTCATATACTTCACATATAATTAATTCATGGTCCATTCTGAGAAGGGTATGATATTATGTCCCTACATAAACCAATATCAATGTTGTGCGCTGTGCAGCAGTTTGATCACTATGTTTTCCAGTGCCACGCTGTAATACCATCCATCATTTTTTCCCCTTCAATCCTCTACTTTTCCATTTGTAGTATGAAGTATCCCAAACCACCTCTTCTCCACACTTCCATCACAAATTCGGACTAAGTTTTCGTATTTTAAAAAATAATCTCCATTTTTTTCATCTGCCTCTTTTAGTACATCAATTGATGTTTAATATATTTCTGGAAAAAAGCACATCTCATATGATTATATCATGCGTTGTATCTTATTGTTTGATGTCCATGTTTCGCAAACATACAGCAGCACCACCTCAATGCTGTACTGCAAAAACTACCTTTCTATCTATCAATAATAATGATTTGCCACATAATACATTTTTCACTTTCTATTACAATATATACATAATTACCCTATCATGTAACAGATACTTATACAAACGTATAAATTACCTTGTGTTGTAGTGGTTGGTTCTGAAATGAAAATGTATCCTTTTCAACTGCTATCCCATTTTGAACTTTCCTTATCTATTCTCTTTCTCTATCTTTTATAAACAAATTACTAAAAAGATTAATTTTGTTTTCTATTTTGAGGTTTAAATTAATGGTTCACAAAATGTAAATCAATAGCGACTTTCACGTTAATTAGACTGAATTGCAGTACCCTAGAATGACAGGTATGGCCATATATAAAACATATCCAGTTGGATGGCATTTGTTCTTTTGCTTCTTCTTCATTCTTGCATCTCTTCTTTTGTCATATGTTCATATGTTTTGCCACACTTCGGCTAAGACCGTCATGCTCTACTTTAACAATTATGTTCCTCGGTGCTACGTTTCCAAACTTTTGCTGTCGACATTGAACTGCTTCATGGCGTGCATGCAGGCATCTTTAAACTGAGTGCTGGTCAGCCGGTAGCAATACAAGTGTAATGCGACAAAAGAACAGGGAAAAAACCGGAAGAAAATTAGAGCGAGAAGAAGAACTAGAAATGCATTCAAATGTATGCCGCTAATGATAATGATGATGGTTTTCTCTCAATCTATCTATTGACCTTTCGAGCCGTAGCCGGCCCATAGGGCGTAGACCAAGATACAGCTTCTCCTATATTAATTTTTTGTTCTAACAGTTTTCTTTTAAAGATATTTTATCAAATCTCGCCATCTGTCTCTGTTCTGTGCAAGCAGTTCTATCTCATTGAGGGAGCCGATTCCTGCTGCTCTTGCCTCTCTCATCAATGTTCTTCTCAGTGTCTCCCTGGGTCTTCCTCTTTTTCTTTTACCCGTTGTTTCCCATGTGAGGGCTTGCTTTGCTATTCGATTATTATCTCTTTTCATCACATGTCCAACGTATGACCAACGTCTTTTCTTTATTACTGAAGATATTAGTGGTTGATTGGCGATTTCTCTAATTTCCTCGTTTGTTTTGAATTCGTTCCATGCTATACCAAGTATTTTCCTTAGACATTTATTTTCGAATGCGTTCAACTTTGTTTCTATATCTCTTGGTGTTTTCCAGCCTTCACACGCATACGTAAGGGTTGATAGTACATTTGATTTGAATAGCCTATCAATCACTGACAATAAATCACCATCGAAGTTCATCGAAAATGATCAGGTCTCCTTTAAATGTTATGTCTCTATGCTTGTTTATCATTTGTGTTGTTAATTTCCTACCAATGCATCACATTACGTTAAACTGACTGATGTCACCTCGAATTGTCTACCAAAGCATTCCGATACGTTAAACTGTCTGATATCACTTCTATATGTGAACCAGCGCATTCCCCTACCTTATGCTGTCTGATATCACTTCTATATGTGAACCAACGCATTCCCTTACCGTAAGCAGCATGATATCACTTCTATATGTGAACCAACACATTCCCTTAGCTAAAGCTGCCTGATATCACTTCTATATGTGAACCAGCGCATTCCCCTACCTTATGGGTTCTGATATCACTTCTGTATGTGAACCAGCGCATTCCCTACCTTATGGGTTCTGATATCACTTCTATATGTGAACCAGCGCATTCCCTTACCTTATGCTGTCTGATATCACTTCTGTATGTGAACCAGCGCATTCCCTTACCTTATGCTGTCTGATATCACTTCTATATGTGAACCAACGCATTCCCTTACCGTAAGCAGCATGATATCACTTCTATATGTGAACCAACACATTCCCTTAGCTAAAGCTGCCTGATATCACTTCTATATGTGAACCAGCGCATTCCCCTACCTTATGGGTTCTGATATCACTTCTGTATGTGAACCAGCGCATTCCCTACCTTATGGGTTCTGATATCACTTCTATATGTGAACCAGCGCATTCCCTTACCTTATGCTGTCTGATATCACTTCTGTATGTGAACCAGCGCATTCCCTTACCTTATGCTGTCTGATATCACTTCTATATGTGAACCAACGCATTCACTTACCTTAAGCTGTCTGATATCACTTCTATATGTGAACCAACGCATTCCCTTAACTTAAGCTGTCTGATATCACTTCTATATGTGAACCAACGCAATGTCTTACCGTAAGCAGTATGATATCACTTCTATATGTGAACCAACACATTCCCTTACGTTAAGCTGCCTGATATCACTTCTATATGTGAACCAACTCATTCCCTTACCTTATGCTGTCTGATATCACTTCTATATGTGAACCAACTCATTCCCTTACCTTATGCTGTCTGATATCACTTCTATATGTGAACCAACGCATTCCCTTAACTTAAACTGTATGATATCACTTCTATATGTGAACCAACGCAATCCCTTACCGTAAGCAGTATAATATCTCTTCTAAATGTGAACCAACACATTCCCTTACCTTAAGCTGTCTGATATCACTTCTATATGTGAACCAACTCATTACCTTACCGTAAGCAGTATGATATCACTTCTATATGTGAACCAACACATTCCCTTACCTTATGCTGTCTGATATCACTTCTATATGTGAACCAACTCATCCCCTTACCTTATGGGTTCTGATATCACTTCTATATGTGAACCAACGCATTCCCTTACCGTAAGCAGCATGATATCACTTCTGTATGTGAACCAACACATTCCCTTAGCTAAAGCTGCCTGATATCACTTCTATATGTGAACCAACGCATTCCCTTAACTTAAAGGGGAATAATAGAACAAAGAAGTATGTGTTAGCACTCGGAAAAATTGACAGACAAACAACAATAGAAAAAAACGAAGAACAATATATGGTCCGAAGTGGGATCGAACCCGTACTCAGTGGCACCGCGCCTTGCCACGAGAAGCCGAACGCTTGGCACACTACCACGCAGCCAACTAAAAAATTGGCTATTGCAGTAGTGTCTTACACGATGACGTTCTCAATGACTATAGCATAGGGTAACGATCACAGACCGGAAATAAATTGTATATTTGTACTTTCCTATTAATGCAAGTATCTCCCAGTAGGGCTGAATACTTGTGTTGTAGACAAACATTTATTGGACGAAACAGCACGAATAGTAGTTCCCAGTGATTATATACTGGGTACAAATAATAATACATAAATATTATTATATGGGGAACTTCCGAGGCGATAATAGGGAATAATAGAACAAAGAAGTATGTGTTAGCACTCGGAAAAATTGACAGACAAACAACAATAGAAAAAAACGAAGAACAATATATGGTCCGAAGTGGGATCGAACCCGTACTCAGTGGCACCGCGCCTTGCCACGAGAAGCCGAACGCTTGGCACACTACCACGCAGCCAACTAAAAAATTGGCTATTGCAGTAGTGTCTTACACGATGACGTTCTCAATGACTATAGCATAGGGTAACGATCACAGACCGGAAATAAATTGTATATTTGTACTTTCCTATTAATGCAAGTATCTCCCAGTAGGGCTGAATACTTGTGTTGTAGACAAACATTTATTGGACGAAACAGCACGAATAGTAGTTCCCAGTGATTATATACTGGGTACAAATAATAATACATAAATATTATTATATGGGGAACACATACTTCTTTGTTCTATTATTCCCTATTATCGCCTCGGAAGTTCCCCATATAATAATATTTATGTATTATTATTTGTACCCAGTATATAATCACTGGGAACTACTATTCGTGCTGTTTCGTCCAATAAATGTTTGTCTACAACACAAGTATTCAGCCCTACTGGGAGATACTTGCATTAATAGGAAAGTACAAATATACAATTTATTTCCGGTCTGTGATCGTTACCCTATGCTATAGTCATTGAGAACGTCATCGTGTAAGACACTACTGCAATAGTCAATTTTTTAGTTGGCTGCTTGGTAGTGTGCCAAGCGTTCGGCTTCTCGTGGCAAGGCGCGGTGCCACTGAGTACGGGTTCGATCCCACTTCGGACCATATATTGTTCTTCGTTTTTTCTATTGTTGTTTGTCTGTCAATTTTTCCGAGTGCTAACACATACTTCTTTGTTCTATTATTCCCTATTATCGCCTCGGAAGTTCTCCCTTAACTTAAGCAGTATGATATCACTTTTATATGTGAACCAACGCATTCCCTTACTGTAAGCAGTATGATATCACTTCTATATGTGAACCAACGCATTCCCTTACTGTAAGCAGTATGATATCACTTCTGTATGTCTCCCTTTATCCCTTCTGTTTTTTAATTTCCCTAATTGTCATCTCACATCCCAGATACCCTCTTCTCATCACAAACCCAAACAATAACAACACACTCCTGAAATCCATAACAACCGTTCCTTTATTCACAATGGTCTCTTAGAATATTACATTTTACTTTTTAGCTGACCTTGATATTATTACTTTCTTCTGTAAAACCAAAGATATATGATCATAACAGTTATTGATGCACACTCTTGGTCGTCCAGTATTTAATCCCATTTGCCGAAACTGTCTTTAAGTAATACAATTGGATTGTTTTCTCTTCCCTGCCTGCAAAGATGTTTTGCATATAATTTTGGTTTTAAATTCTCTGAAGACATGACTAATCTGAAGTGAATTATTCGCTACTTAATCTTTGTTGCCCATGTATCATCTAACGTTACTGCCTTGTTATAGTTCGCACATATTTACATTTATTGACGTGGTTTAATCTTCTTTGACTTTAATTACCTATTCTACATAAGTAGTGTTGCATTTCACAATTAGTTTTTTTTTCTGTGTATAAAAATCGAATAATAATACCTACAAGCTATTAAAAATGTATACTCATCCTTATCTAAGTTTATTTATTTTATTACTACAATTCGAAATTATGTGTTTATCTTTTTGATTCCACATGTTTGTTTACTATACACATTTTACACCTTACCAAATACATGAACTACATATATAACGTATATATTACCTTCAGTTGTAGTTGGTGGATCTGAAAAACAAAATTATTGTGTGTAAATTGTTAAACACACATTATACAATATTAAAGGTAAAGGTAATGTACGAGATTTGGACCGGCGTCTTAGCACGCGAGTTTACACCCATATGTGCTCGGCCGCCTATCAAAAATGTTCAGATATTTCTGTATAGTTTCGCTTCAAGCATCGAAACCCAGATGCGAAGCGACATTACTCATCTTCCCAGGGCAATACACTGCTACCCATTTCTGCCAACGACTGGGTCGACCGTGGGGGTATTTTTTTTTTTCTAACCACCAGTACAATTCACACTGCTCCCAGCGGGAATATGAACACGGCTTGTCCGAGCGTTGGTAGTCCAGTCGGGTGGTTTCCCAACTAGGCTACCGATGCCCCATTTATACAATATAATCTTTCCCTACCAACATATATATTGTTAGCTATAATGTCTCTATGAACATTAATATTTTATATGAAATAATCTATTATTGATTTTCTGACACTTCATGATAATATCTGCAAATGATTAGTAGCAGACTGTCAATGAGTAATTGAATTAAACAAAGATTGTGGTTTGTAAACCTCAATCACTGGTTACCAACTTTAATCAATATTGCGAGAACACGAGACTCAAGTGCCGGCAACGAATAAAGCTGAGTAGATGGAATCTTAGAAACACTAGACAACATAACAGCAGCACTGGCCAACAAAAGAGCAAAGTAATCAAATTATATATTTTATCGACGCTGAAGGCAAATGAAGAAGGAAAGAAGAAGTAGAAAGAAGACTGGGAATAATAGAACAAAGAAGTATGTGTTAGCACTCGGAAAAATTGACAGACAAACAACAATAGAAAAAAACGAAGAACAATATATGGTCCGAAGTGGGATCGAACCCGTACTCAGTGGCACCGCGCCTTGCCACGAGAAGCCGAACGCTTGGCACACTACCACGCAGCCAACTAAAAAATTGGCTATTGCAGTAGTGTCTTACACGATGACGTTCTCAATGACTATAGCATAGGGTAACGATCACAGACCGGAAATAAATTGTATATTTGTACTTTCCTATTAATGCAAGTATCTCCCAGTAGGGCTGAATACTTGTGTTGTAGACAAACATTTATTGGACGAAACAGCACGAATAGTAGTTCCCAGTGATTATATACTGGGTACAAATAATAATACATAAATATTATTATATGGGGAACTTCCGAGGCGATAATAGGGAATAATAGAACAAAGAAGTATGTGTTAGCACTCGGAAAAATTGACAGACAAACAACAATAGAAAAAAACGAAGAACAATATATGGTCCGAAGTGGGATCGAACCCGTACTCAGTGGCACCGCGCCTTGCCACGAGAAGCCGAACGCTTGGCACACTACCACGCAGCCAACTAAAAAATTGGCTATTGCAGTAGTGTCTTACACGATGACGTTCTCAATGACTATAGCATAGGGTAACGATCACAGACCGGAAATAAATTGTATATTTGTACTTTCCTATTAATGCAAGTATCTCCCAGTAGGGCTGAATACTTGTGTTGTAGACAAACATTTATTGGACGAAACAGCACGAATAGTAGTTCCCAGTGATTATATACTGGGTACAAATAATAATACATAAATATTATTATATGGGGAACTTCCGAGGCGATAATAGGGAATAATAGAACAAAGAAGTATGTGTTAGCACTCGGAAAAATTGACAGACAAACAACAATAGAAAAAAACGAAGAACAATATATGGTCCGAAGTGGGATCGAACCCGTACTCAGTGGCACCGCGCCTTGCCACGAGAAGCCGAACGCTTGGCACACTACCACGCAGCCAACTAAAAAATTGGCTATTGCAGTAGTGTCTTACACGATGACGTTCTCAATGACTATAGCATAGGGTAACGATCACAGACCGGAAATAAATTGTATATTTGTACTTTCCTATTAATGCAAGTATCTCCCAGTAGGGCTGAATACTTGTGTTGTAGACAAACATTTATTGGACGAAACAGCACGAATAGTAGTTCCCAGTGATTATATACTGGGTACAAATAATAATACATAAATATTATTATATGGGGAACTTCCGAGGCGATAATAGGGAATAATAGAACAAAGAAGTATGTGTTAGCACTCGGAAAAATTGACAGACAAACAACAATAGAAAAAAACGAAGAACAATATATGGTCCGAAGTGGGATCGAACCCGTACTCAGTGGCACCGCGCCTTGCCACGAGAAGCCGAACGCTTGGCACACTACCACGCAGCCAACTAAAAAATTGGCTATTGCAGTAGTGTCTTACACGATGACGTTCTCAATGACTATAGCATAGGGTAACGATCACAGACCGGAAATAAATTGTATATTTGTACTTTCCTATTAATGCAAGTATCTCCCAGTAGGGCTGAATACTTGTGTTGTAGACAAACATTTATTGGACGAAACAGCACGAATAGTAGTTCCCAGTGATTATATACTGGGTACAAATAATAATACATAAATATTATTATATGGGGAACTTCCGAGGCGATAATAGGGAATAATAGAACAAAGAAGTATGTGTTAGCACTCGGAAAAATTGACAGACAAACAACAATAGAAAAAAACGAAGAACAATATATGGTCCGAAGTGGGATCGAACCCGTACTCAGTGGCACCGCGCCTTGCCACGAGAAGCCGAACGCTTGGCACACTACCACGCAGCCAACTAAAAAATTGGCTATTGCAGTAGTGTCTTACACGATGACGTTCTCAATGACTATAGCATAGGGTAACGATCACAGACCGGAAATAAATTGTATATTTGTACTTTCCTATTAATGCAAGTATCTCCCAGTAGGGCTGAATACTTGTGTTGTAGACAAACATTTATTGGACGAAACAGCACGAATAGTAGTTCCCAGTGATTATATACTGGGTACAAATAATAATACATAAATATTATTATATGGGGAACTTCCGAGGCGATAATAGGGAATAATAGAACAAAGAAGTATGTGTTAGCACTCGGAAAAATTGACAGACAAACAACAATAGAAAAAAACGAAGAACAATATATGGTCCGAAGTGGGATCGAACCCGTACTCAGTGGCACCGCGCCTTGCCACGAGAAGCCGAACGCTTGGCACACTACCACGCAGCCAACTAAAAATTGACTATTGCAGTAGTGTCTTACACGATGACGTTCTCAATGACTATAGCATAGGGTAACGATCACAGACCGGAAATAAATTGTATATTTGTACTTTCCTATTAATGCAAGTATCTCCCAGTAGGGCTGAATACTTGTGTTGTAGACAAACATTTATTGGACGAAACAGCACGAATAGTAGTTCCCAGTGATTATATACTGGGTACAAATAATAATACATAAATATTATTATATGGGGAACTTCCGAGGCGATAATAGGGAATAATAGAACAAAGAAGTATGTGTTCCCCATATAATAATATTTATGTATTATTATTTGTACCCAGTATATAATCACTGGGAACTACTATTCGTGCTGTTTCGTCCAATAAATGTTTGTCTACAACACAAGTATTCAGCCCTACTGGGAGATACTTGCATTAATAGGAAAGTACAAATATACAATTTATTTCCGGTCTGTGATCGTTACCCTATGCTATAGTCATTGAGAACGTCATCGTGTAAGACACTACTGCAATAGCCAATTTTTTAGTTGGCTGCGTGGTAGTGTGCCAAGCGTTCGGCTTCTCGTGGCAAGGCGCGGTGCCACTGAGTACGGGTTCGATCCCACTTCGGACCATATATTGTTCTTCGTTTTTTTCTATTGTTGTTTGTCTATCAATTTTTCCGAGTGCTAACACATACTTCTTTGTTCTATTATTCCCTATTATCGCCTCGGAAGTTCCCCATATATAAATATTTATGTATTATTATTTGTACCCAGTATATAATCACTGGGAACTACTATTCGTGCTGTTTTGTCCAATAAATGTTTGTCTACAACACAAGTATTCAGCCCTACTGGGAGATACTTGCATTAATAGGAAAGTACAAATATACAATTTATTTCCGGTCTGTGATCGTTACCCTATGCTATAGTCATTGAGAACGTCATCGTGTAAGACACTACTGCAATAGCCAATTTTTTAGTTGGCTGCGTGGTAGTGTGCCAAGCGTTCGGCTTCTCGTGGCAAGGCGCGGTGCCACTGAGTACGGGTTCGATCCCACTTCGGACCATATATTGTTCTTCGTTTTTTTCTATTGTTGTTTGTCTGTCAATTTTTCCGAGTGCTAACACATACTTCTTTGTTCTATTATTCCCTATTATCGCCTCGGAAGTTCCCCATATAATAATATTTATGTATTATTATTTGTACCCCGTATATAATCACTGGGAACTACTATTCGTGCTGTTTCGTCCAATAAATGTTTGTCTACAACACAAGTATTCAGCCCTACTGGGAGATACTTGCATTAATAGGAAAGTACAAATATACAATTTATTTCCGGTCTGTGATCGTTACCCTATGCTATAGTCATTGAGAACGTCATCGTGTAAGACACTACTGCAATAGCCAATTTTTTAGTTGGCTGCGTGGTAGTGTGCCAAGCGTTCGGCTTCTCGTGGCAAGGCGCGGTGCCACTGAGTACGGGTTCGATCCCACTTCGGACCATATATTGTTCTTCGTTTTTTTCTATTGTTGTGTGTCTGTCAATTTTTCCGAGTGCTAACACATACTTCTTTGTTCTATTATTCCCTATTATCGCCTCGGAAGTTCCCCATATAATAATATTTATGTATTATTATTTGTACCCAGTATATAATCACTGGGAACTACTATTCGTGCTGTTTCGTCCAATAAATGTTTGTCTACAACACAAGTATTCAGCCCTACTGGGAGATACTTGCATTAATAGGAAAGTACAAATATACAATTTATTTCCGGTCTGTGATCGTTACCCTATGCTATAGTCATTGAGAACGTCATCGTGTAAGACACTACTGCAATAGCCAATTTTTTAGTTGGCTGCGTGGTAGTGTGCCAAGCGTTCGGCTTCTCGTGGCAAGGCGCGGTGCCACTGAGTACGGGTTCGATCCCACTTCGGACCATATATTGTTCTTCGTTTTTTTCTATTGTTGTTTGTCTGTCAATTTTTCCGAGTGCTAACACATACTTCTTTGTTCTATTATTCCCTATTATCGCCTCGGAAGTTCCCCATATAATAATATTTATGTATTATTATTTGTACCCAGTATATAATCACTGGGAACTACTATTCGTGCTGTTTCGTCCAATAAATGTTTGTCTACAACACAAGTATTCAGCCCTACTGGGAGATACTTGCATTAATAGGAAAGTACAAATATACAATTTATTTCCGGTCTGTGATCGTTACCCTATGCTATAGTCATTGAGAACGTCATCGTGTAAGACACTACTGCAATAGCCAATTTTTTAGTTGGCTGCGTGGTAGTGTGCCAAGCGTTCGGCTTCTCGTGGCAAGGCGCGGTGCCACTGAGTACGGGTTCGATCCCACTTCGGACCATATATTGTTCTTCGTTTTTTTCTATTGTTGTTTGTCTGTCAATTTTTCCGAGTGCTAACACATACTTCTTTGTTCTATTATTCCCTATTATCGCCTCGGAAGTTCCCCATATAATAATATTTATGTATTATTATTTGTACCCAGTATATAATCACTGGGAACTACTATTCGTGCTGTTTCGTCCAATAAATGTTTGTCTACAACACAAGTATTCAGCCCTACTGGGAGATACTTGCATTAATAGGAAAGTACAAATATACAATTTATTTCCGGTCTGTGATCGTTACCCTATGCTATAGTCATTGAGAACGTCATCGTGTAAGACACTACTGCAATAGCCAATTTTTTAGTTGGCTGCGTGGTAGTGTGCCAAGCGTTCGGCTTCTCGTGGCAAGGCGCGGTGCCACTGAGTACGGGTTCGATCCCACTTCGGACCATATATTGTTCTTCGTTTTTTTCTATTGTTGTTTGTCTGTCAATTTTTCCGAGTGCTAACACATACTTCTTTGTTCTATTATTCCCTATTATCGCCTCGGAAGTTCCCCATATAATAATATTTATGTATTATTATTTGTACCCAGTATATAATCACTGGGAACTACTATTCGTGCTGTTTCGTCCAATAAATGTTTGTCTACAACACAAGTATTCAGCCCTACTGGGAGATACTTGCATTAATAGGAAAGTACAAATATACAATTTATTTCCGGTCTGTGATCGTTACCCTATGCTATAGTCATTGAGAACGTCATCGTGTAAGACACTACTGCAATAGCCAATTTTTTAGTTGGCTGCGTGGTAGTGTGCCAAGCGTTCGGCTTCTCGTGGCAAGGCGCGGTGCCACTGAGTACGGGTTCGATCCCACTTCGGACCATATATTGTTCTTCGTTTTTTTCTATTGTTGTTTGTCTGTCAATTTTTCCGAGTGCTAACACATACTTCTTTGTTCTATTATTCCCTATTATCGCCTCGGAAGTTCCCCATATAATAATATTTATGTATTATTATTTGTACCCAGTATATAATCACTGGGAACTACTATTCGTGCTGTTTCGTCCAATAAATGTTTGTCTACAACACAAGTATTCAGCCCTACTGGGAGATACTTGCATTAATAGGAAAGTACAAATATACAATTTATTTCCGGTCTGTGATCGTTACCCTATGCTATAGTCATTGAGAACGTCATCGTGTAAGACACTACTGCAATAGCCAATTTTTTAGTTGGCTGCGTGGTATTGTGCCAAGCGTACGGCTTCTCGTGGCAAGGCGCGGTGCCACTGAGTACGGGTTCGATCCCACTTCGGACCATATATTGTTCTTCGTTTTTTTCTATTGTTGTTTGTCTGTCAATTTTTCCGAGTGCTAACACATACTTCTTTGTTCTATTATTCCCTATTATCGCCTCGGAAGTTCCCCATATAATAATATTTATGTATTATTATTTGTACCTAGAAAGAAGACTCATTGGTTGGTGTTAGCGTTAACAACTGTGCTCCATCTGTTGGGCTAACGACGCATAACTATAGATTCTTGGAGGCGTTTGTCGTGCTTTTTTCAGTTAAAATATAAATAATATAATTAAATATATTTAACAAGGGTTATATAAAATATTAATTTATAATATTCAAATCAAACGTATTATCAATCCTTACTTACGCATGTGAAAGCTGAAAAACAACCAAAGAGATTTAGGGAAAACTAAACGCTTATGAAGCCATGATGCCTAAGAAGAATACACTGTGTACAATGGAATGACTTGAACACTAATATTTTAATAAGAGAAATGACCATGCAACCAACGATCGCATCAACAATTTAGGAAAGAAGTTGGGCACATGTATGACATGGGATACAAAGAGACAACAAGATAATTCCAAAAAGGGATATTCTATGGAAAACATCAAAATATAGAAAAAGAGGAAGAACTAGAGAGATATTTAAGAAAAAAACAATCTTATAAGAGAGGCAAAAATGGCAGGCATAGACTCATTAGATAAGATCTATCGAAAAGCAGTATGATCCTCTACGACGTCTAACGTCGCTGGGAGGATCAAGATCAAGAATTATATAGCATCTGTACCGAGCAATACTTCCTATTGTGAATTAATTATATTTGCTTCAAAATTACGTCTCTCCGCTGATAATAGAGACACATACAAGGTTACTTTGAAAATAAATAATAAAACAAAGCGCCCCGTCAAGCTAATGTGACGTACAGGGAATATGGTGTTAGTGATCATAATTTGTATAGACCTTCGGCACATGATTTTTTGGGGATAATGTGTCCTTTTTCTTTCCCAGAAAAAAAATATCCGGGACCCATTCAAGACTGGGTGTACCCAGAAGCTGTCGATCAGAATTGGTCTTTTTCTTGCATTCGGCTGAAGAGAGAATGTGTATATTTTAATTCTAGTGGTTTCCTTTAATTATTTTTTACTGTTTTCAGAAAGCAATGCACCATATGGGCTTGATCAGGAACCACTAATTCAAAAACAATTTGAAATTTGAACACATCATTATATGGAGCCGCCATAGCTCAGTGGTTAGTGAACTGGACTACAAAGGACAAGGGGTAGGTTTTGATCCCATCCGACGGCTTCCGGGCTCATCCAACCTTAAATGGGTAGCGGACTTTTTTTCTGGGAAAGTAAAGCAGCACGGGCGTGATACCGACCACATTACCCCAAAAATCATGTGCTGAAGGTCTGTAAAATATATGGTCACGAACACCATATTTCCCTATACGCCACTTGGCTGACGGGGTACATTACTTTACTTATATATATGGATATGAGTTTTTTCAATGTCTTAATGTAAGCTTGCCAATTGATTGTCTCTCCTATTGGTATAACATCTACAATAATCAAACCTTCAATGTCCCGAACTCTTGCCCTTAGGAGACAAGGGTATTTACTTTGATCTAATTAATTGGAAAATACTTACCGCATTCTGCCACACACTGCTTAAGGAACGGGTCATAGGTCCAACAAAGCAGACATTGACAAGAAAAGCCACCACTGATGTCATGTTGACATTGGGAGTTGTCCAAACAGAAGTCAGAACACGAGCATTGTTCTCCGTGTCTCTTGTCTACAACATACGTGAACAGCATAATCATTGTATACCAGGAAATTAAAGCTTACATATTTTATGTACAGAAAGAACAATGTGTGCGGACCTCGGCAGGCTGCAATAGCATTTACAACTTAAGTTAAAATATACGATTATTTGGAGTTCTTGATTATCTTCTAATTTCAGGTTACAATTAATATTTTTCACTTTTCACGCCTCTAAGCAATAATAGAAGGGAGGTCAAAAAGTAATGCACACCAACTTTTTTCTCGGCTAATAATAATGATAGGAATATGAAATTTTGCACACTTGGAATATGACATGTTCCAATTATGTGCACCAAATTGCACAGCATTCTGATAAATATTACGCAATCTATGAACCGTTAAAATGGAGCTTGTCAACAATGTCCGTTACAAACAGCGAATTGTCATAGAATTTCTGGTTGCGGAAAAAGAAACTGTGGCAAACATTCATAAACGACTGTGTGCAGTGTACAAATGTTCTGCAGTCGATAGGAGCACAGTTAGTCGCTGGGTTCAGAGAATTAAAGCTGCCGAAGGTGTACGAGTGGAGCTGCATGAATTACCGCGTTCTGGACGTGTTGCCTAGGCTACCAGCGCAGACATGTTAAACCGGGCTGATGCCATTATTCGTAAGGATAGGCGTATCACTAGTCAGCAATTGACATTGCAGCTTACAGCCAGCAAGGGAAGTGCAATTGCAATTTTTAAAACTCTCGGATATTCAAAGATTTGCACTCGATGGGTTCCTCGGTGCCTAATAAATGATCACAGAGTTCAAAGGAAAACATTCTGTTCTGAATTGTTGGAGCGTTTCGGTGTTGAAGGAGAAATGTTTTTGTCAAACATTGTTACCGGTGACGAAACGTGGGCACATTATTATGAGCCTGAAACAAAAATGCAGTCAACAACGATGGCATCAACAAGTCAAAAACATCATCATTTTGTGCTATCAGATTGTGCTACGACAATCATCATTTTCAAGAGGACGTGAATTACCTGTATATATGGGATAGGCGGTGGGAACAATTGAAAGCTATGCATGAAAAGTGTTCCTTGTTGCAGATTCCTCATATTCCAAGTCGCATGTCTGTGTTAGTCATCTCTAGTGACTCGGACAGATGGTGCTCGTAAATCTGGGTGGTCCGACCATCTAAGGGCAGAATCCCCCTACAGAAAAGACTATCTGCTGCTTTGCAGGAATAATGGGGACAATCACAGGCTAAGGAAATCAAACCTGAACAAAATGCTGGCTGAAATAGGATGCACTGGGCACTGGCGCAGAACACAGGGCAACGTTTTAACAAGTATACAAGCAGAGTGGATCTAACAAGCAGAGTGGATTAAACAGACAGCTGTCTTCGTGTGAGAGTCTGGAGTCTTACTCTGATTGAGTCCTGATCGCAGACAGTGAGAGAGAGAGAGAGAGAGAGAGAGAGAGAAAGAGAGAGTTAGAGAAATGTGTTCATTGTCTCAAACACAGGTTCATTGCTAGTTCAAAAAATTTAAATTCATATTTTAGGTTTGTTAGTTAACTTCATTGAAATTTAAATTTATTTCAAAAAATGGAATGTACAAAGAGATTTAAAAGAGAAAGGGATTAAAAGTGCGACATTGAAGTTTATGCTCCGTTTTGTTATCTTTTATCTATCTATCTATCTATCTATCTATCTATCTATCTATCTATCTATCTATCTATCTATCTATCTATCTATCTATCTATCTATCTATCTATCTATCTATCTATCTATCTATCTATCTATCTATCTATCTATCTATCTATCTATCTATCTATCTATCTATCTATCTATCTATCTATCTATCTATCTATCTATCTATCTATCTATCTATCTATCTATCTATCTATCTATCTATCTATCTATCTATCTATCTATCTATCTATCTATCTATCTATCTATCTATCTATCTATCTATCTATCTATCTATCTATCTATCTATCTATCTATCTATCTATCTATCTATCTATCTATCTATTTATCTATCTATCTATCTATCTATCTATCTATTTATCTATCTATCTATCTATCTATCTATCTATCTATCTATCTATCTATCTATCTATCTATCTATCTATCTATCTATCTATCTATCTATCTATCTATCTATCTATCTATCTATCTAATCTATCTATCTATCTATCTATCTAT
>JAVIAB010000046.1:15159040-15389040 GCA_032433765.1 Megaustenia siamemsis
TGTCATTGTGAGCACCGAACGTCAGTGTGAGCATGGAACATCAGTGTGAGCACCGAACGTCAGTGTGAGCATGGAACATCAGTGTGAGCACCGAACGTCAGTGTGAGCATGGAACATCAGTGTGAGCACAGAACGTCAGTGTGAGCAACGAACGTCAGTGTGAGCACGGAACGTCAGTGTGCGCAACGAACGTCAGTGTGAGCACCGAACGTCAGTGTGAGCATGGAACGTCAGTGTGCGCACCGAGCGTTAGTGTGAGCACCGAACGTCAATGTGAGCACCGAGTGTCATTGTGAGCATGGAACATCAGTGTGAGCAATGAGCGTCAGTGTAAGCACCGAGTGTCAGTGTGAGTACTGAGTGTCATTGTGAGCACCGAACGTCAGTGTGAGCATGGAACATCAGTGTGAACACCGAACGTCAGTGTGAGCATGGAACATCAGTGTGAGCAACGAACGTCAGTGTGAGCATGGAACATCAGTGTGAGCACCGAACGTCAGTGTGAGCACCGAGTGTCAGTGTGAGTACTGAGTGTCATTGTGAGCACCGAACGTCAGTGTGAGCATGGAACATCAGTGTGAGCACCGAACGTCAGTGTGAGCATGGAACATCAGTGTGAGCACCGAACGTCAGTGTGAGCATGGAACATCAGTATGAGCACCGAACGTCAGTGTGAGCATGGAACATCAGTGTGAGCACCGAACGTTAGTGTGAGCACCGAACGTCAGTGTGAGCACGGATCGTCAATGTGAGCACTGAACGTCAATGTGAGCACTGAACGTCAGTGTGAGCACCGAACGTCAGGAACATGTCCTTACAGCTTGGATTAAAAGATGTTTATTGATGGCTTCTTGTGTTCTGCTTTGATCTCTCTGCCTTATCACATGGACAAACAATTTTATATGTTGTTTCTTTATGTATTCTTTGGAGCGAATTATTCCTAGTTTTTTTCTCAGTTCTTCATTTCTGATTTTATATCTCAGGCTGTTTCATACCATTCGTCTTATGCATTTCATCTCAGTTGAGGTTATTTTTCTTATTGTCCTTGAGTCTTGGGTCCAGGACTGGCATTGGTAATACACCGTTGGGATGAATATTGTATTTTAGAGTGCCCGTTTTGCCTCCAGAGTTATTTCATTGTTGGACAATAATGGTGATAACTGTCCGATGATTTGACAAGCTTTGTTGCATCTTGAGTGCATATCTGCTGTTTGCGAATTATCGTTTGTCACTAGACTTCCTAAATATTTAAATTCCTTCACTTGTTTTAGTTGTCTATAGTAATGTTGGTGTTCTGTTTTTCTTTTGCAAAATTCATGAATTCTGTTTTGTCGAAGATTTTCATGTTGTATTGAGTGCCCGTGATGTTAAGTCTATATAAGTGTTCCTGGAGGTCTTCTACTTTTACATGTATTAGTGCACCCATTCACAAGTAAATATTCAGGGCGATATTAAAGTTATCACTGTTCCCATAAGGAGCCGCGATAGCTCAGTGGTTAGTGAACTGAACTACAAAGGACAAGGGGTAGGGTTCGATTCCAACCGACGGCTTCCGGATTCACCCAGCCTTTAATGGGTACCGGATTTTTTTCTGGGAAAGTGGAGCGGCACGGGCGTAATACCGACCACATTACCCCAAAAATCATTTGCCGAAGGTCTGTAAAATTTATGGTCACCAACACCATATTCCCCATACGCCACTTGGCGTGACGGGAGTACTTTACTTTTTTTTTACTGTTCCCAAAGTCTGCCCATAAAAGCCAACCATTATGAAAGTTGTTGCATGTTATAAATCATGTAAGGTTCCACCCAGTTCAACACACAAACCAAACCATTGATAACGGCGTATCGCTGTAGTTCCCGTTACAGTCACTCGTTTATGCAACAGTTCGTTATCCAGCGAGTCGAGTTCAGAAATACTCTAAACTACTCTCAATAAAATATTCATGTAGCGACAAATTGTACGTAAACTGAAATACCGTTTAGCTAAACTCCCATTAAACGAAAGCCAGAATTATGTCATTGATCAATGAACGGTAAAGGGGAATATTTATGAACATTCAACTATGTATTAGAACTATGACACGTAACATGTGCGTCAGTTTGAGCTGTAAGTGGTTTAGATTCTCTACATTTAATGCAACACGTTCAATGCTAATCGTGGCTTTGTATGGTTATATATCCATCTGTATAATTGATATAATTTTTTTCATATAACTTCCAGGTGAAAAGAATCATTTTATTTGTTTTTGTATAAGGTTTAATATTGATTTAAGTCGATCTGTAATAAAATTAACCCCCATGCTGTTTATTGCATACATGGACTATCTATGCAAGTTAGCCAACCCATCAGAGACAGAGGGGATCAACGAGCTTCTGTTTGCAGACGATAAGCCACTACTACATGAAAACAATAGAATACCTACAAGAATAATTAAATAGACTCAACAGCACAGGCAGAAAATACAACATGAAAATCAACATCAACAAAACAGAAATCACGAATATCGCAAAAGAGAGACAAAACATCAACATAACTATAGAGGGCATACACATAAAACAAGTAGAAGAATTTAAGCACACAGAAAGTCTAGTGACAAACGACAATTCACAATCAGCAGAAATAGACTCTAGATGCAACAAAGCTTGTCAAATCATTGGACAACGATCACCACGGTTGTCATAGAAGGAGATAACTCTAGCGGCAAAACGGACGCTACAATACAATCTTCATCCCAACGTTGTACTACGATTACTAGTCCTGGACCCTATATGCAAGAACAATAAGTAAAATAACAACTACCGAGATAAAATGTGTTAGATGAATGACAGGAAATAAGCTGAGAGATAAAATCAAAAATGAAGAACGGATAAAAAGGCTAGAAATAGCCACCGGCATAGAATATATAAAGAAGCAACAGATACAATGGTTTGGCCAAGTGACGAGGCAGAAAGATCAAAACACAACGACCCTACAGTAAACGTTGAAAGAACACCATACCCAAGGGCCGAAGACGAAAAAGATTAATTGAAAGAATATTAGAAACACTAGGAAACATAACAACAGCAGAGGCGAACAGAAGAGCAAAAAAAAAAAAACAACAAATTTTATCTTCCCTCGATGCTGAAAGGTAAATTATGTAATAGATAAAGAAAGAAAAAAGGAGAAGAAGAAGCAATGCAATTGATATAAACCTACAAATAAAATAAAATATCTGTCTCAAATTTAATTTAGCTTCTTTTTAGCCATTTTATGTTTGACTTTTCATTCTCCAAATAAAATGAGTGTCTCATCTTCTTCTTTTCTTAACATTCACCGTTAAGTGAGGGTGGATATGTTTTGTGGCTAATTGACGGCAAAGCTGTGACATTTGCACTCTTAGGACCAGTACATCCGACTTTAGCATAGATAGATATGCTTAGCAATTTTTTTGCCTGGGCAGTGGCATTTTTGGCCAACTCTTTTCCACTTCGACTTCCAAGAGTTCTTTAACGTGCGCGAGTGCACACGGCATCTCCTGTTTGTCGTCGTCATGCCACAGGGCTAGACATGGGATTTTACTGCCAGGAGATGGTCATATCCTGGTTGGACACGTGATGAGAAGTGATAATAACCGAATAGCAAAGCAAGCCCTCAGGTAGGAAATAACAGGTAAGAGAAAATAAGGAAGACCCAGAGAGACACTGAGAAGAACATTGATAATAGAGGCAAGAGCAGCGGGAATCGGCTCCCTCAATGAGACAGAGCTGCTTACACATAACAGAGACTAATGGCGAGATTTGATAAAATATCTTTAAAAGAATTGAAAACTGCTAGAATAAAAATTTAGATAAGAGAAGGAGTATCTTGATCTACGCCCTATGGGCCGGCTACGGCTCGAAAGGTCAATGGATGGATAGATAGATAGAGAGGTCAATAGATAGATAGATAGACAGATAGATAGACAGACAGACAGACAGACAGACAGACAGACAGACAGACAGATAGATAGATAGATAGATAGATAGATAGATAGATAGATAGATAGATAGATAGATAGATAGATAGATAGATAGATAGATAGATAGTTAGATAGATAGATAGATAGATAGATAGATAGATAGATAGATAGATAGATAGATAGATAGATAGATAGATAGATAGATAGATAGATAGATAGATAGATAGATAGATAGATAGATAGATAGATAGATAGATAGATAGATAGATAGATAGATAGATAGATAGATAGATAGATAGATAGATAGATAGATAGATAGATAGATAGATAGATAGATAGATAGATAGATAGATAGATAGATAGATAGATAGATAGATAGATAGATAGATAGATAGATAGATAGATAGATAGATAGATAGACAAGGGAATGACAACGTCACGAAGAAAACACGGATTCCGTTTTGAAAATTCCAACCATCTTGTCGTGGGATTATAGCCCGGGACAATCTTGTCAAGAGGCTGACGCCTTACAGCTAGACCACTAGCCTCCTGAAGATTATCGCTGAATACATTCTTCATTTTCTTCTACCTTTCAGTTCCCTGCGAAGCATAGATTTTAACAAACACTTTCCAAACTGTTCTGTTTCTTGTCATTCTTTTAAGATCATTCCATATCTTCCCCATCATCTTCATCTCTGTTTCCATCTGTTGGTATGCTTCTCTGTTCCTCTCTTTTTGTCTCTATTACTGCCATTATATGTAAGATTGTTCATCTAGTAGAGGTATTTCTCCTATTGTTATTTGTTTATTGCCAACTACATTAATTCTTATCATTTTTGTTTCATCTCTATTTATTTTCAATCCCAGTTGTTGTGACCTTCTCATCAAGTATGCTCATTTTATCTTGCATCTGTTGATGATTATGTGATAGGAGAGCTATGTCTTTAGCACAGTCTAAGTCATTAAATTGCTTGGTCAGTGACCACTGAATTCCATTTCTGTTGTTCTGAGTTATTTTCATAATCCGACTTCATCTGTAAAAAAAAAGTAAAGTACCCCAGTCACGCCAAGTGGCGTATAGGGAATATGGTGTTAGTGACCATACATTTTACAGACCATCAGCACATGATTTTTGTGGTAATGTGGTCGATATTACGCCCGTGCCGCTTTACTTTCCCAGAAAAAAATATCCGGTACCCATTTAAGACTGGGTGAACCCGGAAGCCATCTTTAGGGGTCGAACCCTGCCTCTTGACCTTTGTCCATTTCACTAATCACTGAGTTATCGCGGGGCCCGACTTCATCCATCGAAGGGTCTAAATGTTTATTTATTTTTTTGTTCTGCAAGACAAAATTATAAACTCTAATCCGTACGTGGCATGGGTTCTGCACTATAGTATGCGGTCTTTATTCTCCAGGGCATAACATTACTCCAGACAATACCAAGAAATTGTGAGAAGTCTCAATTTTAACAAATTGTTATTTTTGTTTTGTCGTTACAGGTCCTACCTTCAACATGTACCAACAGAACTTCATCCTAATCCTCCTCGCCCTTATCGGCTCCGCCTCCGCTGTTTTCTACACAAAAAGCACCGACAACGACTACCCACGCATAGGCCGACGCACTTTCTACACTAGCGGAGGTGACACTCACTATCCACGAATAGGCCGCCGGGATGCCTCAAATTCTCAGCTTCTACTTCCGGAGTTAGAATTCGCTGACCTTTCGACCTTGCACAAAAGAGGGGTTTTCACACAGAGTGGCGTCGGATCGTATCCAAGAGTTGGGAGAGGCAGCCAAGAGTCGGGAAGTAGTGAAGACTATGTGAGTGAAAGAAGGAATAAGTTGCTGGAAAGGATAGAAGGAATAAAAGAAGAGATTGAAGAGGAAGGGCTGAGCAAAGAAGGCAGTAACAGGCACGAAGATATAAGGTTTCTGAACTCTCCACTAGAGGATACATTTAGAGCTTTGGACATAAATAGTAAGTCAATACATTTATCACTCCACACATCCTTCTGTCTATTCTGTCCTTCCTTCCTTTCTCCCTTCCATCCATCCTTCCTTTCTCTCTTCCTTCCTTCCTCCGTTCCATTCTTCTTTGCTTCCATCTACCCATTCATTCAAATATTCATTAATCTATTTCATGCATAGATTCCTATACACCCTTCATTCATTTATTCCTTCCGTCCTTCCTTCCATCTACCCATTCATTCAAATATTCATTAATCTATTTCATGCATAGATTCCTATACATCCTTCATTCATTTATTCCTTCCATCTACCCATTCATTCAAATAAGAATTTAATCTATTTCGCTCATAGACAAAAAAGAAAAATAACCTCTACTGAAATGAAATGTGTTAGACGAATGACAGGAAACAGTCTGAGAGATAAGATTAGAAATGAAGAACTGAGAAAAAAAGCTAGGAATAGCCCCCGCCATAGAATATATAAGGAAAAACAGATAAAATGGTTTGGCCACGTGACAAGGCAGAAAGATCAAATCATAACACAACGAGCTTTCAGCAAACGTTGTGAGAACACCAGACCCAAGGGTCGACCACGAAAAAGATGGATGGATGGAATATTAGAAGCACTAGGAAACATAACAGCATCAGAGGCGAACAGAAGAGCAAAAGACCGCATATTATATCTCCCCTCGACGCTGAAAGGCAGATGAGGAAGGAAAGAAGAAGAAGAAGAAGAAGAGGAAGCTCATAGACTCCTATATAGCCATCCATTATTCCTTCCATCCATCCTTTCATCCACAAATACATTAATCTATTTCACCCACAGATTCATAAAACGTTCCTTACATCCATAGGTACATATATTTTTCTCATTTATGCTATCGTTTTCACATATTTATGTCACCTTTTTCTTATATTTATATTACCATTTTCTAATATAATGTCAGCGTTTTCCTAGTTATTTATTTAAAAGTGGTGATTCTAACTGGTGTACTGTCAGTACTAACAGCTCTAAAAAGCCTCAGGGACAATGAACTAGATGACTTGAGAACAGCCCTAGACCAACTATGAAATAACTTCCAAAGATAGTCATTCAGTGGATACCATCACACTGTAATATACACGGGAACGAACGCGCAGACAAATTAGCTAAAGAGGGAGGGAGATTACCACAAGAGAACCATCCGCTCAGTTATGATGAAGCCAAATCCATCCTCAAAGGTCAGTACCATGAAAAATGGAAACGAGAACACCCAAAGCATAACGAGAGGGAAGGATACCATCAACTATCAAGGAGGGATCAAGTCATCATACTTCGCGTACGCACTGGTCACAATAGAATGAGAAATCACAAGATCACCAAATTCAAAATAGGTACAATCAGCCTATTCCACTATACACTGAACAATATGACTACAAAATATGTTCTACAGGATTTCCCCCAGTACATAGACCTGAGGAAAGCAATGTGGTCCACACCAACCTCCCTGAAAGAGAAACTATATGGGGCAATCGAATCACTTAAACAGACAGCTGAAATCATGAGACACTCTATCCTAGTCTGATTGAGTCTTGATCGCAGCGAGATTTGAATCATGAGACACTTTATCCTAGTCTGATTGAGCCTTGATCGCAGCGAGATTTGAATCATGAGACACTCTATCCTAGTCTGATTGAGTCTTGATCGCAGCGAGATTTGAAAGTAATGTCACGCACACGCATACACTGCATGTGCCTGACGACTGTGGTTTGAACCTCTGAGGAGGTCTATTCTAACAAAAGTTCGTTTCTTTTGCCAGCCAGAGCGCGCTGGTATATGAGGTATTATATGTACTGATAGACTTACTAATTAGATGATGCTGAGTGCGGGAGAGTAATGGACCGCTCTGATATTATGAATTCCTTTAGAAACGCTGCACGAAAAACAATGATTTAAAAAAATGACACTGAATCAGCAGCCATGAACAGATTTCACGAATGTCATATCACGGTTGAAGATGCCAGTCGTGAACATTACATATGAATCTAAGTAAGACTTGTCAACCAACACAACACTAATGACGTTAGTTGCTACGCGTTGATGGATATAATTCAAGGAGATCTAAGCACTTATGGACTTGTCCGCTGTGCAGTGAGAATGGCATGTCGATTAAACTAAAATGAACGAAACTAAACTAAACTAAACTGAATGAAACTAAATTAAACTAAACTGAACGAAACTAAACTAAACTAAATTAAACTGAATGAAACTAAACTAAATTGAATGAAACTAAACTAAACTAAACTATAAACTAAACTGAATGAAACTAAACTAAACTTAATTCCTTTTTGACTGTTCAAAGCTCACTGACATCAGATGAACTCTATTTCCTCAAAGACCTGATAAATGGAACACCAGGCACTTCGAATATAACAAATTTGAGTGATAGACTTGGAAATCTCAGCAAGTCTAAATATATAGAGATAAAGCATGGAAGTCACAGAAGAACGATTTTATTGAACTGAGAAGAACAATAGTGTATGATTTTAGTGCCGTAGATTCCTAAAGAGTTGTAATACAGGGGATATCTGAAATGATATCATCACCTGTGTCTGTATGACAACAATATACTTGATATATTTGGAAAATTTCATCCAATTGCAGCAAGTCAAAGATCAAAATATCAAAACACAACACGAGCCATCAATAGACGCTGCGGGAACATCATACCCTAAGGCTGACCGAGAATAAGAGAAATTGAAGGAATGTTAGAAGCACTAGAGAAAATATAACAGCAGGAGAAGTCAACTGAAGAGGTAAAGACCGAAAATTATATCTCCCCTCGACGTTGAAAGGCAAACTAGGAAGAAAAGAAAGAAGATACACCTGGTCAGGAGACTTTATCACTAACCACATCTCTACTGCGGTCTTCCTTTTGTCTTCTATAAAGCCGTAACTCGCTTTATTTTCTTCCTTTTTCTAATTCTTTGTTTGAGCACACCAATGTTCACACCGTTGATTCTGGCTGGTCAGCAGCCTGGGTTGGTCAGAAGCCTAGATTGGTCAGAAGCCTGGGTTGGTCAGAAGCCTGAGTTGGTCATAAGCCTGGGTTTGTCAGCAGCCTGGGTTGGTCAGCAGCCTGGGTTGGTCAAAAGCCTGAGTTGGTCAGAATCCTGGCTTGGTCAGAAGCTTGAGTTGGTCAGCAGCTTGTGTTGGTCAGCAGCCTGGGTTGGTCAGCAGCATGGGTTGGTCAGTAGCGTGAGCTGGTCAGAAGCCTGAGTTGGTCAGAAGCCTGAGTTGGTGAGCAGACTGGGTTGGTCAGCAGCCTGAGCTGGTCAGCAGTCAGGGTTGGTCAGGAGCCTGAGTTGATCAGCAGCCTGAGCTGGTCAGCATCCTGGGTTGATCAGCAGCCTGAGATGGTCTGCATCCTGGGTTGATCAGCAGCCTGAGCTGGTCAGCATCCTGGGTTGATCAGCAGCCTGAGATGGTCTGCATCCTGGGTTGGTCAGCAGCCTGAGTTGATCAGCAGCTTGAGCTGTTCACCAGCCTAATTTGTCAGCAGCCTGAGTTGGTCAGCAGTCTGATTTGGTCAGCAGCCTGGGTTGGTCAGCAGCCTAAGTTGGTCAGCAGCCTAGGTTGGTCAGCAACCTAAGTTGGTCAGCAGCCTAGGTTGCTTAGCAGTTTGGGTTCGTCAGCAGCCTTAGTTGGTCAGCATCCTGGGTTGGTAGGCAGCCTGAGTTGGTCTGCATCCTGGGTTGGTCAGCAGCCTGAGTTGGTCAGCAGCCTGAGTTATTCAGCAGCCTGAGCTGGTCAGCATCCTGGGTTGGTCAGCAGCCTGAACTGGTCAGCAGTCTGAGTTGCTCAGCAGCCTGGGTTGGTCAGCATCCTGGGTTGGTCAGCAGCCTGAGTTGGTCTGCATCCTGGGTTGGTCAGAAGCCTGAGTTGGTCAGCAGGCTGAGCTGGTCAACAGGTTGAGTTGATCAGCAGCCTGAGTTGTTCAGCATACTGGGTTTGTCAGCAGCCTGAGCTTGTCCGCATGCTGGGTTGGTCAGCAGCCTGAGCTGGTCTACAGCCTGGGTCGGTGAGCAGCCTGAGTTGGTCAGCATCCTGGGTTGGTAGGCAGCCTGAGTTGGTCTGCATCCTGGGTTGGTCAGCAGCCTGAGTTGGTCAGCAGGCTGAGTTGATCAGCAGCCTGAACTAGTCAGTAGCCTGAGTTATTCAGCAGCCTGAGCTGGTCAGCATCCTGGGTTGGTCAGCAGCCTGAGCTGGTCAGCATCCTGGGTTGGTCAGCAGCCTGAGCTGGTCAGCAGCCTGTGTTGGTCAGCATGCTGGGTTGGTCAGCAGCCTGAGCTGGTCCGCATCCTGGGTTGGTCAGCTACCTGAGCTGGTCAGCAGCCTGAGTTGGTCAGCAGCCTGTGCTGGTCAGCAGCCTGAGTTGGTCAGCAGCGTGAGCTGGTCAGTAGTCTGAGTTGGTCAGCAGCCTGAGCTGGTCAGCAGCCTGGGTTGGTCAGCAGCCTGAGTTGGTCAGCATCCTAGGCTTGTCACTCAAGGAAGCTGAAGGTCAACAAGAATCATGTCCAGAACGCTGTGCTGGCAATATTTCTTCTGACTAGTGAGTACATGTTTCACAATGGAGACAAGAAAAACAGTTCCCCACAATGTGGATCAAATCTTGTCATTATAAAGTGAATCATGGGCAATAGTACAAAAGAAAATCGTTGTAGGTCGAGGAATTTTTTTTACAGAAAGAAGTTCAGAAAGCTATGATCAGCTAAAAAAACAGAAGAGTATTTAGAGCCTGTAGAAATGTGGTTCTACAGAAGAATGTTGTGAATACCCTGGACAACTAAGAAGAGTAATGAAAACGTTCTGAAAAAGGCCAAAGCAAAAAGATAGCTAATTTCCATTATTAGGAAGTAACAATCAACATTATTTGGCCACGTAATGAGAAGAGAACAACTGGAATATATTGTAACAACTGGGAACATTGAGGGACGAAGAGATAGAGGGAGACAAAGAGAAAAGATACCAGACAGCTTAAGAGAATAGCTTGGCAGAAGGTCAACAACAGAAATGATAGATAACTGTCGTGATCGAAAGTTGTGGATAGACGTGATAACCTACGCCAGCAGGCCCGCTAATTGACGATGATGTTTTAGAGCGCTCTGAAAGAGGCCACAGCAAAAACAACAAAAATCAACTCAAGGAGAACACTGTCATCATTGCGTGGTCTTTGACTTTATCCTTGGACCTCGTGATGATATCTACACTAGGTTCTGACTGAAGTCAAAAGAACATCTGTCTACGTAATTATGTAGTCGTTTTGTACACGTTTGATGTATGCTCATGGCGACAAAAGCATGTGGACGGAACACTTATTACTGTTTTGTCTTCTTTTAGTAAAGCTGCTACATAGCAAAATTACTTTTTTTCGAAGAAAATGTTCCCAGCATGTTTTACTTGTCTTTGTTTACTATAATCAATTTTATTAGGTTAAAACATTTCTGATAAATAAACATCAACACGTGTCATCAAAATTATATCAAATTTGTATTTGCAGATGACGGAAAACTCTCGAAAGAAGAATTCTTGTCAGGGCTCAACAAATACAGACAACACAGTTCTGGTTGTTGATTTGGCTCACTCACTGACGCTCTCTGAAGTTTAAGTTCATTTTAAGACAGCCTAATTTAATTGCATAAAGAACTGTGCTATTTGCTTTCGACGTAAATGCAGAAAACTCTGTGTTTCAAGAATGTTTTCAAGAAAATAACAGACATATTTTTAAAAAATGAATAAATAATTAAATAAGACTCAAATGTACATGTAGAATACAAAATGTGAGACAAATGGCGTTTAAATATTTGAAATAGAATTAGTTGACAAGTAACCTGATTGAAAATAGTAAATCATTTTGCGAAGAAAGAAAAGACATATATGTTTCAAGTAGTATATAACCCTCATAATGCCAAATCGGTTTGGCAATACATACATTTATATTTATAAATAACATTCATAACTATTTATTTATATATATTGATTCATACAGCTTTTGATTTACCAAGTTACTTTGCAAAGAACAAAAACGCACCAAATTGGAAATTTAATATAAGACAAATAAATATAATTATAGTATACACGATTGTAGATTTGGAATTTCCATTTGTTGCTATTTCCGTTTACCTAAAGTAACTAGTTTATTTGAAAAGAATACGATATATTTGATATTCTGGTGTCGCTCTGAATGTGTGAGAACCTCTGGTGATGAAACATTAAATTAACATCTGCTTTGAAGATTCGTTTAATCTCTTCAGTTTTTGCTACATTGCTTGAAGAATTTTAATAAAGATTTATTAAACAACTACTTTGTTGTCATCTTCTATTTCTTGTGATTATGTTGAATGTGCTCGTTTGGTGACTTTTACACAAAATGTACAGGAAGTAGAAATAAAGGCTCCAGACGTATCTTTACCACAGTGGTTCCAAAAATATCCATTGTGGATCCCAAGTGCACTTACAAACTTTGACAATGATATTCCGTCTACTTACTATTAATACTAATACTACTACTACCAGTACTACTAGTACTACTACTACTACTACTACTATTACTACTACTACTATTACTACTACAACTAAAATTACTACTACTACTACTACAACTACTATTACTACCACTACTACTAATACTACTACTACTACTAAAACTACAACTAATATTACTACTACTACTAAAACTACTACTATTACTACTACTACTACTACTATTATATACTACTACTACTAGTACTATTACTACTACTACTACTATTAATACTATTACTACAAATACTACTACTACTACTACTACTACTAACACTACTACTATTACTAAAACTACTACTACTAATACTACTACTATTACTACCACTACTACTACTATTACTACTACTACTACTATTACTACTACTACTACTACTATTACTACTACAACTACTACTACTATTACTACTAGTACTACTAGTACTACTAGTACTACTACTACTAATACTACTGCTATTACTACTACTACTACTACTACAACTACTATTACTACTACTACTACTACAACTACAACTACTATTACTACCACTACTACTAATAATACTACTACTACTAAAACTACTACTAATACTACTACTACTACTAAAAATACTACTATTACTACTACTACTACTATTACTACTACTACTATTACTATTACTACTACTAACACTACTACTACTATAACTACTACTACTACTATTACTACTACTACTACTACTACTAACACTACTACTATTACTACTATTATTACTACTACTCCTATTACTACTACTACTACTAACACTACTACTATTACTACTATTACTACTACTACTACTATTGCTACTACTACTACTACTATTACTACTACTACTACTATTACTACTACAACAACAACTACTACTACTACTACTATTACTACTACAACTACTAATATTACTACTACTACTATTACTACTAGTACTATTACTACTAATATTGCTACTACTACTACTACTACTACTACTACCACTACTACTACTACTACTACTAGCACTACTACTACTACTATCGATCTTTCGAGCAATAGCCGGCCAATAGGGCATAGACTGAGATACTCTTTCCCTGTTTCCAAATGTTCTTTCTAGCAGTCTCAATCCTTCAGAGATCTTTTATCAAATCTCGTCATTTTTCTATGTTGTGTGGAAGCATCTCGATCTCATTGATGGAGCCTATTCCTGCTGCCTTTGCCTCTCTGATCAATGTTCTTCTCAGTGTTACTTTGGGTCGGCTTCTTTTCCTCCTACCTGTTGTTTCCCACATAAGGGCTTGCTTTGCTATTCGGTTTTTATTTCTTCTCATCACATGTCCAACATATGTCCAATGTCTTTTCTTTGGTTACTGATGATATTAGTGGTTGATTGGCGATTTCTCTCATTTCCTCGTTTGTTTTGAATTCGATCCACGCTATAACAAATATTTTCCTTAGATATTTATATTCAAATCCATTGAACTTTGTTTCTATGTCTCTTGTTGTTTTTTCAGCTATCGCATACATACGTAAGGGTCAACTTACTCAGTGGTTAGAAATCATAAAATGACAATATATTGACAATTGTTAGTACACAAACGATTTTCCTCGGGAGAGTTTTTTTTTTTTCTGACGTCATATATAGGTTGTGAAGGCGGAATCACAGCATCGAATGTCCGAGGAACGAGTTGATCAGGTTTGTTAAAGAAATCACAACTAGTGGGATTACCGTCCTCAGGACCTCGTCTACCGTCGGAAGGCAATGGCAAACCACTGACGTATAATGTCTAGAAATTCATCATCATCATCATAAAGTACCATACCTGCTGGCGTAGGTGATCATGTCTATCCACAACTTTCGATCTCGACAGTTATTTATCATTACTGTTGTTGACGTTCTGCAAGGCATTCTCTTAAGCTGTCTGGTATCTTTTCTCTTTGTTTCCCTCTATCTCTTCGTCCCTCAATTTTTCCAGTTGTTACAATATATTCCAGTTGTTCTCATTTATGACAAAAAATAATGATTGTTACTTCCAAATATTGAAAATGAGCTCTCTTTTTCCTTTGATCTCTTTCAGAATGTTTTCATTTCTCTTCTTTGCTGTCTATGGTATTCTTAACATTCTTCTATAAAACCACATTTATACAGCCTCCAGTGATTTTCTTGTCTATTGTTCTATTGTCCATGATTCACATCTATACGTTTAGACTGACTCTACATAACTTTTAAGAACTCTTTTTCTTTTTTCTATTGTCAAAAAAGGATTGAACAGTACAGTATCTTCCTCGTTATTTGGAAAGCTGCTTTTGTATGAACATACTTGGTCAAAGAAAACGCAGAACAATGCGTGTGTATATTAATAGTTCAAGAATTTCGGGCAGACATTATCTAATCTCTTATGGACATACTTTTGCAATGAAGTTTAAAGTGAGGACTGCCAACTGAGAGTTGCGAAAAGGCATAATCGCCTTCGCCGGTTGACTTGGCGTGTGATGAAGACGATATCTTGATTACACGACATGTGTATTTTTATCACTGGCTACTAAGGTAGCTGGGAGCTGCGATAGCTCAGTGGTTAGTGAACTGGACTTCAAAGGACAAGGGGTAGGGTTCGATCCTAACTGATGGCTTCCGGATTCACCCAGCCTTAAGTGGGTACCACATTTTTTCCTTGGAAAATAAAGCGGCACGGGCGTAATACCGACCACATTACCCCAAAGATCTTATGCAGAAGTTCTGTCAATTTATGGTCACTAACATCATGTTCCATATACGCCATTTAGCGTGACGGGGGCTCTCTACTTACTTTTTTACTAAGGTAGCCAACATCTTATGCAACAAATCTATGCCAATAGAAGGGAGAAAGAGAGTTCATCGGTGCTATATAGAGCCAAATCTGACCCATAGAGGGCGAATCATAGACAGTTGACAAACAAATGAAAAGACGGTTAGAGGCCACAGAGATGGGATTTTTAAGAAGAATGTTGAAAATTTCCTGGAAAGCTTGAAAAGACAAATGATGATATTCTTAGAAAGGCCAACACAAAAAGGGAACTCCTAAAGAACATCAAAAAGAAACAATCAACAATTTTCGGGCACATCATGAAAGTGGAAAGTTGGAACACTTGGTTACAACAGGCAAAATACAGGGAAAGAGAGATCGCTGACGACAAAGAGGAGACTAGATAGCCTGGTGTCATAGAAGTAAAGTACCCCCGTCACGCCATGTGGCGTTTAGGGAATATGGTGTTTTTTTTTTTTTTTTGTACCCCCCCGTCACGCCAAGTGGCGTATAGGGAAATATGGTGTTAGTGACCCTATATTTTACAGACCTTCAGCACATGATTTTTGGGGTAATGTGGTCGGTATTACGCCCGTGCTGCTTTTACTTTCCCAGAAAAAATCCGGTACCCATTTAAGGCTGGGTGAACCCGGAGCCGTCGGTTGGGATCGAACCCTACCCCTTGTCCGTAGTAGTCCAGTTCACTAACCACTGAGCTATCGCGGCTCCTACTAATTTTTAGGGAATTAGTAAAACCCAGGTGTCCTCGCCAGGATTACGAACCCCGGCTGTTGCCGTGGTAAGCCAACCGCCTATCGATTGCGCTAACCGGACACCCGAATATGGTGTTAGTGACCATAAATTTTACAGACCTTAAGCTCATGATTTTTCGGGTAATGTGGTCGGTATTACGCCCGTGCCGCTTTACTTTCCCAGAAAAAAAAATCCGGTACCCATTAAAGGTTGGGTGAACCGGAAGCCGTCGCTTGGGATTGAACCCTACCTCTTGTCCTTTGTAGTCCAGTTCACTAATGCATGTAACGTCTCTTTATAGGTAGAATTGTATGGAAGGAAAATAAAGAAAACAAATGATGAAGTCTTAAAACAACTAAAAATGAAAAGAGAACTACTAAACACAATTCAAACAAGACAAATGCGATTTTTAGGCCATGTTAAAAGACACAACAGCCTACTAAAAGTAATCCTGGAGGGGAAAATACAAGGTAAAAGAGGCAGACCAAGACTAACATGGACGAGTAACATCAAAAGATGGACAAATCAGCCTATGACAACCTGCACCATCAAAGCAAGAGACAGAGCAGAATGGCGCTACATGGTAGTCAACCTTCGTTGCGGAGATGGCACTTGGTGATGATGAACGTCTCTTTAAAGGCTGGTGACAAAGAGGGTTAAACTGCATCAGTGGAGACCCAGAACTATCCGAGAGAGCAATTATTCCTTTAATCATGAACACAATCAGGCAAGCAAGAATTAACAATTTCTTTTATTTCAAAAAACGTTCTCATCGAAGGCTTCAAAACAATATTTAAAAAAAAATAATAATAACCTACATTTGGAGAGCCTTTAGTCTTTTGCCATAGAAAGCATATTTTGAAAGAGGAGAAGAGCAGGCGACAGGCCAATGGTAAGATGGACAACAACATCAAATAAACGTTACAATGGCATCTATTTGCAATAATTGAAGCCGACATGAAGGCGGAAACCAGAACTTTTTATGTCTCCCTCGACATCCGAACTAATACAAAAGAAAGTGAATACAGAAAGAAAGAAAAACAGAAAGAAAAAATAAATAAGGAAAGAAAGAGAAAAGAAGGAAAGAAAGAAAGAAAGAAAGAAAGAAAGAAAGAAAGAAAGAAAGAAAGAAAGAAAGAAAGAAAGAAAGAAAGAAAGAAAGAAAGAAAGAAAGAAAAAAAGAAAGAAAGAAAGACAGACAGAAAGACAGAAAGAAAGAAAGAAAAGGAAAGAAATAAAAAGGAAAAAAAGACAGAAGGCAGGAGAACAATCATAAAAGAGTGTCACAAAACTACTTTGTGAAACATTAAACCAGAAAATAAAGTTACTCTAAAATGACATTAAGTCTAGAAACAAAACCACTCTATGATATTAACCCAAAAAAAAACAGAAAACTCTATGATGACATGGTGCCAAGGAACAAAACAAAACTCTAAAATTACATTAAGCAAAGAAACAAAACCATTCTATAATGACATTAAGTCAAGAAGCAAGAAAGCTCTCAGATGATATTAAGTCAAGAAACATAACCACTATAATGACATTAAGCCAGGAAACATAACCACAATATTGACATTGAGTCAAGAAGCAAGACCACTTTATGATAGCTAGATGCCAAGAAAGAACATTCTATGGTGACATTAAGACAAGAAACAAGAAAGCTCTCAAATAATATGAAGCCAATAAGCATAAGTAAAAAAAAAAAAATTAAGTACCCCGTCACGCCAAATGGTGTATAGGAAATATGTTGTTAGTGACCATACATTTTACAGACCTTCAGCACATGATTTTTGGGTTAATGTAGTCGGTATTACACCCGTGTTGCTTTACTTTCCCAGAAAAAAATCCGGTACCCATTTAAGGTTGGGTGAACCCGGAAATCGTCGGTTGGGATCGATCCCTACCGCTTGTCCTTTGTAGTCCAGTTGACTAACCACTGAGCTATCACGGCTCCCCAATAAACATAACCACTATAATAACATTAAGACAAGAAACATAACCACTATAATGACATTATACCAAGAAAAAAGACCACTCTTTGATGGTATTAAGTCAAGAACAAGAACACTCTATGATGAGATTAAGTCAAGAACAAGAACACTCTATGATGAGATTAAGTCAAGAACAAGAACACTCTATGATGAGATTAAGTCAAGAACAAGAACACTCTATGATGAGATTAAGTCAAGAACAAGAACACTCTATGATGAGATTAAGTCAAGAACAAGAACACTCTATGATGAGATTAAGTCAAGAACAAGAACACTCTATGATGAGATTAAGTCAAGAACAAGAACACTCTATGATGACATTGTCATGAAAAAAACCACTTTATAATGACATTAATGCCACGAATTAAGGTCACTCTATGATGACATTAAGCCAAGTAGTTAAACCACTCTATGATAACTTTAAGCCATGAAGTAAGACCACTCTGTGATGACATTAAGCCAAGAACCAAGACCACTTTATAATGACATTAAGCCAAGAAGTAAGACCACTCTGTGATGACATTAAGCCAAGAACCAAGACCACTTTATAATAACATTAAGCGAAGAAGTAACACAATTCTGTGATGGCATTAAGCAATGAACCTAGACCATTTTATGATGACAATAAGCCAAGAACCAAGACCACTCTGTGATGACATTCAAGAAGAAAGACCACTCTATGATGAAATTAGGCCAAGAAGTAAGACCACTCTATGATGACATTAGGCCAAGAACCAAGACCACTCTATGATGACATTAGGCCAAGAACCAAGACCACTCTATGATGACATTAGGCCAAGAACCAAGACCACTCTATGATGACATTAGGCCAAGAAGTAAGACCACTCTATGATGACATTAGGCCAAGAACCAAGACCACTCTATGATGACATTAGGCCAAGAAGTAAGACCACTCTATGATGACATTAGGCCAAGAAGTAAGACCACTCTATGATGACATTAGGCCAAGAACCAAGACCACTCTATGATGACATTAGGCCAAGAACCAAGACCACTCTATGATGACATTAGGCCAAGAACCAAGACCACTCTATGATGACATTAGGCCAAGAAGTAAGACCACTCTATGATGACATTAGGCCAAGAACCAAGACCACTCTATGATGACATTAGGCCAAGAAGTAAGACCACTCTATGATGACATTAGGCCAAGAAGTAAGACCACTCTATGATGACATTAGGCCAAGAACCAAGACCACTCTATGATGACATTAGGCCAAGAAGTAAGACCACTCTATGATGACATTAGGCCAAGAACCAAGACCACTCTATGATGAAATTAGGCCAAGAAGTAAGACCACTCTATGATGACATTAGGCCAAGAACCAAGACCACTCTATGATGACATTAGGCCAAGAAGTAAGACCACTCTATGATGACATTAGGCCAAGAACCAAGACCACTCTATGATGACATTAGGCCAAGAAGTAAGACCACTCTATGATGACATTAGGCCAAGAACCAAGACCACTCTATGATGACATTAGGCCAAGAAGTAAGACCACTCTATGATGACATTAGGCCAAGAAGTAAGACCACTCTATGATGAAATTAAGCCAAGAAGTAAGACCACTCTATGATGACATTAGGCCAAGAAGTAAGACCACTCTATGATGAAATTAAGCCAAGAAGTAAGACCACTCTATGATGACATTAGGCCAAGAACCAAGACCACTCTATGATGACATTAGGCCAAGAAGTAAGACCACTCTATGATGACATTAGGCCAAGAAGTAAGACCACTCTATGATGAAATTAAGCCAAGAAGTAAGACCACTCTATGATGACATTAGGCCAAGAAGTAAGACCACTCTATGATGACATTAGGCCAAGAAGTAAGACCACTCTATGATGACATTAAGCCAAGAAGAAAGACCACTTTATGATGAAATTAAGCCAAGAAGTAAGACCACTCTATGATGACATTAGGCCAAGAACCAAGACCACTCTATGATGACATTAGGCCAAGAAGAAAGACCACTTTATGATGAAATTAAGCCAAGAAGTAAGACCACTCTATGATGACATTAGGCCAAGAACCAAGACCACTCTATGATGACATTAGGCCAAGAACCAAGACCACTCTATGATGACATTAGGCCAAGAAGTAAGACCACTCTATGATGACATTAGGCCAAGAAGAAAGACCACTTTATGATGAAATTAAGCCAAGAAGTAAGACCACTCTATGATGACATTAGGCCAAGAACCAAGACCACTCTATGATGACATTAGGCCAAGAAGTAAGACCACTCTATGATGACATTAGGCCAAGAACCAAGACCACTCTATGATGACATTAGGCCAAGAAGTAAGACCACTCTATGATGACATTAGGCCAAGAACCAAGACCACTCTATGATGACATTAGGCCAAGAAGTAAGACCACTCTATGATGACATTAGGCCAAGAAGTAAGACCACTCTATGATGAAATTAAGCCAAGAAGTAAGACCACTCTATGATGACATTAGGCCAAGAAGTAAGACCACTCTATGATGACATTAGGCCAAGAAGTAAGACCACTCTATGATGACATTAAGCCAAGAAGTAAGACCACTCTATGATGAAATTAAGCCAAGAAGTAAGACCACTCTATGATGACATTAGGCCAAGAAGTAAGACCACTCTATGATGACATTAGGCCAAGAAGTAAGACCACTCTATGATGACATTAGGCCAAGAAGTAAGACCACTCTATGATGACATTAGGCCAAGAAGTAAGACCACTCTATGATGACATTAGGCCAAGAAGTAAGACCACTCTATGATGACATTAGGCCAAGAAGTAAGACCACTCTATGATGACATTAGGCCAAGAAGTAAGACCACTCTATGATGACATTAGGCCAAGAAGTAAGACCACTCTATGATGACACTAAGCAAAGAACCAAGACCACTCTGTGATGACATTAAGCCAAGAACCAAGACCACTTCATAATGAAATTAAGCCAAGAAGTAAAGAAAGAAAATAAAAAGTAAGTCACTTCCCTGTGTTCCAGAGCGTGGTCATCTTCCGAATGAATTAAAAGGAGAAGGCGGGATGACCAACTGTATATCTCACTGACCAGGCAGTCAGGCGAGAAGACGGAACAGAAGGGTTCTAAAAATATGGGGAGGTGGGTACATGATACGTATAAAATGTGCATATCTACCCCAGTATCTGCACACCGAAGCATTGAGAAAAAAGACGTGTATATAACAATACATGCGTACAAGCATAAATCCGTATATATTACCACAAAAGCACCGTGCCTGCTTGTGTACGGCAGAGCTACCCCCAGGACAACGGCTTTGGCTGGCCGGTTGAACTACAGAGGACAAGAAATGGAAGGAAGTCGTTCTTCTATAGTACACACAGCAGTTGGTAGAAAGGGCGGAGGATCGACCAGACTGACGACAGTCTTGAAGGTAGTAACTGGAATAACTTGGTATCGGGCTCAGGCACAACAGGGACCTAAGATGTTAAGTGGCCAGAAACAATCAGAAAGGAAAGGCAAATTACCGATTGCAAACGTGAAAATCAGGACAATAAGCGGTTTCCATATATCAATGAAGGAAATCCTCCAGAATTGGCACCTGGAATGTACGTACCATAAACGAAGCCAACTTAGCGTATTACACAACAGGCCCTTTTTTTGGACTCCCCAGGGGAAAAGATAAAGAGGAAGACCAAGAAATTCTTGGAGAAGACAGACAGAAGCAGAGATGAAGATGATGGGGAAGACATGGAATGATCTTAAAAGAATGGCAACAAATAGAACGACTTGGAATGTGTTTGTTCAGGACCTATGCGCTACAGGGAGCTGAAAGGTAGAAGAAGAAGAAGATATATCAATGAAGGGGAGCCGCGACAGCTCAGTGATTAGCGAACTGGATTATAATGGACAAGAGGTGGGGTTCGATCCCAACCGACGACCACGGGTTCACCCAGCCTTTAATGGGTACCGGATATTTATCTGGGAAAGTAAAGCGGCACGGCCGTAATACCGACCGCATTACCACAAAAATCATGTGCCGAAGTGTCTGTAAAATTTATGGTCACTAACACCATATTCCCTCTACGCCACTTGGCGTGACGGTGGTACTTTACTGACTTTTATATATCAATGAAACTAAGACCATGCCAACAAAAGTGCTACATCTGACTAGAGACATAGATTCTTTCAGTCGAGCTGTGGTGATTGCAACGTTCTGTGGGAAATCTGACTAGAGACAGAGATTCGTTCAGTCGAGCTGTGGTGATTGCAACGTTCTGTGGGAAATCTGACTAGAGACAGAGATTAGTTCAGTCGAGCTGTGGCGATTGCAACGTTCTGAGGGAGATCTGCCTAGAGACAGAGATTCTTTCAGACGGGCTGTGGTGATTGCAACGTTCTGAGAGAGATCTGCCTAGAGACAGAGATTCTTTCAATCGAGCTGTGGTGATTGCAACGTTCTGAGGGAGATCTGCCTAGAGACAGAGATTCTTTCAGACGGGCTGTGGTGATTGTAACGTTCTGAGGGAGATCTGCCTAGAGACAGAGATTCTTTCAGACGGGCTGTGGTGATTGCAACGTTCTGAGAGAGATCTGCCTAGAGACAGAGATTCTTTCAATCGAGCTGTGGTGATTGCAACGTTCTGAGGGAGATCTGCCTAGAGACAGAGATTCTTTCAATCGAGCTGTGGTGATTGCAACGTTCTGAGGGAGATCTGCCTAGAGACAGAGATTCTTTCAGTCGAGCTGTGGTGATTGCAACGTTCTGAGGGAGTTCTGCCTAGAGACAGAGATTCTTTCAGACGGGCTGTGGTGATTGCAACGTTCTGAGGGAGATCTGCCTAGAGACAGAGATTCTTTCAGGCGAGCTGTGGTGATTGCAACGTTCTGAGGGAGATCTGCCTAGAGACAGAGATTCTTTCAGTCGAGCTGTGGTGAATGAAATTTTCTGTGGGTGATCTTTTTAAAGACAAAAATTCCATCTGAACGGATGTGACTGATTCACCGTTCTGTGGGAGACATGATTAGAGACAGATATTCTTTCAGACACGCTGTAGTGAATGCACCGTTCTGTGGGAGACATGATTAGAGACAGATATACTTTCAGACGCGCTGTAGTGAATGCACCGTTCTGTGGGAGACATGATTAGAGATAGATATTCTTTCAGACGCGCTGTAGTGAATGCACCGTTCTGTGGGAGACATGATTAGAGACAGATATACTTTCAGACGCGCTGTAGTGAATGCACCGTTCTGTGGGAGACATGATTAGAGACAGATATTCTTTCAGACGCGCTGTAGTGAATGCACCGTTCTGTGGGAGACATGATTTGAGACAGATATACTTTCAGACGCGCTGTAGTGAATGCACCGTTCTGTGGGAGACATGATTAGAGACAGATATTCTTTCAGACGCGCTGTAGTGAATGCACCGTTCTGTGGGAGACATTATTAGAGACAGATATTCTTTCAGACGCGTTGTAGTGAATGCACCGTTCTGTGGGAGACATGATTAGAGACAGATATTCTTTCAGACGCGCTGTAGTGAATGCACCGTTCTGTGGGAGACATGATTTGAGACAGATATACTTTCAGACGCGCTGTAGTGAATGCACCGTTCTGTGGGAGACATGATTAGAGACAGATATACTTTCAGACGCGTTGTAGTGAATGCACCGTTCTGTGGGAGAGATGGTTAGAGACAGATATTCTTTCAATCGCGTTGTAGTGAATGCACCGTTCTGTGGGAGACATGATTAGAGACAGATATTCTTTCAGACGCGTTGTAGTGAATGCACCGTTCTGTGGGAGACATGATTAGAGACAGATATTCTTTCAGACGCGCTGTAGTGAATGTAACACTCTATAGGAGATCTGACTAGATACAGATATTCTTTTAGGAGGGCTGTGGTGCATGCAACGTTCGGCGAAGGACATGCTACCTGATGACAGAGTGCTGTATGTCGAGATTAGAGTATGTTTGTTTTACCACCGTGGGACACAAAGACTTTGACTCTACATTAGAAATAGGGTGTCCGGTTAGCACAATCGATAGGCGGTTGGCTTACCACGGCAACAGCCGGGGTTCGTACCCTGGCGAGGACACCTGGGTTTTACTAATTCCCTAAAAATTAGTACCTCTGAAGTCGGAGTAATTCTGCCTGCATGGCGAGGGGCATCCTGTAATGGGATAAAACAGACTTTACACGCAAAATTCAGTCCCACAAAATTGAGTGGGTGGGACTTCGTCAGAGGTCAAAGCTGACGAAAGCGAACGAACGTACATTAGAAATCTGAAGAAAAACCAAGGGCACCTTATATTTTTAGTTTGCTTGAATGTAAAAGACATAAGTTATGTAGATAATTTGGGGACAGGATAGCCTAGGAGCGAGACGTCGGCGGCTTCATTGCAGGAAGGTCTCGAGATCAAATCCCACCGCAGGCTTGGAAATTTAAAAAAGAAATGTAATTCGTGGTTTCTTCATGTTGTTACCACCCGCTTGTCTCGGTGTAGTCAGGTCTGGTGTCTAGCTCTTTCATAAAACCTCGAAGGACAAGAAGTCCCGTGTGCTCTTGCGCACGTTAAAGAACCATGTCAATTAAAAGTCGAATATAGTAAACTAAAGAAAGGCAGCCTCCCAGGCAAACATTCTTAATTAAATCTACTCATGCCATAAGTCGGATTATCGGGCCTAAAGGCGCAAATATCGTATATATGTGGTAAAACTGGCGACACAACGCCTCCACGTATTCTTAACGGCTGAGCGCTAATTAAAAGAGAAGTAGACAATATCATTCTCTTTATCTGTCCCTCTATTTCCCAGGCTCTCTTTCTTATATTTTATTCTTTTTATTCTCCACACAATATATATATTTCTACTTTGTTCCTTCTATTATGTTGCCTTTTATATCAAAACTGCGATATTTTGTATCACTTGGCCTAGTGTATCCGACTTAAATAAGATATGTTATTTTACCTGTCCTTCTTGATTCTTACTACTATGATGATGATGAGTAACCCGTTCACAGGGCCACCCCGTTAAAGTGTATTAGAGGCTTAATCAGCTCTGGTTCGCTGACATTAATAGTTGTCAAACATTATGAACTTAATCAGCTCTGGTTCACTGCCATTAATAGTTGTCAAACATTAGGAACTTAATCAGCTCTGGTTTACTGCCATTAATAGCTGTCAAACATTATGAACTTAATCAGCTCTGGTTCACTGCCATTAATAGCTGTCAAACATTATGAACTTAATCAGCTCTGGTTCACTGCCATTAATAGCTGTCAAACATTATGAACTTAATCAGCTCTGGTTCGCAGACATTAATAGTTGTCAAACATTAGGAACTTAATCAGCTCTGGTTCGCAGACATTAATAGTTGTCAAACATTAGGAACTTAATCAGCTCTGGTTCGCAGACATTAATAGCTATCAAACACATACACCGCGGATTGATCCTCCTGACATTTATGATCGATATTAATCACTTTATGTCCACTTTTCTTTTCCATTAATATTTATTTATTCTGTGTCTGTTTGCAATTATATGTTCAGAAATAAATGTTGCGTAAAAGTGAAGTGTTGACATTAAACAGACAGCCACAAACCTAGAAGAGCGTCCCAGAGGAGAACGTTCTGGAAATCCCCGTCAAAACAGGAGCCAAGACTTTCATTTTATCCAGTTTTTGCGTCTGGTGCATCTTATAATATCAATGACCAGATATGACACGGATTGATCTGTTGACAGTCACAATGTAAACAACATGAGCGATGGCGAGAAGGTACACTGATTCAAGAGCTAAACCAAGCTGGTGAAATATGATGGGCATATATCTTTTCGATAGCAACATATGGTTGTGAACCATGGACAATCTCGCGAACAAACAATGCAGAATATTGGTTCAAATGGAATAAAAATCCTACTCACAAAAGTTTAGGGTACCTTGGATAATCGAAATTACCAATGAAGACATAATAAACTATCAAAACTTCGAAAACAACTGGCTAGTAAACGACATCTTATTGATCAAGCTAAAATACTAGATTACATCAAGTTGAAAAAAACAATAAAGGAAAACATGGTGCATGGAAGACGAGACATGGAAGACGAGACAGGGAAGACGAGACAGTGAAGACGAGACAGGGAAGACGAGACAGGGAAGACGAGACAGGGAAGACGAGACAGGGAAGACGAGACATGGAAGACGAGACAGGGAAGACGAGACAGGGAAGACGAGACATGGAAGACGAGACAGGGAAGACGAGACAGGGAAGACGAGGCATGGAAGACGAGACATGAAAGACGAGACATGGAAGACGAGACATGGAAGACGAGACAGGGAAGGCGAGACAGGGAAGACGAGACATGGAAGACGAGACAGGGAAGACGAGACAGGGAAGACGAGACATGGAAGACGAGACATGGAAGACGAGACATGGAAATCGAGACATGGAAGACCAAGAAGAAAGTGGGTTTAAAACACAAAGGAGACCTTGAACATATAAATAGAAGATGTGGGAGATCTTGTTAGAGGCAGAGATTTATTCAGACTGGCTGTGGTGAGTGGAACGTTCTGTGGGAGATCTAGCTAGAGACGGATTCTTTCAGACTGGATGTGGTGAGTGGAACGTTCTGTGGGAGATCTAGCTAGAGACGGATTCTTTCAGACTGGCTGTGGTGAGTGGAACGTTCTGTGGGAGATCTAGCTAGAGACGGATTCTTTCAGACTGGCTGTGGTGAGTGGAACGTTCTGTGGGAGATCTAGCTAGAGACGGATTCTTTCAGACTGGCTGTGGTGAGTGGAACGTTCTGTGGGAGATCTAGCTAGAGACGGATTCTTTCAGACTGGCTGTGGTGAGTGGAACGTTCTGTGGGAGATCTAGCTAGAGACGGATTCTTTCAGACTGGCTGTGGTGAGTGGAACGTTCTGTGGGAGATTTGGCTAGAGACAGTGATTCTTTCAGACTGGCTGTGGTGAGTGGAACGTTCTGTGGGAGATTTGGCTAGAGACAGGGATTCTTTCAGACGATCTGTAGTGAGTGGAACGTTCTGTGGGAGATTTGGCTAGAGACAGGGATTCGTTCAGACTGGCTGTGGTGAGTGGAACGTTCTGTGGGAGATCTAGCTAGAGACAGATTTTTTCAGGCCATCTGTAGTGAGTGGAACGTTCTGTGGGAGATTTGGCTAGAGACAGGGATTTTTTCAGACTGGCTGGTGAGTGGAACGTTCTGTGGGAGATTTGGCTAGAGACAGGGATTCTTTCAGACTGGCTGTGGTGAGTGGAACGTTCTGTGGGAGATTTGGCTAGAGACAGGGATTCTTTCAGACGATCTGTAGTGAGCGGGACGTTCTTTAGGAGATATGGCTTGAGACAGAAATTCTTGCAGAGGGACTGTAATAAGTGCAATGTTGTTTGGGAGATATGGCTAGAGACAGAGACTCCTGCAGACAGACAGTAATAATTGCAACGTTCTTTGGGAGATATCGCTAGAGACAGAGATTCTTGCACACGAACTGTAATAATTGCAACGTTCTTTGTGAGATATGGCTAGAGACAGAGATTCTTGCAGACAGACTGTAACAATTGCAACGTTCTTTGGGAGATATGGCTAGAGACAGAGATTCTTGCACTCGGACTGTAATAATTGCAACGTTCTTTGGGAGATATGGCTAGAGACAGAGATTCTTGCAGAAAGAATGTAACAATTGCAACGTTCTTTGGGAGATATGACTAGAGACAGAGATTCTTGCAGAAAGAATTTAACAATTGCAACGTTCTTTGGGAGATATGACTAGAGACAGAGATTCTTGCAGACAGACTGTAACAATTGCAACGTTCTTTGGGAGATATGGCTAGAGACAGAGATTCTTGCAGATGGGTCTGTGGTGAATGTAAGGTTCTGCCAAAAACTTGCAACCAAATGATGATGAGATTGATTACGATTTTTATTACAAATAAAACAACCGAAAAAAATTGTTAACGAAACATTAAGTATATAATGAAATCTGATGAGAAGGAATTACCAAACTGATAGAACCAATCATTATGCTAACAGCAATATCCAATCATTATGCTAACAGCAAGAACCAATCATTATGCCAACAGCAAGAACCAATCATTATGCTAACAGCAATATCCAATCATTATGCTAACAGCAATATCCAATCATTATGTTAACAGCAATATCTAATCATTATATTAAGGACCAAAGAGCACACTATTTCGGCAACAACAAAAACAACCAAAATGAATCCCCAAACTGTTCTCTCTCTCAGTCTCTGTCTTGCATCAGCTGTACATCCATCTACACGTCTATCTCCCCGTCCATGTATCTTGAGTGCCCTCCTGTCGTTAAATAGATCAAAAAGAGTATGCCAAGAAAGAAACCGCTGTCCGTACAAAATTGTTAAGCAAATCTACGCATACCAAAAACTAATAGGTCGGATTAAAGTGCAGATATCGTAGCTATGTCGTAAACTAGCGACACAACGCACATACGTCCACTTAACGGATGAGTGGGAAGATGGAAAAGTGGATTTTCTGATTTCGTGAGTTTTTTTCTAAAGAGGTAGGAGATATCTATCCAAGAACTATTGCAACACTAGGTCTGCATTAAACAGAGGGCACCACTAGAAAATATTTATTTTTCATTAAATTCTAGTCAGATCCTAGTCAATTTTATTTGCTACCGGCAGGATATTTCATTCCGTGGAATTACTCGGAGTACTCGAAAGTATGAAACGTTTAATATTGAAATTGCTATCCTATCCTCTCTTGTTGTAACGAAGTAGGTCAATGAATTTAACTTTTTCTATTTTTTAATCTGAAAGTTACTCGATTTCATATATGTCTTTTCTTGATGGGTCTTATAGTGACTTTCTTTTCATATTTTGTCTAAATGGTACAGCATTCTACTTACTCAATGTCTAATTTCCACACATTAAAAAAAGTAAAGAGCCCCCATCACACCAAGTGGCGTACATGGAATTTGGTGTTAGTGACCATAAATTTTACATGTCTTCAGCACATGATTTTTGGGGTAATGTGCTCGGTATTACGCCCGTGTCGCTTTACTTTCCCAGAAAAATCCGGTACCCATTTAAGGCTGGGTGAACCCGGAAGCCGTCGGTTGGGATCGAACCCTATCCCTTGTCCTTTGTAGTCCAGTTGACTAGCCACTGAGCTATCGCGGCTCCCTATTTCCATACATTACGGGGTTCATATGTAAGCATTGTTCTTCTTTTCTTCCTCTTTGAGCGTTGAGTAAGGCACAACGTTCTGGATTTTGTTATTCTGTCAGCTTCATTTATTGATACGTGATGCTGTTGTAGAGTTCCTCTGATGTAATATGGGTTATTGAGTTATTTGCGGGTCATCATCATTGCACTCCAAACATGTCCATACGTGCTCAGATCTCCTCCTCTGCAAGTGCCGTAGTGTCCAGCGACTGACAACTCCAGTTCTGTGTTGGTTGATAAGACCTCTTACACGCCCACTAAGTTTCTCGCTTCTGGCTGTGCCCATCTTAACTCCGATCTCTTTCATCCAAATAAGTGACGTGGACTCATGGTAGTCACTTTCCTGTGCCCTTCCCACATCTTGGAGGGCATTGATGACGTCGGCCCAATCGCTGAAGAGGGTTGACCGTCTTTCCTACCCCCTCTCTCATTTCCTCGTACAACTTCTTGTGTGAATCATTCAAACTCAATCTCACATCACTTATCTATTTCCTGTGTCCAGTAATGCAAATTTTCCCGTCAACATTTATTTATTTTTATTTTATTTTATTATTATTTTTTGCGATCGCCAGCTTTATATATCCAGCTACGTAATAAGGGACAATATTTTATTGAGACTTCCGGTCAATATGGCGGATAGACGGAAGGAACCGTTGAAGGACTGTCTGTAAAGCATTCTTTGTTGTTTCCTCATATTCCAAGACCAACTTGCTGCCGGATATATTGAGTTTATGATCTCTGCACACCGTAAGCTGTACTTTTCATCCGGATGGTGTTTCTATATTCAGATTGCTTACAATGAAGGATAATATTTTATGACGAAGGACAGTTCAGCCGCGTTCACTTTCGGTGCTGATACACCTTATGTATTTTGACGTATGCTTTGTTTGCTATGATGTGGACTGCATCTGTCTTTCTATATTTGGATATTCGACGATATATTAATTCGGATGATTCCACTGACATGGGTGGCTGAGCAATTTTAGATTTTCATTCTTCGCAATGATACCCGGACCTTCGAATAACTATAACTATAAGGGACTTAATTTTGCATGGATATCACTTTTTAGGATGGTGGTGGATGGTGGAGTGGGAGCAGTCGACAAGTAGTGCCGGTTACGGTCCCCACACCGCGATGGCAGGCAGAGGATCTCATGTATAGAGACAATGGCTGCGATCTCCGACTAGTACAGTCACTACCAAGAAGGAAAGGAATGGCAAACTACCTTTTTTATATTGACTAGACTAATCATGACAAATCCAACTCTGACCTATGGAAGCGAATCATGGACAGTAAACAAACAAATGAAAATACAATTAGAGGCCACAGAGATGGGATTTCTCAGAAGAATGTTGAAAGTTCCCTGGACAGATAAAAGGAACAATGAGGAAGTTCTCAAAGAGGCCAACACAAAAAGGCAGCTCCTAAAAAACATCAGAAAGAAGCAATCAACATTTTTCGGGAGCATCATGAGAAGAGAAAAGTTGAAATACTTGGTTACAACTGACAAAATAAAAGGAAAGAGAGATCGCGGACGACAAAGAGAGAAAATACTAGATGGCTTGGTGTCATGGCATGGAAAACAGTCAACAACAGAACTGATACGATGCACTGTGGATAGAAGATTGTGGAAGGACATGATCGCCTACGCCAACCGGTATGGCATATAATGATGATGATCACTTTTTAAAATGTTTTTGTTGAGATCAACAGCCGTGTGTTCAGGCATTCCTCTCAACACAAGCAGATATCCTTCAACTTTAGAGGTAGGCTTATTCTTAATGTTGGTCGTCGAGAGTTTTTGGTAGATATTTTCAATCAATTATAGGCTGGCAATCTACAACACAAATTCAATCCTGGACACTAGATGCAAGAGCTACAAGAAAAATAACTTCTACTGAGACGAATTGTGTTAGGCGAATGACAGGAAACAGTCTGAGAGATAAGATCAGAAATGAAGAACTGAGAAAAAAAGATATGAATAGCCCTCGCCATAGAATGTATCAAGAAACAACCAATACAATGGTCTGGCCACGTGACAAGGCAGAAAGACAACAACAAAAAACAACAACGTGCCTTCAATAAACGTTGCGAGAACACCAGACCCAAGAGCCGACCACGGAACAGATGGATTGACGGAATATTAGAAACATTATGAAACATAACAGCAATAGAGGCGAACAGAAAAACAAAAGACCGCAAATTATATCTCCCCTCAAAGCTGAAAGACAAATGAGGTAGGAAAGAAGAAGAAGAATTTTTGGCTATATTTACCTTTCTCTATTTTCGATTTCCAACTGCTAAGGAAAATTGCACGTGCGTAACAAGCACACGAGACTTCCAATTTGTTGCTGTTATTCAAGAGAGCTAGACATCGGACCTCACTACCCAAAGACCAGGGGAGTGTAACAGAATGAAGAAACCAACGGTTCTGTTATTTAAATATTTCCCACAGCCTGTAATGGGAATTGAACCGATGATCAAATTGTATTATATATCAATAGAAGTGAGAAAGAGAGTTCATCGGTGCTATAAGAGCCAATTCTGACCTATGGAAGCGAATCATGGACAGTAAACAAACAAATGAAAAGACGATTAGAGGTTACATAAAATGTATGTCTCAGAAGAATGTTGAAAGTTCCCTGGACAGCTAAATAGACCAACGAGGAATTTATCAAAGAGGCCAACACAAGAAAAAGGGGAGCTGCTAAAAAATATCAGAAAGAAACTATCAACATTTTTCAGGCACATCATGAGAAGAGGAAATTCGGAAGACTTGGCTATAATTGGAAAAATGCAGTGGAAGAGAAATCATGGACGATAACGAGAGAAAATACTAGACGGCCTGGTGACATGGCACGGAAAACAGTGAACAACAAAATTGAAACGATGCACGGTGGATAGATGATTGTGAAAGGACATGATCGCCTGCGCTAACCGGTATGGCACATGATGATGATGATCTTATTGCCCAGATGCCGACGTCTTACGTCTAGACTACCCCCCCCACCTTCCCCCTTCCTCTTCTTTTTTTTCTGGGTTCTTTAAACCCAAATTGAAACCTTCTCTTCTAATCTTCTTCTCCTTCTACCTTTCAGCTCCCTGTGGAGCATAGGTCTTCAACAAACCCTTTCCAAATCGATCTGTTTCTTGCCACTCTTTTAAGATCATTCCATGTCTTCCCCATCATCTTCATCTCTGCTTTTATCTGTCTTCTCCAAAAATGCTTTGGTCTTCCTCTTTGTCTTTTCCTCTGGGGGTTCTAAAAAAAGGGCTTGTTGTGTAATAATCTCAGTTGGCTTCCGCAGTGTGTGTCCTATCCAACGCCATCGTCTTCACTGTATCCACTGGTATTTGACTGGTACATTTCCATAATTCCACTTCTCTTCTAGTATCTCAACAAAATTCTTGCTCTCTGCTCAACCAGTGTTCACCTGAACTGATTGAATTCGTATTAACAAAAAATGTCGAATTCATCAAGCCCTATGATAAAACAAAAGTATTTGTCACTAAAACGTGTTGTCTCAATCAGTGGAAATTCTTGGTCGCGACCTCAACATCGGGTTTTCTGGGGGATCACCGGGCAGTGGTGACCTGTGAGAAGTGAAATTTAAAATAATCACACCATCGCATCCTGCACTGAGATTTGTTTATGTAAACGGGTAAACAACAAGACAAAGAGGAATACCAAAATATTCTTGATGAAGACTGGTGGAAGTAAAGATGAAGAGGATGGGGAAAACATGAAATGATCTTAAAAGAATGAAAAGAAACAGAACTTTGAAAGTGTTGAAGAATTATGCCTTACAGGGAGTTGAAAGGAAGAGGAAGCAAGAGAAGAAGGAGAAGAAGATAATGATGATGATGATGATGATTATGATGATGATGAAACTTGTAACGATATTTCTGTCGTCGGGTTTAAATTAGAACATACCGACAAATCTATTTCAGATGTGATTTCATTGACCCTACTTAAAATGTCTATTTTCAATTAATCAGGATCACAGGACACTTTGCCTCTATAAAAAGGGGTCGCCACTCGGAAAATGTTGGAAACCGCTGGTCTAAATACTCCACAAAAAGAATGTACATTTCAATGATGGGACACATTAGAACAAGCTGTTGGTACCAACTGAAACGTAATGATCACGTTAAATAATGCAATGCCACAATTATTCTTCGCGTTAATTCGGTAATTTTAAAACAACCTACTCTCACTTCATCAATAATTATGCGAATCAGAACAATCATTTCTACTGAATCGAAACGAGAAGTTCAAATCTGAACTAGAACTCAACAAACCTGGTGGCAGTTTGACTGAATAATGTTACACCCCCTGCAGGAATAGATGGACCAGATAGAGTTAATATTTAATGATACTCCATTCTAATTGTCATTTCTATATTGTGAAGGTTAAATGTCAGTACTTCTCGTTCATTGTTCTAGATAGGCTCAGAGTGAAATGGTACACAGATCATTTTAAATGCAACTGTTGAAGTTGTATTTGATGTTTATTAAAATTGCAAGCAACAGACAACGAATCGATACATATTAACATTTATAATCGCAGTCTCTTTCTAAAAGCTGTTTTCAAAGGACTTGAAACAAATGTACGAAACATTGGTTGAAATAACAGAAAGGAATTTACTGAAATCTGCAATTAGGCTTTGGAAGGGCTGATTACCGATGAGTTTGATAACGGTTCATTAATATGCAGGTGATATAGATTGAGCGGCAGAGTGTGATAACTCTTTTTTTTTTACACATTTATTGTTTCTCTATCATCATTAGGTGGCGTATAATTTCACCCATCTTGGCGCAAGCTATCAGTGGTAACAAATAATAATACATAAATATTATTATATGGGGAACTTCCGAGGCGATAATAGGGAATAATAGAACAAATAAGTATGTGTTAGCACTCGGAAAAATTAACAGACAAACAACAACAGAAAAAAACGAAGAACAATATATGGTCCGAAGTGGGATCGAACCCGTACTCCCTGGCACCGCGCCTTGCCACGAGAGGCCGAACGCTTGGCACACTGCCACTCAGCCAACTAAAAAAATTGGCTATTGTAGTAGTGTCTTCCACGAAAGGCGCTCTCAATGACTATAGCATAGGGTAACGATCTCAGACCGGAAATAAATTGTATATTTGTACTTTCCTATTAATGCAAGTATCTCCCAGTAGGGCTGAATACTTGTGTTGTAGACAAACATTTATAGGACGAAACAGCACGAATAGTAGTTTCCAGTGGTTATATACTGGTAACAAATAATAATACATAAATATTATTATATGGGGAACTTCCGAGTTCTATAATAAATATTATTATATGGGGAACTCGGAAGTTCCCCATATAATAATATTTATGTATTATTATTTGTTACCAGTATATAACCACTGGAAACTACTATTCGTGCTGTTTCGTCCTATAAATGTTTGTCTACAACACAAGTATTCAGCCCTACTGGGAGATACTTGCATTAATAGGAAAGTACAAATATACAATTTATTTCCGGTCTGAGATCGTTACCCTATGCTATAGTCATTGAGAGCGCCTTTCGTGGAAGACACTACTACAATAGCCAATTTTTTAGTTGGCTGAGTGGCAGTGTGCCAAGCGTTCGGCCTCTCGTGGCAAGGCGCGGTGCCAGGGAGTACGGGTTCGATCCCACTTCGGACCATATATTGTTCTTCGTTTTTTTCTGTTGTTGTTTGTCTGTTAATTTTTCCGAGTGCTAACACATACTTATTTGTTCTATTATTCCGCAAGCTATCAGCTATGTTTCCCTAACAGTTTTTAGCAGTTTTATTTACATGTTCTACATATTTGGATATATGCCAATGATTATTTGCAGAAAAGTAAAAAGTAAAGAGCGCCGTTGCGCCAAGTGACGTATAGTAAATATGGTGTTAGTGATCATAATTTGTATAGACCTTCGGCACATAATTTTTGGCGTAATATTGTCGGATTTACGCACGTAGCCGCGATAGCTCATTGGTTAGTTAACTGGACTACAAAGGACAAGAGGTAGGGTTCGATCCCAACCGACGTCCTCCGGTTCATCCAACCTTTAATGGGTACCGGATTTTTTTCTGGGAAAGTAAAGCGGCACGGGCGTAATACCGACCACATTACCCCACAAATCATGTGCCGAAGTGTCTGTAAAATTTATGGTCACTAACACCATATTTCCTATATGCCACTTGGCGTAACGGGGGTACTTATGGGAGAAAGATTGAAAAGCTGTATTTTTATTTTTGTTGAGGGAGGAGGGAGTAAACGCGAGAAAGAAGAGAAATATTGAAGTGAGCATATTTAAGAATCTTCATGCAAAATTAAAAGGATATGAAACTAATCAATTCGTTCCTTAAACATTCCCAAATTATTCAAACATCACCGGTAAGGAGAAATCTCATAAATTTGCAAAAGTTCAGCAGAATCAAAGCGTTAGTGAAATTGGTGTAGTGTTTTTTATAGAAATAAACAAAAACATAATCAGGAACAATTTCAAGAGATAAGACAGTTTGTCAACCATGTTTTCATAGAAGTTTGGTCTTTTACTCTCTTCTAAGAAATACTAAACTGATATATTCAGTACTAGATCAAGGCATATTTGCAATTGTTTGTGTCCATCGTAAAGGGAAATTTAAATGTTAATCTTTGAAACGTTACATCATTTATGGATGACGATGTCTGGACCCTGATAATTCATCTTCCTCGATCAAGACCAGACTAGGACTCCGTATTCTCTCATGAAGGCAGCTGTCTGTTTCAGCGAATCGGTTGACCTGTAGAGTTTCTCTTCTAGGGAGGTGGGTATGGGGAACATTGACCTCCTGGGCCTGTGTACTGGGGGCAATCCTGTAGAACATGTTTTGTTGTCATGTTATCCAGTGTTCATGTTATCCAGTGTACATGTTATCCAGTGTGCATGTTATCCAGTGTACATGTTATCCAGTGTACATGTTATCCAGTGTGCATGTTATCCAGTGTACATGTTATCCAGTGTACATGTTATCCAGTGTACATGTTATCCAGTGTACATGTTATCCAGTGTACATGTTATCCAGTGTACATGTTATCCAGTGTACCATGGCATTGGCTGGTAGTTCCTATTTTGAGAGAAAATTGAAAAAAATTTTTGAAAAAAATGGTACGGTTAAAGCTTTACGTGATTAGTAGACGACACAGATTAGAACCACGTTTCGGCTCAATAGGCCTTCATCAGGAACAAACAAACAACACACACACACATATATGTAAGGAAATAAAACTAATTCTACATAGCTAACTAGTAACGAAACATACAAAACAAAATAATCGAAATTGGTTAAAGAAAAGAAAAATTACTTCCCTGTGTCGTGGACCGTGGTCAGAATGGGAAAGGAATGGTCACACGGGTGTAGCTGTAATTATACCCTCTGGTCAGGTGAAGGGTTCTAAAAATACACGAGTGAGGGGAACACTGGCTAGGTTACCTCGACTGCAAAGACACTGACAATGTCTAAAAGTATCTAAGGGCCCATAAATACATGTATACACACATATGCGTATATACACATATACACGTACAAACAGACATGCACATACTTATACATATCAACATACATATTATATATTCATATACATATATATGCATACATACATGTACATACATATATGCATATATATATATATATATATACACCAATACCCATACATATGAACACATACATATATGTGCACACCCATACGGGGAAAATCATATATGTGTAGAAATGTGCGCATAACGCCCTCATAACCAGAAGAGTTCACACCGGGGTCAGTGTGCAAACACAAAGGAGACAGAATAGAACAGTAGAATAACAGGTACTCAAAAGGCGGAAAGAGTGAGATACAATGTCTGAGAGTGGGATACAATAAAAAAATATGAGGGGTAAGTAGCACAGAGAAAAGAGGTATAGGGGAACACCGAAGTGTTTCAATGGGGACTAGTGGAGAAGAACTATGAATAGCAAGACATAGTAGATAGACTAAAGAGCTCAAACATGGGCAGTAGAGAAGGCTATGGAAAAGGTAAGGAGTAACCGAAAGGAAACTATGTGTACGAGTGTGATACATTCATGCCTCGTGGGGTCAGCGAACCATACTGGACTATGGGGCACTTCTCCATAACAAATCGGCTACGGTCACCAGAGTGACAAAGGACAATAACTGTGACACGGATGTCGTCTTTGGCCTTGTGGTCTCGGGAGTTGAAATGGGAAGACACTGGAGTGCCAGTATTCTGTTGAACATCTATAAGATGTTCACAAAATCTTTCCGCTAATCGTCTCCAGACTTGGCAAAATAAGCCATGTGGCATCGTTGGCATATGATGGCATAAATGATGTTACGGGACACACATGTGAAGCCATGCTTGATCTCGAACCGTCCATTAGGGACTACGACCGAGTCAGTAGGGAGCACATAGGCACAGGTGATACAGTTCCGACCATAAGAGGCCGCACCGAAGTGTTGGTGGTCGGAGCGTGGGAGATGACTCTTAACCAGAATACCTCCCAAATTCCTATCGCGTTTGAAGGCGATCATCGGGGGATCGCTAAAAATTTAGACGGGTAGTGAGAACAGAGAGGAGAATGGAACGGTAGCGGTTGAGTATCTTCACAGCAGCTAAGTTGTGAGGATGATAGGTGAGGGCAAGTATAGTTCTCTCAGAAGGGGGGGGGGGGCGCGATTTGAAGGTGTGAGTGCCTCGGACCGGGAAATAAGGAGGACCCGCTCGAGGGCAGACTGGAGGATCGAATCTGGATAAAGCCGGCGGCTGAAGAAACCTAACATGAGGTGAGCCTGTCGGAGGAAATCTTGGTCATCCTGGCAGATGCGACGGAGACGCAATAACTGGGAGAATGGAATAGAGTCGCGACAAGAAGGTGAATGGCATGAAGTGTAGAGGAGATAACAATGGGCGTCTGTGGGTTTATAGAAAACCGAGGTGTGGAGAGCAGAAGTACCCAAAGAAACAATAAGATCTAGGTAGGTAACAGAGGAAGTGGATATACAAGATGTGATCTTGATAGCTTTGTGATAGCTACCAATATAGTCGATAAACCTGGAGAGGTCATCCTCAGGTAGATCGGTGAGTCCGAAGCAGTCATCAATGTACCGGAGGTATATGATGGGAAGAGGACCTTGATATGAATTGAGAATTTGGTGTTCAAGGTAACCCATAAATATGCAAGCATAGCTGGGGCCCATCTTGGTGCCCATGGCTACACCACTAACCTGGTCATAGAAGTTACCATCGAACTCAAAGGTGTTGAGGTTTTGAGTATAAGCTCAGTAAGGCGGAGAAGAGTGGCAGTATCAACAGAGGGATGTTGCATCTGGTAAAGAAAGAACCGTAGAGCCAGCAGGCCGTCGGAGTGAGGAATAGAAGTGTGGAGAGAACAAACATCAAGGGCGAAAAGTCGGTATGAGCGTCCACGGGAGAGAGATATGGAAGAGAAGATACTCAAGGCATGGTTGGTGTCCTTGACATATGAGGGAAGACTAACTACCATGGGCTGGAAGACATTGTCTAGATAGTCAGATATGTGTTTAGTCGGGCAAGCACACGCTGACACGATGGGGCGTCCTGGATTGTCGATTTTGTGAATTTTGGGGAGCATGTAGAATGATGGTTTTCCAAGACCACTATAGGGGATAATGAGGCGGGACGCACTTGGAGGAAAGAGATTGTCTCGGATCAGTTCCTTGATGGTAGATTGGACCTGCATATTGTGGAGAACAGTGGTGTCGTCAGAGCGGGGTTTATAAAATGTGGTATTGGATAACTGTTTGTTGTCCTCTGAAATGTGTAAGACTTTACGCCAAACTACCACCGCACCCCCCTTGTCTGCCGATTTGATGACGATGTCCTCCCGGCGGCAGAGATTAGAGAGGGCCCGAAACTCAGAGAGAGATAAATTAGAGCGGTGAAGTTCTCTAGGGCACAATTGTTGTATCTCACGTGAGGTGGCCTTTATGTAGAGATCCAAAGCCTGTGATGCGCCGGGTCGTGGGGTCCAATCTGATTTAAGGGAGTAGAAGCGAGAAAACACATCTACAGGGGTGGGTGAGGAGGAAGCAGCAGTTGTGCCCGAGAAACGGAACTTTAAGCGCATACGCCTATGGAATCATGGACGTCCTTACAAAGATTGTAATGGTCACTAGAAGGACGACGGGGGATAAATGTTAAACCTTTAGAGAGAACCGACCTCTCATTATGTGAGAGATGGAGGTCGGGGGGTATGCAAACAACTAAAGAGTCGTGGGCCGAGGTGGCGGGTGTAGGGGAGGGTGCGGCAGTGCGGAGGAAGGAGATCTTCTTCTTGTGCTGGGAGGACATAAAAGTATAGAGTTGCCTATTGAAGTCGTGGATGATCTGACAGATACAATGATCTGTGTCGGTCATTAAACACCTGAGTCTTGCAACCAGATGGAGACGCTGAGTACGCAGGTGTGAGCGAATCAATTCAGAGGAAGAGGTATGTTTACAGCACCCGGAAAAATTGACAAATAATCAACAACAGAAAAAAATATGGACCAAAGCAGGATCGAACCCGTACTCAGTGGCACAGCGCCTTGCCACGAAAAGCCAAACGCTAGGGAACAACGCCACTCAGCTAACTAAAAAATTAGCTTCGTAGGCAATGTCTTTTGCGCAGGTGTTCTCATGACTATAGAATAAGGTTGCGATCAAAGCTCGGAAATACATAGTGTATCTGTATTTTTCCTGTTAAGACAAGTATCTCCCGGATAGGGTAGGGCTGAATACTTGCGTAGACAAACATTTAGGACGAAACAGCACGAATAGTAGTTTCCAGTGGTTTAGGCTGGAGACAAATAATAATAAATGAATATTATTATAGAGAGAAACTTCCGACGCGATAATCAGCGAATCAATTCAGAGGAAGAGGTATGTTTACAGCATTCGGAAAAATTGACAAATAATCAACGACAGAAAGAAGTATGGACCAAAGCAGGATCGAACCCGTACTCAGTGGCACAGCGCCTTGCCACGAAAAGCCAAACGCTAGAGAACACTTCCACTCAGCTAACTAAAAAATTAGCTTCGTAGGCAATGTCTTTCGCGCAGGTGTGAGACTAGCCTCTTTCATGGTGTGAGACAGGTGTGAGACTAGCCTCTTTCATCGCGCAGGTGTGAGACTAGCCTAGTGTGGTTGGCTAGAACGAGCCTCATACGATGAAAACCAAAGCGTCTTTTAATACTATCAAATCGCCTAATTTCACTAGGTTTAGGCTGATGGACAAAGGGAGTGAACTTAGACCGGAACCCGTGGGGGAAAATCTTTAATCGGATGCAATTTTGAAGGAAATTAACGTGGCAGGTAAATCTAGTGAGCTTATAAGTAGTAAAGGCGAGTTCAGTGGATATAGAAGAGATGTCTGTAGGTAAACACTGGAAGGCTGATAGAGTACCACGGCGGATGGAGTTAGAGAACCTTTTAAGTGTGGGCATGCTGTCGGAGTAAAGAGCAGGGGAAGGGACTAGGGAAACACGAGCGAGTGTTTGAGTTTGGTGAACATGTGATTTCTCATTCTGTTTTAACCAGTGCGTAGGCGAAGTATGGTGACTTGATTGCCCGTTGATAGTTGTAGTTATCCATCCGTCTCGTTATATTTTGGGTGTTCTTGTTTCCGTTTTTCATGATACTGGTCTTTGATGATTGATTGTGCTTCATCGTAGCTGACCAGGTGGTTCTCTTGTGGTAACCTCTGTCCCTCCTTAAGTATTTTTCCTGCGCAATCTTTTCATTGTATATTACAGCGTGATGGTATCCACCGTGTATCCACTCTCTATAAGTTATTGCACAACTAGTTTATGGTTGCTCACAAGTCATCTAGCTCACTGTTCCTGTGGTTTTTATAGGGCTGTTAGAACTGACTATATGTTGGTCAGTATCATCAATTTTTCTGTGCACGTTATTTTTGTGTCAGATAACCAGTTTTCCAGCGTCTTCGAGGACTTCAGTTTCTACTTTATAGGGAGCCTGATATGGTGTTAGTGGCCATAATTTGTGTAGACCTTCGTTACATGAATTTTGGGGTAATATGGTCGGTATTACGGCCATGCCGTTTTACTTTCCCAGAATAAATCCGGTACCAATTTAGCCTGGGTGAACCCGGAAGCCATCGGTTGGGATCAAACCCCGACCTCTTATCCGTTTTAGTCCAATTCACTAAGCACTGAGCTATCGTGGCTCCCATGTAGTTATATATCCGAGTATATCTACACATGCTCAGTGGTTAATGGACTGGACTACAAAGGACAAGTGGTAAGGTTTGATCCCAACCACCGGCTTCCCGAGTTCACCCCGCCTTAAATGGGTACCGGATTTTTTCTGGGAAAGTAAAGCGGCACGGACGTAATACCGACTACATTACCCCAAAAATCATGTGCTGAAGGTCTGTAAAATGTATGGTCACTAACGCCATATTCCCTATACGCCACTTGGGATGACAGAGATTCTTTACTTTGCTTATATCTACAAACCCTTTGTCTATTGTACCAGATGTAGGCCTACTGAGCCGTAACGTCGTTCTGTTTTTGTTCACCACCCATGTAAAGCTGTAATAATAATCCTTTTTTTCATTTTTATAATCTTCTGGAACAATATTAAAACAGGTAAAAATGAATTTAAATATCTGGGAACAATTTTAACCTCAGACTGTAGATGTAAAACAGGGGATATGCAGAATGACTCTGGCAAAAGCAGCTTTAAAAAAATGAGGAATATACTGTGCAACCTATTTTTGACAATAGAAACAAGAAAAAGAGTTCTTAAATGTTAAGTAGAGTCATTCTTAACATACGGTTGTGAATAATGGACAATAGGACTACAGACAAGAAAATCACTGGGACCTGTAGAAATGTGGTTTTACAGAAGAATGTTGAGCAAGCCATGGAAAACTAAGAAGAGTAATGAAAACGTTCTGAAAGAAGTCAAAGCAACACGAGAGCTGATTCTCAATATTAGGAAGAAACAATCATCATTTTCAGGCCATGCAATGAGAAGAGAACAACTGGAATATATTGTAACAACTGGGAAAATTGAGGGACGAAGAGATAGAGGGAAGCAAAGAGAAAAGATACCAGACAGCTTAAGAGAATGGCTTGGCAGAAGGTCAAAAAGAGAAATGAAAAATAATTGTCGAGATCGAAAGTTGTGGAGAGACATGATCACCTACGCCAGCAGGCCCGGTACTTGATGATGATGATGAAAAATCTTCATTCATACTAAAGTTCAAAACGTGTTAACGACCTATAGCGCCGGTTAACGAACAACGGTATCAGTTTGACACCGAATTCTTTTTCATACGAGACCTCTTGTGCACTTTAGACTTGTGGGAAGTATGAAAGCAATGATGTACCTTTACAATGATGCACAGAATTACCGTCTGATTTAACTATTCTGATCAGAATGTAAAACGTGTTTACTAACCACAGCATCTATAATTACCTGCAGATTGAGAGGGAAATACAAGAATCACCCAAGGTTTGTAACGTTTTCAGCTCTGCTGGCTAAAGACGGATAACGTCTCGTACCCACACCCACCACTACAAGCAAAGATGAAAACGTCACAAACTTTGGGCGATTTCATTCGCAGCGCAGGTCTTATTAATATGATAAATTACTGTAGTCGCACTGTCGTTAACTAGGGTTGCCATGCGTCATTTTTGCCCTGCCTTTGTGTCCAACGTCCTACCTGGCAAAACTTTATTATATAAAATATTTTTTTATAATTCGCGCTACATGTTCGTGCCTGGCATTTTTGTGTAGAACAGCGTGGTTCACCGCATCCTCCGCAGGGTGGCCCGTCAGTCTAATTTGGATGGGCCTGGACTAGTAAACTGACTACTACGGACAAGGGGTTGGGTTCAATCCTGATCGGTGGCTTCTAAGTTCACCCAGCCTTTAATGGATACCGGAATTTTTCTGGGAAAGTAAAGCGGCATGGGCGTAATACCGACCACATTACCCCAAAAATCATGTGCCGAAGGTCTGTAAAATTTATGGTCACTAACACCATGTTCCCTAAACGCCATTTGGTGTACTTAAGTTGTTTTTTTTTTCATCGCTTGTTGTCGTTGTTCTAGTTCTCTGAAGAAGGCCGCATGTAGGCCGAAACGTCAGTATTTTTTGTTGTGTTTCTTTTTTTTGTAAAGCTGTCACCATACCTTGTAGGAGTGTATGTTACACCCCACTACTGGCTGTCACCATACCTTGTAGGAGTGTATGTTACACCTCACTACTGGCTGTCACCATACCTTGTAGGAGTGTACGTTACACCCCACTACTGGCTGTCACCATACCTTGTAGGAGTGTACGTTACACCCCACTACTGGCTGTCACCATACCTTGTAGGAGTGTACGTTACACCCCACTACTGGCACAATACCTTGTAGGAGTGTATGTTACACCCCACTACTGGCTGTCACCATACCTTGTAGGAGTGTACGTTACACCCCACTACTGGCACAATACCTTGTAGGAGTGTACGTTACACCCCACTACTGGCTGTCACAATACCTTGTAGGAGTGTACGTTACACCCCACTACTGGCTGTCACCATACCTTGTAGGAGTGTACGTTACACCCCACTACTGGCTACCACCGTACCTTGTAGGAGTGTACGTTACACCCCACTACTGGCTGCCACCATACCTTGTAGGAGTGTACGTTACACCCCACTACTGGCTACCACCGTACCTTGTAGGAGTGTACGTTACACCCCACTACTGGCTGTCACAATACCTTGTAGGAGTGTACGTTACACCCCACTACTGGCTGTCACCATACCTTGTAGGAGTGTACGTTACACCCCACTACTGGCTACCACCGTACCTTGTAGGAGTGTACGTTACACCCCACTACTGGCTGCCACCATACCTTGTAGGAGTGTACACTACAACCCACTACTGGCTCGCAACTTTTCCATTAACACTAAATGACAATCATATTAATTTTTTTTTCGTGTTCGTCAGCTTTCACCTCTGACGAAGTCCCTAGAGACTCGGAACTGAATTTTGCGTGTTAATCCACTTTTTCGCTGGCAGCCGTGTGCACAGGGGTCCCTCGCCGAACAGGCAGATAACTCCGTTTTCGAAAGGTACTCATATTTTTTCCGACGTTTTCAAGCTGGGCCTCGCTACTGAGACCAGGGGTGGTTGCCGCAGAGAGAAATCATAAATAAAAATCCAAACTGGTGCAGTCAGAATTTGAACACAAAACCTCTCTATCTCGAGGCCGAGGTCTTATCTTGAGACTAACCAGTACACCGACGATCGCATGACAAGCACGAGGAGCGTATTTTAGGTAGTTTGTTATTTAAATTGTCATGTTTCAATTTTAACCTAGTTCTTCCTGGCTAATTAATTTGGAAAATGTGTAATGTGGTTTTCTCAATTAGAGAAGCATTTTTTTTTAATCAGGGGACATAACTGTCCTACATCACCTTCAAATGATTTGACCAAGACGAATGAAGTTTAATATTAATTCCCCTTTTCTGTTCCCCTCCTATCCTATCCATGAAGTCTCACTGCAGTCGGGGAATTCCCGTATCCGCTCCACGTATGCTCATTATTACTGGATGCGTTCTTCATTCCCTTATGACTGTATATGTTTTGGGAGATCATTCACTATTTTATAATGCATGTTAGCTGAATTTTGATAGTTTAAAATAAAAATTGATTGTTACAAAAAGAAAAAAAAACTGATCCTTACGAAAAAACTTCAATTTCCGAGCGAAATCTGGCAAATAATGAAATAGATTTGACTTCGACATCTGATCTACGTCGTTCATTACCGGAACTGAAATGTGTATAATCGAACGCAACGGACATGAATATATTTTGAACATTAAGTTGAATCCAATAGGAGGTCGTTTAGTATAAATGCTAAATGTTTTATAAATGATTTTAAAGTATCGATCTTACATTACATAGCTCAGTAATCAACCCATGAAGCCCCTTAATGTAACAATCTGTCGGGGCTTACACCAGCGTACTCGTTACTAGAGAAAACTCGATATCGTTGTGGTCAGTGCACTCGTCTGCTAACTTGAATATTCTGGGGGTTAAATCCCAGATGAGTTAAATTTAATTTTTTTTTCTAATCTATGTCGCCCCAGCCTATTTAAATTGGTAGCAGAGATATTCTCTGAGAAGGGAATACAGTGAGGAAGGGAATGCAGTGAGAAAGGGAATATAGCGTGCAAGGGAATACAGCGTGCAAGGGAATACATCGATCAATGGAAAACAGTGATCAAGGGAATATAACGATCACGGGACTACAGCGTGAACGGGAATACAGCGATCAAGGAAATGTAGCTTGCAAGAGAATACATCGATCAATGGAATACAGCGATCAAGGGAATACAGTGTGCAAGGGAACTAGTCACATCCCCCACTCCCTCATAGAGCTGACACGATGAGATCATCATCATCATCAAGAACCGGGCCTGTTGACGTAGGTGATCATGTATCTCCACAACTTTCGATCTCGGCAGCTATTTATCATTTCTGTTGTTGACCTTCTGCCAAGCCATTCTCTTAAGCTGTCTGTTATTTTTTTATCTTTGCTTCCCTCTACATTTCCCTCAATGTTTCCAGTTGTTACAATATTTTCCAACTGTTCTCTTCTCATTACAGTGCCAGAAAATGATGATTGTTTCTTCCTAATATTGGAAATTGGCTCTCTTTTTGCTTTGACCTCTCTCAGAACATCTTCATTGCTCTTCTTAGCTGTCCATGGTACTCTCAACATTCTTCTGTAAAACCACATTTCTACAGACTCCAGTGATTTTCTTGTCTGTTGTCCTATTGTCCATGATTCGCATCCATATGTTAAGACTGGCTCTACGTAACATGTAAGAGCTCTTTTTCTTGTTTCTATTGACAAAAATGGATTGCATAGTATCTTCAACATGTACTGGCAACAAACAGCAGCTAAATGAATTAACAACCAAACAGGACAATTCCAATATATAAAGCAAGGAGTCAGACAAGGCTGTGTTCTGTCGCCGGATTTGTTTTCACTTTACAGCGAATATATTATAAGATCAATAGTAGACAAAAAAGGAATTGAAGTCAACGGTCACAACATAAATAATTTGCGATATGCGGATGACGCAGTCTTAATAGCAGAGACTGAGAATGAACTACAAGAAATGATAGACATAATAGTAAAAGAAAGCAACAAGAAAGGTCTCAGTCTGAATAGTAAGAAAACAGAAGTAATGGTTATATCGAAGAAACAATCACCACTATCATGCAGCATAAAAATAAACGAGACAAATCTGAAACAAGTGCAACGTTTCAAATACTTGGGCACAATAATAACATCAGATGGGAGATGCAACACAAAAATAAAAAGCAGAATATCTCAGGCCAAAATGGCATTTCAGAAATGAAAAATATCTTATGCAACAAATCTATGTAAAAAAAATGAGAAAGAGAGTTCATCGGTGCTATATAGAACCAATTCTGTCCTATGGAAGCGAATAATGGACAGTAGACAAACAAATGAAAAGACGATTAGAGGCCACAGAGATGCGATTTCTCAGAAGAATGTTGAAAGTTCCCTGGACAGCAAAAAAGACCAATGAGGAAGTTCTCAAAGTGGCCAACACAAAAAGGGAGCTCTTAAAAAACATCAGAAAGAAGCAATCAACATTTTTCGGGCACATCATGAGAAGTGGAAAGTTAGAATACTTGGTTACAATTGGCAAAATAAAAGGAAAGAGAGATCGCGGGCGACAAAGAGAGAAAATACTGGATAGTTTGGTGTCATGGCATGGAAAACAGTCAACAACAGAACTGATACGATGCACTGTAGATAGAAGATTGTGGAGGGACATGATCACCTACGCCAACCGGTATGGCACATGATGATGATGATAGTATCTTCCTCATTTTTTGTAAAGCTGCTTTTGCCTGAGCCATTCTGCATCTCACCTCTTTTGTATATCTTCCGTCTGAGGTTAACAAAGTTCTATGAGATTCTCACGGAAGGGAGAAAAGCGAGGGAGAGAACTGCCACCACCCCCGTCTAATCGAGCAGACACTGTGAGATAGTCTCTCTGAGTGAAAGAAAGCGAGGAAGGGAACTGACCCCCTCCCCCATAGAGTTGACACTACGAGATAGTCTCTCTGAGGGAAAGAAAGTGAGGAAGGGAACTGACCCCCTCCCCCATAGAGTTGACACTACGAGATAGTCTCTCTGAGGAAAAGAAAGCGAGGAAGGGAACTGACCACCTCCCCCATAGAGTTGACACTACGAGATAGTCTCTCTGAGGGAAAGAAAACGAGGAAGGGAACTGACCCCCTCCCCCATAGAGTTGACACTACAAGATAACTCTCTGAGGAAAAGAAAGCGAGGAAGGGAACTGACCCCCTCCCCCATAGAGTTGACACTACGAGATAGTCTCTCTGAGGAAAAGAAAGCGAGGAAGGGAACTGACCACCTCCCCCATAGAGTTGACACTACGAGATAGTGTCTCTGAGGGAAAGAAAACGATGAAGGGAACTGACCCCCTCCCCCATAGAGTTGACAAGATAGTCTCTCTGAGGAAAAGAAAGCGAGGAAGGGAACTGACCCCCTCCCCCATAGAGTTGACACTACGAGATAGTCTCTCTGAGGGAAAGAGAGCGAGGAAGGGAACTGACCCCCTCCCCCATAGAGTTGACACTACGAGATAGTCTCTCTGAGGGAAAGAAAGCGAGGAAATGAGCTGACCTCCCCCCCCCCCCCATAGATTTGACACTATGTGATAGTCTCTCTGAGGGAAAGAAAGCGAGGAAATGAGCTGACCTCCCCCCCCCCCCCATAGATTTGACACTATGTGATAGTCTCTCTGAGGGAAAGAAAGCGAGGAAGGGAACTGACACCCCCCCCCCATAGATTTGACACTACGAGATAGTCTCTCTGAGGGAAAGAAAGCGAGGAAGGGAGCTGACTCCCTCCCACATAGAGTTGACACTATGAGATAGTCTCTCTGAAGGAATGAAAGTGCGCAAGGGTATACGCGCATATGGTTAACTAGCACGAAATTTCCCATACAGCATACTCGAGGCGTGGCTTGGCGATCGCTTCGTTCATTCTGTTCAATTGAGCTCAAGACAAGCACAAATTTGAACAAAGAATACTATTAATGTTGTCTAACATTTCAAAAGGGTGTTTTATATGAGCTAGTCTTTATAAGAATAAGTCGTTGGAAATACATCGGTCATGTGCTGAGAATGAATGAAGAAAGACACCCCCGTCAGGGATTCATGTGGAAGCAATCTGGTAAACCAAACACTGTAGACCAAGAGAATCGCTATGCAGAACATTTATTATGGAAGGTTCAATTATGTGGCTAAGAAACAAGCAAGAACTAGGAGCAGATCATCAATCCTGAAGAAATATGACTTCCGCATTGTATACCGTTTTCGACCCGAGAGGAGAATGAATGAATATTTCCAAATATTTTGTTAACCCATATACTGCTTGGGAGCCGCGATAGCTCAGTGGTTAGTGAACTGGACTACAAAAGACAAGAGGTAGGGTTCAATCTCAACCGACGGTTTCCGATTCACCCAGCCTTTAATGGGTACCTGTTTTTTTTTTCTGGGAATGTAAAGCGGCACGGGCGTAATACCGACCACATTACCTCAAAAATCGTGTGCCGAGGGTCTGTAAAATGTATGGTAACTAACGCCATATTCCCTATACGCCACTTAGCGTGACGCGAGTACTTTACTTCTACTTTACTACTATATACTGCTTAGATATAAGTAATGAAACTTGGTTAGCTAGTTATTCAAGAGACTCCTTCTTCTGCAGTGCAATATGTTACTTGTAGTATGTCAATAAGAGAAATCTACGAAGCCTGGTGTACTGCCCTGATCACGTGGGGGGCAACGAGAGAGCTGATTGGCTGACCTCAGATACGTCATGTGGTGACGATGATAGACAGTGTACAAGAGCGACGTCATGAAGGCCGTTAAGACGTGTGCAACATTGAAATATAAAATGCTGTTAACTCTTTTCTCTTGGAAATCTACACGGCTGTCAGTGATGCTGCTTGTTTTAGCCGCACTTCTAAATAAATTGCTGAACAAGCAGGAAAAATAGTCTGCAGTTACAAACTAGACATGTGCCTAAGTAGCGAGTTACCGTAACCATAAATATGCAGATGTACAGTTTTATCCATGTTCGGAGTCCTGTGATGTCAACTTTAGCAACCATTAAAATTAGAAAGGATAAAAACTCCATAAGCTACTAGATTAATATCAGCAACAAAAACAAATTATTCACGTTTAAAATAGTTCCCGGAAGAATTATTAATCATAACAGAAGTATTTCTTACATGTCTCCTCGCAGCGTAATTTGTATTTTGATCATTACAACACGCATTTACTATCCAATTCACGTTGCCATACGAATAAAACTAGCGTCACAAGTAATCCCTTGACGACCATTTTCTTCCGCGTTAACTTTATGATCGACTCAGAACGGTGTCATGAGGCCGTCTTCTATTGCCATAAAATATAGTGCAACCAATAGGCGGAGAGTCGCGCCCGATTCATTACACGGGTTTAATGGATGTTAGTTTTCGTTGTGGGATTCAGTCACTGGCTGTAGGACATATCTGATGAATATCTGAAATATTTCAAACTGAGATCTGCAATAACTGTGTTTGTGAACTGCGCTCTGTTTCTCCTTCAATGAATTGAGTTATTGAGTTATTGGGTCATCATCATTGCACTCCGAACATGTCCATAGGTGCTCAGATCCCCTCCTCAGCAAGTCCCGCAGTGTCCAGCGACTGACGACTCCAGTTCTATGTTGGTTGATAAGTCTTCTTACACGGCCACTAAGTTTCTCATTTCTGGCTGTGCCCATCTTAACTCCCATTTCCATCATCCGAAGAAGTGACGTGGATCTGTGTTTGTCGAAGTCCCGCGCTTTTCCCACATCTCGGAGGGCATGGATAATGTCCGCCCGATCCATCTGTTGCCCGTCCTCAACGACAGCGCAGCTAGCCAACCTGTCCGCTCTTTCATTTCCCCGTACTCCCGCATGTCCAGGGACATAGACAAAGGTGACCTTACGTATTTTGGACTTCTGCAATGACTCTACACACTGCATGAGTACAGAGCCCGCCTCCACTTTTTTTTCATGCTCAGCGAATCACTCAGTATACATGCGTGGGTGTAGTCTTGTGACTCTAACCATTTGAATGCCTTGGTCACTGCCATCACCTCCATTGTCATACTACTCGTGTTCATGACGTATGCACCACTGTCTTCGTAGACTATTCTGCCTGCCCAGCGTGCTGTAAATGTCCATGCACTTCTTTGATGTCGTCTTACAGATCCGTCTGTATAGATAACTGCATCTTTCTCATCGGTGTTATCGCAGATGAGACTGTTGACCTCAGCATTAACCACGACCGGGTTCTGTTCCCTACTTTTCCTGTCGAGTGTGACAATACACGAGAAAGTCCCCTTGAATGACGTAGGCACCGGTATCCACTCCTCACCAACGCTGATATTGGTAAGCCCACAGAACTGATTGATGACATCTTCTGCTCGGCCCACCCATGATTTGCCTCTTTTTAGCCTGGCACCTTTCACTGTGTTGAGAACGTGGTGCAATGGATGCTCTTTATTTGTACTAATCTTCAGGTATGCTCGTGCTCTCCAGATCTTGGTCTGTCATCCATGGTTGGAAAGTCAAGAAGATACCTCATTGCTACACAAGGAGTGTCCCTTGTACATCCCAAGATAATGTGCATGGCTACATTTTGTATTTTCTCCAGCCTATCAATTTGAGTCGTACTGACAGTAAGATTTGCCAGGGCAAACTCGATGGATGCGAGGACTAATCCCTGGAACAGAAGAGTAAGTAGCCTCTGCTCGATGTTGGCAGCTGCCATGACCTTCAATGCGGCTAATCCTTTGCGGGATTTTGTTATCACTTGCTCGACGTGGTCCCGAAAACCACGAATGGTATCGGTTGTGATTGTGAGATCTTCTTCCAGCCCTACATCCTTATACAATTTTGACAGCGATCCCCGTATCCTCATTCTTACAGCTTCATTTCTTTGGCCCGTCTGTTCAATGTAGCGGGCAAGCAGGGCCTTCCCTTTGCTCTCATCAGATATGTCGTTGAATTATGGACCCACAATTCCAATATGTAACGCGGACATACTTTAGGCCTAGCCTCTCACACTTCGACTTTTTAACGCCACCTCTCTTACCTTGTCGTGTTTTCCTTCTTCGATGTTTTCGTTTGGGATGCATCTGAATACTTACCGTCGTCATAGTAACATAGATGATTTTGCTGCTGAACGTCGATGCAGTGGATGGTCCTTCAATGAATACACAATTATAGCTCGTTTCAAATCACGTGCCCAACTTCAAAACGCTATTACTCAGTAACCGTTTGTTAAAAACTGTTGAAATTTTCCAAATGTTATTAGAATGCAAAAGACCCTTTAAATGTATATTTAACAAATATCTTGCAGCTGCAGTTTTCTTAAAGCGGCGAATTTCTTTGACGTTTGTCAAAATTGTAAATTGTGAACCCCTAAATAATAGAAATTACCGTAGTTGCTGGTCTATGATTAATTTTCACTAGGTCAAGGCGTGGCCGTAATGGGGAAATAACCTAATAAGACAAAACACCAGGAGAATTATTGTCTTCTCAGTTTGAGGACGGACGATAATATCAAGGTATACCTGTATGTCCAATTTTCATAGTTGTGTGGTCCTGATAAGGACCGTTTGTTGAACTAATTGAAGGTAATATAGCGGCCAACATTGTGGGGGCTATATACTTTCATTCTGAATCAGACGAGTCTAAAAGATTAATAACTGTTTGGGGTTGAACATTCCACAAACCATCATTTTTCCAATATTCCTCTTCCTGTTTTAAGACGTGGTTTTCACATTTAGCCCAATAATCTTTGTCTATATTTAATAAAACGAGATTAGCAAGAGTCTTTACATCGCATATTTTGAATGTTGTATTTTCATCTGCCACTTGTCCTTTTAATTTTGCACAGATTAGTTCTATTGGATTTAAATGAGCATGGTAAGGTGGCAGCCTCAAACTTATATGACCGTGCTTTGGATAATCTTATCTATTTGAAAAATATTAGTCCTTTGTTTTTGCTTTACTAGAGATAGTAATTCAGGTTTTAAGTACATGTTATTAAATTGTATGTGCTCCTTTGTGAGCCATATCTTAATAGCATCTTTTGTACTGGATGACGTCGGGACTTTATCTTCAAGTGCAACAATGTTGTGGTACGCTGCATTGTCCATTATTAGGCAAGATGGTCGATCTAGTGATGGGAGAACATAATTTTCAATCCAATGTCTAAATATGTGACCATTCATCTCAGAGTGATAATCCCGATTGTCTATGGATTTTGAAAGAAAAATGAGCTCTGCATTATGTATTAGTCCATGTTGTCGACTACCTGCATGAGCAATTATCAAGCGCTGTCCTTTGCTGCTAGGTATTAATCTCTTAATCTTTCCATCTGATGACTGCCATTCCCTTTGGTTAGTGTGGTGAGCATTGATCCATGTTTCATCCAAGTACACAATATCATAACCTTGCTTGCGCACCTCTTTTACTTCACGAATAGAATAGAATAGAATAGAACAGAACAGAACAGAACAGAACAAAATATAATAGAATAGAACAGAACAGAATAGAATAGAATAGAATAGAACAGAACAGAACAGAATAGAATAGAATAGAATAGAATAGAATAGAATAGAATAGAATAGAATAGAATAGAATAGAATAGAATAGAATAGAATAGAATAGAATAGAATCATGTGAGTTGTTTCTACTTGTAAAGACACAAAGGAGCAAATCAACTAAAGTATCAGTAAAACTAACCATTGTGTGTGTGTGTTACAATTTTCGTGTTTCCTGGAACAGGCGGGCAGAGTTCCAGTACATTTTAAAAAAAAAAAAAAAAAAAAAAACTCTCCTAGTACAGCATTAACCTTCGTCACGTCTCATAAAGCAGATCTTAATGGTGAAAGCTGGAGGAAATTTGTGAAGACAGTCATCAATAGCGCCCCAAAGACCGCCAACTCTAACCAAACTAATTATATATGTATATGAAACACACGTGTCTAGTTTGTACATCACTCATTATATTGTTTCTTCCATATTATTCAAACTACACTTCACTCGTACGCTTTACTGAATATTTCGTCAGTTATCCATAATAAGAAATAATTGACCAATCAAAATTTGACAGCATTGGTTCTCTATTTTCCGAGTTATCTAAGATAGAACCGAAGTCCACAAACTCAATTATGTATAATCAAGATGCTTAATTATTGCGTGGTTGCTTGGGTTAAAGCTCAAGGTAGTACTTCAACCAATTAACCAGGCCAGGATAAACTTATCGAAACTTTATCAGCAAAAATTAACCAGTGACGTCATTAATTAGGAATTGGATAATTTTGTATCAAGAGGTTTCTGGTGACATGAGTTAATTATTTTATCTGCTAAATCATGACCAGAATACAGATATCAGATGTGCCAGGCAAGTTTAATTACCTATCTCTATCTATCTATCTATCTATCTATCTATCTATCTATCTATCTATCTATCTATCTATCTATCTATCTATCTATCTATCTATCTATCTATCTATCTATCTATCTATCTATCTATCTATCTATCTATCTATCTATCTATCTATCTATCTATCTATCTATCTATCTATCTATCTATCTATCTATCTATCTATCTATCTATCTACCTACCTACCTACCTACCTACCTACCTACCTACCTACCTACCTACCTACCTACCTACCTACCTACCTACCTACCTACCTACCTACCTACCTACCTACCTATCTATCTATCTATCTATCTATCTATCTATCTATCTATCTATCTATCTATCTATCTATCTATCTATCTATCTATCTATCTATCTATCTATCTATCTATCTATCTATCTATCTATCTATCTATCTATCTATCTATCTATCTATCTATCTATCTATCTATCTATATGTCTGTCTGTCTGTCTGTCTGTCTGTCTGTCAGTCTGTCTGTCTGTCTGTCTGTCTGTCTGTCTGTCTGTCCGTCCGTCCGTCTGTCTGTCTACCTGTGAGTCTGTCTATCTCTCTCTCTCTCTCTCTCTCTATATATATATATATATATATATATATATATATATATATATATATATATAAAGAAATAGAGAAGGAAAGTATAAGAACTGAATCTGGTGACCACTCATAAAGCAGTTTGATGACCAAGGCTCCGCTAATGGTATACCTTTCTTCTCATATAATCTTAAACAAATGCGAGACAAAATTATACTTTTCGATAGGTCACAACCGTTAGAGCTGCAAATGAAAGTCACACCCAAATTATGATAATTCTTACACTTGCTAATACCAGGTAACAATCTTAGGCAGTAAAAAAATAAAGAAGGACGTACAGAGAATGATACCAAAACAAGAATGCAAAAAACCTAGTCGAGCTTCCAATGCACTTGTAAGCATATGGAAATCCGTAGAAATTATCTATCTTAAATACAAGCATAAAAATATTCAACTTCAACTTTAAATCAATCATATTGTGTGTATGTGAAGCATGGAGAACAGCAAAAACGACATAAACGAAGTTACAGACTTCTATTAATGGGTGTTCACGCAGAACAAAGGAACTGTAGGACAACATAACTGCCTTCGAAAGAAGGGAAAAGTACAAAACAAACAACAGTGGAGAAATGACAAAAATATATTTAAAAAAACGGTATGGCTAAAGCCTTACGTAATAAGTGGACGAAACAAATTAGAACGACATTTAGGCTCAATATGCCTTCAGCAGGAACAAACATAAAACACACACACAGATATGTGTTCAAAATAAAAAAAAAATATTAAATAATAAATAAAATATTTAAAAATGTATTGTTCATTTTTTTTATTTTTATTTCAAAAACATATATGTATGTGTGTTATATGTTTGTACCTGCTGAAGGTCTATTAAACCAAAACGTCGTTCTGATTTGTGTTGTCCACTTACAACGTAAGGCTTTAAACATACTGTTTTTTTTTCTATTTTCTCTCTATATTTTTTAATTTCTCCCTACAATTAGCTTTACTGTCCCTTCCCATTTGTAGGCGTTTATATGTACTTTCTGGGGACTTGTTGGTCTCAAGGCAAGACGCCGGCCTCGAGACAAAGAGGTTGTGGGTTCAAACTCCGGCTATACCGGATTTTTATTTATGATTTCTCTCTGCGGCAACCACCCCTGGTCTCAGCAGCTAGGCCCAGCTTGAAACGTCAATTGCTCATCGACGGAAAAAAATATGAGTACCTCCGAAGTCGGAGTTATCTGCCAGTGCGACGTGAGACCCCTGTGCACACGGCTGCCAGGGAAAAATGGATAAACATGCAAAATTCAGTTCCTAGTGTCTAGGGACTTCGTCAGAGGTAAAAAGCTGGCGAACGAAAAAAAAATTATGTATTTTCTTTGCCTTAACCCTACTAAACAGTACCTACTAAACAGTACCTACTAAACAGTACCTACTAAACTTTAACAATACCGCTTTTGTTTTTCTATATTTTTGTTATTTCTCTACTGTAGCTTGTTTTGTCCTTTTTTTCGGCGCAAAAGAAAGGAGACAAGGCCGGTTACCGCGGGTACACCTTGCTCGTTCTGTGGACGGATCTGTCTGTCCAGGATTGGCAAATTCAGCCACGAGAAAAGATGTTCAGTAAAACAGCACCCAGTATGAGGCACTAATGCTTTACCAAACTACTGATTTATCATGATTGCTTGCTACCAACCGTCTGTCAAGACGCCAAAGGCCATATACTAAAAAGTGGACAAAGTCGACAGCACTGGGACACACTGAGAATGCCAGTTGTCGTATTACAAGAGAATACCTTTTTTTTTTTTTTTGTTACTCCTCAGCAGTAGAGAGGCCAAAGCAAGCATGAAGATGACAGGTGGAAGCAGAGAGGGAGAAAATTGGGGAGACATGGAGCGAAGTGAATGTCACCAGGCAAGACGCCTTGGAAAGTGTTTGTAGCAGAAGATTTAAGTTATTAAGTCAGGCAGAGGTACCCTCTCTTTCTCTCTCTCTCTCTCTTTCTCTCTCTTTCTCTCTCTCTCTCGCTTTCTCTCTTTCTTTCTTCCTTTTTTTCTCTCAGTAAAAAAACTTCGACATTCATTCTTGGAAGCCGTGGTGAATGTCGTGCTGTATAGGTCTTGTATAGAAAGTCTACAACTATTTGGATTTGAAAGGAGTGCCTTAACCAAAGTAAAAAAAAAAAGCAAAGAGCCCCGTCACGCCAAGTGGCGTATAGAGAATATGGTGTTAGTAACCATAAATTTTACAGACCGTCACCACATGATTTTTGGGGTAATGTGGTCGGTATTACGCCCGTGCCGCTTTACCTTCCCAGAAAAAAATCCGGTACCCATTTAAGGCTGGTTGAACCTGGAAGTCGTCGGTTGAGATCGAACCCTAGCCCTTGTCCGTTGTAGTCCAGTTCACTAACCACTGAGCTATAGCGGTTCCCAGTGCCTTAACCAGCACGCCATCAAAACTTCATTAGCTACACAGTGTTCGCTAACATTTCGTTTATTGATACCTTATTTGGTCCGGATATTTGAGATTAATTTATCATTGTCTGCCATCTCCACATCGAAGGTTGGCTGCCATGGAGCGCCATTGAGACAAGTAATAATAAATTAATATTATTATTGAAGGAAACTTCCTAGGCGATAATCAGCGAATCATTTCAGATAAAGAGGTATGTTTACAGCACTCGGAAAAAATGACAAATTATCAGCAACATTAAAAAAAACAATATATGGTCCGAAACAGAATCGAACCCGTACTCAGTGGCATAGCGCCTTGCCACGAGAAGCCAAAAGCTAGGGAACACTGCCAACTCGACTAACTAACCTGAACAACATAAATAAGAAATGAACAGGAATGACAAAAACAATGCAATTTTAACAACATGAAAAATGTAATCACATCAAAGCAGATAACATCGGAACTAAAACAATGAATTGTAAAGTATTATATTGACTCAATATACCTGTATGGTACAGAAATATGAGCATTAAGAAAGAAATCAGAGCAAACGACTGAAGTCTTTGCAATGTGGATCAAAAGGAAAAAATGAGGAGAATTGAGTGGAAAGAAAAGAAGCTAAACAAGAAAGCTCACTGCTAATTCAGCTAACTTCAGTTAGATGAGTTGGCTGTGTTCCCTAACGTTTGCCTTCCGGTGGCAAGGCGCTGTGCCGCTGGGCTCCATTTTACTCTGTCTCTTGCCTCGATAGTGCACGTTGTTGTTAGTTTACCTGTCGCTTTTGTTATGTCCTCAGTTCACTTTCGTCTTAGTCTGTCTTTGTCTCGTCTGCCTTGTACCGTCCCTTCCAAGATGACTTTTAGAAAGTTTATGGTTATGAAAGGCCCCGGTATCACAGCAAACGAATTAAAATCCATAATTGCTCAACCGCCCGTGCCAGTAGAATCATCCGAATTACTATCTCATCTCCCAAACAAAGAAAGGTAGCTGTAGTCCCCATCATAGCAGTCTCAGCACACGCCAAAAGACATAAGGCGAAACCGCACGGAAAGTGAATACAGCCAACTGTTCCTAGTCATACGATATCATCATTCATTGTAAACAATTGGAATATCGAAACTCGATCAAAACGGATGAAACACACAGCTCACGGTGTGCATAGAGCACTTAACTCAGTAGCTCTTGCAGCAAGCCGGACTTGGAATATGAGGAAACTGCAACAAGAAACACTTCTCATAAATAGCCTTCAATGGTTCCTGCCGCCTATCCACCATATTGATCGGAAGTTCACGTCCTCCTGAAAATGATGATTGTCATTTTTTTAATGTATAGCGCTTGATGATGCTATAACATCGTTTTTGACTCCCATTCCGAACATGTAAAACACAGTCAGTCGTCGGATTATTCCTGTCGCACATCAAACAACAGACAGTAAGATTTTCCCGCAATGTGAATTTGCGAAATTATAAACCACATATTGAAATTATAAAATCACATGTCTACCCAAGTCGAAGGCGCATCTCACAGCACCAGAGCTGAAAGTTGTCAGCGACCCACAGCTGATGGCTTGTGCCAGGATCGGTGAACCAGGACCATCCAGACCCTGCTCCACATCTCCGTGGTGCCTCTAGTAACAGACAAACTTGTCAAGTCTGGCCAAGCGAGTAGGGATCGAAGAGGGAAGACAACCTGGTTCTCAAAAATGCTGAAGTCGGATGCGTTGGACCTAAAAGCGCAAATATCAAATTATACTGCAAGCCACAACACAACGCAGACACGCCCACTTAACGTCCTTTTAAGAGCGGATGATCAAGAGTTGTACTCTTTTAGTCATCGAACGCAGCAAGCGAGCAAGCAGCAAGCATGTCTACCGTAGATCTCACAGTAGACCTCTTGAATTTAGACAACATCCTTCATGACTAACATGAAACTCCGAGAGTCACCCCAGTGATGGAAAGTCATCAACAAAGGTCCGTCATTTCGCCTTTTTTTTTTAGAAAGGTGAGTGTCTCTTTACATGCCCACAAAATTGACGTTCTTACCGAATTCTGTTAAGTAATTTTTTATTTCACATTTTTGTTACAGTTACTTTTTACATTTTCAGCTGATTTAGAACTTTCTTTGTTTGTCTTCTTTTCCTTTCACACATTTCTCCCCATTTTTCCTTTAGATCCACATTTCAAAGACCAGTTTTCTGCTCTGATTTCTTACTTAATGTCCATGTTTCTGTATCATACACAAAATTTTACAATTCGTAGTTTTAGTTCCGATGTTATCTGCTTTGATGCAACATTTTTCATGTTGCTTTTTTTTGTCATTCCTATTCATTTGTTATTTTTGTCCTACACTGTCCATCATTTGTTATTACTGCCCTACACTATCCATCATTTGTTATTACTGCCCTACACTGTCCATCATGTGTTATTTCTGTCCTACACTGTCCATCATTTGTTATTTCTGTCCTACACTGTCCATCATTTGTTATTTTTGTCCTACACTGTCCATCATTTGTTATTTCTGTCCTACACTGTCCATCTTTTGTTATTTCTGTCCTACACTGTCCATCATTTGTTATTTCTGTCCTACACTGTCCATCTTTTGTTATTTCTGTCCTACACTGTCCATCATTTGTTATTTCTGTCCTACACTGTCCATCATTTGTTATTTCGGTCCTACACTGTCCATCATTTGTTATTTCTGTCCTACACTGTCCATCTTTTGTTATTTCTGTCCTACACTGTCCATCTTTTGTTATTTCTGTCCTACACTGTCCATCTTTTGTTATTTATGTCCTACACTGTCCATCTTTTGTTATTTATGTCCTACACTGTCCATCTTTGTTATGGCAGGTCTAAGTTAGCTATATTCTAGAATTCTTTCTAGTTTCTTTTCCATCTACTTCGATATGCACTCATATATTTTGTGTGTTTTCTCTGCTATTAATCACAGTTTCTGTCTATTTAATATTTATTTCCAAACCATATTCTTTATTTGTCTTGTTTATTTATTTCTTTTTTTTTCTCAAAAAGTCTTCTCGATTTTCTGCCGTCAACACGTTATCATCCGCATATCTTAGATTATTGATTATAGTGATCTAACTAACATGTACGTATTTTCGGGTCTTTATTTTTTTTTATTTTTATTTATTTTTTTTTTGTTTTTTATTTTCCAATTTCTCTTCATGACTTGAGATTAATTAGGGGAAGGTTAGTTTGACCTCTTTATGAAAGTCAATTCGTGACTGCCATCTTGTTTTTCGTTGAAACAAAAATGCTGAGCATGGAAACGTGTGAGCCACACAGGTCAGAATTCATTAGTCCCACAGTGGACGGAAAGAACAGCAGATTTCTCAAAGCAAAATTAGTCCATATCATTACTCATATTGGGGACATATTGGGAAGTGGAGTGTCGAGTCGCCACTTTTATTGTACACATATATTTTCTTAAGCGGCCCAGTTCTCTCATTCTTTCTCCCTCTCTCTCTCTCTATTTCTCTTTCTCTCTCACACACACTCTCTGTATTTCCCTTGATCTCTCTTTATTTCCCATTCTCTCACTCTTTCTATTTCCCTTTATCTCTCTATTTCCCTTTCTCTTTTTCTCTCATTGCCTCTCAACTATGACCAAAGGGAGACAAATTATAATAAATCAAAAAGTAAGGTAAAGTATAGGTAAAGTATGAGACTTGAATTGGCGTCTTATCACGCGAATTTTCAACCATATGTGATAGACCGCCTATCTAGAAGTGTTCTGAGACTTCTAGATAGTGTCGCTTCAAGCATCGAAACTCACGATGCGAAGAGGCATTCCTCACCTTCTCAGAGTAATACCCTGGTACCCATTTCTGCCAGCGGCTGAGTCGACAGCTGGGGTTTTATTTTTCCAACCACGAGTACAACTTACACTGCTTCCAGTGGGAATCGAGCACGGGTTGTCCGAACGTCGGTAGTCCAGTCGGGAGGGTTTCCCAACTAAGATACCGAGCACCCCAACAATTGAATATTATTGTGCTCCTCGGTAGCGCGTAGTCTCTCAAGACAAGGCGCTGTGTCGTGGAGTACATGTTCCATCCTACTTCCTTATGTCTATTTTCATTTGCTTTTTTTCTGCTGTTGATTATTTGTGTACTTTTTTCCTAGGCTTTAAACAAACATCTATATGACGAACTAACGCACGGAAGAAGACAAATCGGCAGACCTAAACTACGATATAGAAATATCTGTAAATCATCTCCGAATGACTTCTCCATATGCGAATATGACTGGGAACATCTGGCAAGTGATCGCACATCATGGAGATCAAGTATAATGAACGGTTTAACATCACTTAAGACTGTGCTAAGGCACAACTTAGATGCGAAAAGACTCATGAAAAAGGATGAAAAACCCTGGACCAGTGGACCTGACTTGTTCATTCTGTGACCGTGTGTGTTTGTCAAACATTGGTAGAATTAGCCACGAGAGAAGCTGTTCGACAAAAAGAAAACCTACAAAAAATACATAATAGCCTCCACTAGACCGTCTGACAAGTAGAAAAGGTCATACATAAACAAACATCGGCCTATGACCAAAGATCAAATGCCAGCTGAGTTGACTGTAGGCGAATAGTTGTAACCAAACGTTTAAGGGGACCTAACGAATAATTGACATTTCCATACCGTTACAGCGTATTGCATCGTCTGCTATTTTTGAGCACATTACTTTCAATCATTGCACATATTGCATTATCCGTACACTATCATCATCAGCATATTGTGCCATACAGGTTGGCGTAGGCAAACATGTCTTTCCACGATTCTCTATCCACAGAACATCTCATCAGTTCTATTGTTGACTGTTTTCCGTGCCATTAGTTATAAACTATGAAAACACAGATTGAAGCTGTTTTTTGTGCCGTTTCTTTATTTTAGCGATTCTCGGGATTTTATGATCGCAGGAAAATGATTAAAAAGAACGACACTTTTCACCATTCAATGAGGTAGATAGGAACATTATGTGGAGAAGTGTACACAGAACAAGGTATTTCGTTCAAATTGGCTGAAGCTGAACGGCGGGTCAAGAAGCCACCACCAGGTACAGTTGGACGGTCATCAGGTACCAGTAAGACGGTCACCAGGCACCAGTTGAACGGTCATCAGGTACCGGTTGGACGGTCACCAGGTACCAGTTGAACGGTCATCAGGTACCAGTAAGACGGGCACCAGGCACCATTTGGACGGTCCCTAGGCACCAGTTGGACGGTCACCAGGCACCAGTTGGACGGTCATCAGGTACTAGCTGGACGGTCACCAGGTACCAGTTGGTCAGTAATCAGGTACCAGTTGGACGGTCACCAGGTACTAGTTGGACGGTCATCAGGTACCAGTAAGACGGGCACCAGACACCAGTTGGACGGTCACCAGGTACCAGTTGAACGGTCATCAGGTACCAGTTGGACGGTCACCAGGTACCAGTTGGGCGGTCATCAGGTACCAGTTGGACGGTCACCAGGAACCGGTTGGACGGTCATCAGGTACCAGTTGGACGGTCATCAGGTACCAGTTGCACGATCAACAGTTAGCTGTTTGATGGTCATCAGGTACCAATTGGACGGTCACCAGGTACCGGTTGGACGGTCATCCGGTACCAGTTGGACGGTCACCAGGTACCGGTTGGACGGTCATCAGGTACCAGTTGGACGATCATCATTTACCAGTTGCACGATCAACAGTTAGCTGTTTGACGGTCACCAGGTGCCAGTTGGACTGTACTTTTTTTAAGCGAAATAGAAGTAGACACACCAGAAAAACAACCGCTAGAGACTTCAGGGCCATCTAATCAATCACTTTACACTCTCTAGCAACTTTATTGGAGAAAACAGTCCTCACACATACATCAACAACATCAAAGAGATCGGATCTTAGTCGGCAACGGTAGATTTGAATAACATTTTTTGCAGCCATTTTTGTCTCATTCTTTTCGACTTTTCACCAAGCGTTCTTTAACGTGCGCGAGTGCACACGGGACTTTCTTTTTGCAGTCTCATTGTAGAGATAGATATCGAACTTCACTTCCCAGAAAGAGCTAGACTTTTGAATCTCACTTCCCAGAAAGAGCTAGCTTTCGAATCTCATTACCCAGAGAGAACTAGATATTGAATCTCACTACGAAGAGAGAGCTAGATATTGAATCTCGCAACGAAGAGAGAACTAGATATTGAATCTCACTACGATGAGAGAGCTAGATATTGAATCTCACTACGAAGAGAGAGCTAGATATTGAATCTCACTACGAAGAGAGAACTAGATATTGAATCTCGCTACGAAGAGAGAGAGAGAGAGAGAGAGAGAGAGAGAGCTAGATATTGAATCTCGCTACGAAGAGAGAGAGAGAGCTAGATATTGAATCTCGCTACGAAGAGAGAGCTAGATATTGAATCTCGCTACGAAGAGAGAGCTAGATATTGAATCTCGCTACGAAGAGAGAGCTAGATATTGAATCTCACTACGAAGAGAGTGCTAGATATTGGATCTCACTACGAAGAGAGAGCTAGATATTGAATCTCACTACGAAGAGAGAGCTAGATATTGAATCTCGCTACGAAGAGAGAGCTAGATATTGAATCTCACTACGAAGAGAGAGCTAGATATTGAATCTCATTACGAAGAGAGAGCTAGATATTGAATCTCGCTACGAAGAGAGAGATAGATATTGAATTTCGCTACGAAGAGAGAGCTAGATATTGAATCTCACTACGAAGAGAGAGCTAGATATTGAATCTCACTACGAAGAGAGAGCTAGATATTGAATCTCGCTACGAAGAGAGAGCTAGATATTGAATTTCGCTACGAAGAGAGAGCTAGATATTGAATCTCACTACGAAGAGAGAGCTAGATATTGAATCTCACTACGAAGAGAGAGCTAGATTTTGAATCTCACTACGAAGAGAGCGCTAGATATTGAATCTTGCTACGAAGAGAAAGCTAGATATTGAATCTCACTATTCAGAGAGAGCTAGAAATCGAATCTCACTATTCAGAGAGAACTAGATATCGAATCTCATTACCCAGAGGGAGATAGATATCGAATATCACAGTCCAGAGAAAGCTAGATATCGAATCTCTCTATCCAGAGAGATCTAGAAATCGAATCTCACTACCCAGAGACCAGGGGAGGGAAAAACGAATAAACCAGGGATTCGAAGTCGAAAATTTCCAATGTCGGTAACGAGATTCAAACCCTTGATGGGTACAAATAATAATACATAAATATTATTATATGGGGAACTTCCGAGGCGATAATAGGGAATAATAGAACAAAGAAGTATGTGTTAGCACTCGGAAAAATTGACAGACAAACAACAATAGAAAAAAACGAAGAACAATATATTGTCCGAACTATATATTCGGACTATATATATTGTTCTTCGTTTTTTTCTATTGTTGTTTGTCTGTCAATTTTTCCGAGTGCTAACACATACTTCTTTGTTCTATTATTTCAAACCCTTGACCTTTTTATCTAGAAGCCACCGCCTTACCTATAGACCACCCAATTCGCTGTTCAGAAGCGATTCAAAAATATTGACCAGAATTACCGATGTCAGTGTGTCAGGATTGGCGAAAGACTCATGAAAAAAGGATGGACAACCCTGTGGACCAGTGGGCCTGACTTGTTCATTCTGTGGCCGTGTGTGTTTGTCAAACATTGGTAGAATTAGCCACGAGAGAAGCTGTCCGACAAAAACAAAACCTCAAAAAACATACACAATAGCTTCTACTAGACCGTCTGACAAGACAAAATGGGCTATACACTGAACCAAATGACCTATTTATTTAACTGTTTCTGGTAGAGCTATGAAAGGGAAAAAAAAACTGTAGCCGATCTATTGTGTTGAGATGGCACAAAATGGTGATAGTTTGATAAAATAGATTGCAGCAATCATTGATTGTGCAGGAAAATTCGTGGAAGAAATTTTTTTCACAAATTCCTGCGGGAAAAGAAAAAGATGTCACAGATTAGGCGACAATCGTGACCCCCAATCACTTGTAACTTGGAACGATCATCCAGGGAAATAATCCAAATAGAGAGATAACTGGCTCTATCTAGCCAGTTGTCGCTCTATTGAACTTGTGGGCTCAGCAGACGCAATAAGTGATTATTTTTATAAGATTACGTACTTTAATTATTTATTTTGATATCTAACATATTTTTCATCAAAAATTGTGTAATATTAATTGTTTTTCTAGTTATGAATTTTATTTATTATTTTTTTTTTTAATTCCTGTTCTATTTTTTTTTTAAATACTAATTACATTTTCCAAATATTGAATGTAGTCAGATACATTAGCTTGAATGCTTTTTATACATTGAAAATATTTGTTTATTAATATTTATTATATCTCATATTTTTACTTAGAAAAGTGAAAAAGCTGAAATTGATCAACAATTCATCAACTGGATATTTGCATAAGGTCAAGGCAGCCAAAACTGTGCTCTCTTTCGTCGTTCATTCTTAAGTCAACACTGCATGACAATCCTTATGACTATTTATGCATCTTATTTTATTTTCTTATTTTCCTTTTATTTCTTTTTCTAGTTCGAAATTATTATATTTATTATTATTATTTTTTTAAATTAAAATAAATATCTGTATGTATGTTGTTCCCGCTGAAGGCCTATTGAGCCGAAATGTCGTTCTGGTTTATGTTGTCCACTTGTTAAGTGAAGCTTTAACCGTACAGTTTATATATATATTTTTTCTACATCTGTGTTTTTTTTTATTTCTCCTACGGAAACTAACCATGGAAATGATGGCGGTTACAAAAGCATTGACATGACTTAAGACACAGCCTTATACACATGTGTGGTTCCCACACTGACACTGTGCTCGACGGGAGCCGCGATAGCTCAGTGGTTAGTGAAATAGACTACTAAGGACAAGAGACAGGTTCAATCCTGATCGACGGCTTTCAAATTCACCTACCCTTAAATGAGTACCGGATTTTTGCTGGTAAAGAAAAACCGTACACACACAAAAATCATATGCCGAAGGTCTGTAAAATTATGATCACTAACACCATATTCCTTATACGCCACTTGGTGTGACGGGGCTCTTTACTTTACTTTTTATTGTGTTCGACGGGAGTATTTAGGGATCTCTAAACTTAAAAGTGTCTGCTTCATTTTGTTGCCAGGATATGCGGGTGTAAGAGGTAATGAACGCGATGTCAGACTTGCCGGTTTGGCTAATCTAAAGTGCGGAAGGGCAACAGACGGCAACGATATTCTGAATGTCCTCAGAGACGCTGAACGAAATAAAAAAGACTCACAAGATAACACTGCAACCAGACTTCACGAAAAGCATGTCAAGGTGGGAGTTAGCAGACGAGAGCACAACGCAGGAATCCAAAGAAACTTTGTCAACCAACACAACACTGGTGACGTTAGTCTCTACACGTTGATGGGTGTTCTTCGGATGAGATCAGAGCACTTATGGACTTGTCCGATGTGTAATTAAGATGACCTGTCGGTTAAACTAATCTAGAATCTTTACAACTCCTTCGTTCTCCTGTTATCTTTGTATGTGCGCATCTCTTCTTTGTTACAGTCTTTGTGCAGTTTTTAGTTGTGTGTGCCACGTCATCGTAATGGCTCATTGTATATCCCTAGACCGGTCATACGCTAATCTTACGGTCTGTTGTTTGATGTGCGACGGGGATAATCTGACGACTAATCGTGTTTCTATATGTTGGAATTTGAGTCAAAAACGATGGTCTAACATCATCACGTGGTATACATTTTTTAAAAATATGATGATCATCATTTTCAGGAGGATGTGAACTTCCGGTATTTGGTGGATAGACGGCAGGAATAATTGAAGGCTATGTATGAAAAGTGTTCCTTGTTGCAGTTTACTCATATTCCAAGTCCGGCTTGTTGCAGGAGCTACTGAGTTAAGTGTTCTGTGCACACGGTGGGCTGTGTGTCTCATCCGTTTTGATCATGTTTCGATATTCCAATTGCTCACGATGAATGATGATAAAATATGACAGGGAACAGTTGGCTGTGTTCACTTTCTGCGCGGTTTCGCCTTATTTCTTTTGACGTGTGCTGAGACTGCTACGATGGAGACTACAGTTACTTTTCTTTGTTTGGGAGATGAGATTTTAATTCGGATGATTACGCTGGCACGGGCGGTTGAGAAATTGTGGATTTTAATTCGTTTGCAGTGATACCGGGGCCTTCCATAACCAAAGAACCAAAGTTCTTAGTTGATAATTTACTTTGGCCCAAATATTGTAAGAAATAGGAGAGCCGTGAGACGGTATCATCATGTGCCATACCGGTTAACGAAGGCGATTATGTCCATCCACAGTTCTCTGACTTCATTGCATCGTATAAGTTCTGTTGATTATTTACCGTTCCACAACATCAAGTTATCTGGTGTCTTTTCTTTTTTTCCCATGATCTCTCTTTCCTTGTTTCACCGCCAATGAAACGACACGCACTGTAAAACTACAATTATCATTTTATTTCCGATTTTATATTTCATAAGTGTTATGTGTTTCGTATAAATTTTAGTGTAAAAAAACTAGAAAAATACTATACATCCCACTTAGTTAATTAGTTAGTTAGTTTAGTCAGTTAGTTTAGTCAGTTACTTAGTAAGTACACCAGTTTAGTTAGTGAGTAGTTAATTAGTAAGTTAGTTAACTAGCTAGTTAGTTAGTTAGCTAGTTAGTTAGCTACTTAGTTAATTAGGCAATCAGTCACTCAATCAGTTAGTCAGTGAGCTAGTCTGTCAGTTATTTAGTTAAGCAGTCGTCTAGTCAGCTAGTTAGCTAGTTAGTTAGTTAGATTAGCTAGCTAGTTAAATAGATAGATAGATAGATAGATAGATAGATAGATAGACAGACAGACAGACAGACAGACAGACAGACAGACAGACAGACAGACAGACAGACAGACAGACAGACAGACAGACAGACAGACAGACAGATAGACAGATAGACAGATAGACAGATAGATAGATAGATAGATAGATAGATAGATAGATAGATAGATAGATAGATAGATAGATAGATAGATAGATAGATAGATAGATAGATAGATAGATAGATAGATAGATAGATAGATAGATAGATAGATAGATAGATAGATAGATAGATAGATAGATAGATAGATAGATAGATAGATAGATAGATAGATAGATAGATAGATAGATAGATAGATAGATAGATAGATAGATAGATAGATAGATAGATATCCATGTTGCACATTGGAAAATTTATTATGTTCTTGGTTCCCCTCCTCACCACCTATAACAGTATGAAGCCCGCCCGCTACACACTGTTGAAAGCACTGAAGATGGCTTCTGCTGAGATACACGAACTTACCACGTGAGTGGCAGGTGACATTGGTTCTATTTTCTCAAGACCTGCCAAGATCAAGGCTCCCCTCGCAGGGACTAACTAACTCCCTCAAGGTTTCCTCATATTCCAAGTCCGGCTTGCTACCGGAGCTACTGAGTTTAGTGCTCTATGCACACCGTGAGCTGTGCATTTCATCCGATCGTGTTTCGATATTCCGATTGCTTACGATGAATGATGATGATATTTAACGAAGGACAGTTCAGCTGCGCTCACTTTCGGTGCCACTTGGCCTTATATCTTTTGACGTGTGCTGCATCTGTTATGATGGGGACTGCAACTGCCTTTTTTTGTTAGGAACCTTCAATGAGATGAGTTTTAATTCTGATGATTCATTCCACTGGCACGGGCGGTTGAGCAATTATGGATTTTAATTCGTTTGCAGTGATACCGGGACCATCGACTAACCATAATCATAATCCTAACTCTTGAGTCTCGAACCAATCAAAGCCCTCGTTACTGCCATTAGTTCCATCGTCAAATACTTGTCGCCATTACGTAGACGCCACTATTCTTGTGAATAGCTCTGCTATTGGATCGGACAGTCAATGCCCAAGCACTCCGTTGATTGCGTAACACAGAACTGCAAATTAAAAAAAGATTATTTTGACGCGATGCTCTTGCAATCTAAAAGTTTTAGATGAACATTCATTATACGAATCTCTTACTTATCCTGTCTCCGTGAGAGAACTGAGAATGTCAGCCAGGTCCACTGCTCGCCCATTCTCCAACACAGCTACCCCCGCGAGTTTGTCTGACCGGTCGTTCCCTTCTTACACCCGAATGTTCTGGCACAAAAAAAGCAGATTTTCATCGGTCTTGACGTCTTCAGATAGTCCAACCAGTGCCTTCGAGAAGAGTGCATTATTATCATCACATGCAAACTCATTGAGTTACCGAGAAAACATGAACCGGGAAAAGTTTGTGTCTCAAGCCAAGTTGTTGTATAAGTAGCCAAGTTTTTGTATAAGTAGCCAAGATGAATAAATAGCCAAGTAGTTGTAGGCCCTATAATTAGCCAAGTTTGCTGTATAAGTAGCCAAGTAGTTGCATACTTAGCCAAGTTGTTGTATAAGTAGCCAAGTAGTTGCATACTTAGCCAAGTTGTTGTATAAGTAGCCAAGTAGTTGCATACTTAGCCAAGTTGTTGTATAAGTAGCAAAGTTGTTGTATAAGTAGCAAAGTTGTTGTATAAGTAGCAAAGTTGTTGCATAAGTAGCCAAGTTATTGTATAAGTAGTCAAGTTGTTGTTATTGGTTATTGGTTATGAAAGGCCTCGGTATCACTGCAAACGAATCAAAATCCATAATTGCTCAACCGCCTGTGCCAGCGGAATCATCCGAATTAATAACCCATCTCTCAAACAAAGAAAGGTAACTGTAGTCCCCATCGTAGCAGTCTCAGCACGCGCCAAAAGACATAAGGCGAAACCGCGCAGAAAGTGAACACATCCAACTGTTCCCTGTCATACGATATCATCATTCATCGTAAATAATTGGAATATCGAAACATGATCAAAACGGATGAGACACACAGCTCACGGTGTGCACAGAGCACTTAACTCAGTAGCTCCTGCAACAAGCCGGACTTTGAATATGAGGAAACTGCAACAAGGAACACTTTTCAGACATAGCCTTCAATGGTTCCTGCCGCCTATCCACCATATACCGGAATTTCACGTCCTCCAGGCTCCTGGGCAGATCGTGAGAGTGCCTACGAGAGGTCATGATCCTCATCCTGATTCACTGAGTTGTTGAGACGAGCGTGCTCCGGCAAGTCTGCCTCAACAAAAAAATGGAGTTATTGTCCCTGTCGTGCCAATCTCCAGCTGATTTTTCTTCAAATCAATTGCACACTGATGTCTCTTCAGCATGTCCAGACCCAGCAACATATCCATTGGCTGGTTTTCAAGTATAGAGAATGATGACTGAAGAAAGACGCTGCCTATCTGTATCTGACATAAATGTACTAGTCCAAGGTTTCTGTTCTGTTTTCTTGTCTAATGTCCATGTTTCTGCATCATATAGGAATACATATATATATATATATATATATATATATATATATATATATATATATATATATATATGGTCCTTTTCGTCTTTTCAGACGGTCTAGTGGAGGCTATTGCGTATTTTTTTGATGATTTGTGCTTTGTCGAACAACTTCTCTCGTGGCTAATTCTACCAATGTTTGACAAACACACGCGGTCACAGAATGAACAAGTCATGCCCACTGATCCACAGGATTTTCCACCCTTTTTCATGAGTCTTTTTTCTTTTATGTTTTGCCTTTTCTCTTTTTTGTTTGAGCACAATCTCAAATGATGTTATACCATTCCTTGTACATGCTCTCCATGATGTATATATATAAATGTTTACACTTCATTGTATCCGTCAAATAACAAATGCACTCAGCATTTTTATGATTATTCCTAAAAGCGACCATTGTCGATTCATGTTGCACTTGGCGTCCATGTTCTGCTCGAATAATGAGTGAATCTCTTGATTGTCGATTCATGTTGCACTTGGCGTCCATGTTCTGCTCGAATAATGAGTGAATCTCTTGATTGTCGATTCATGTTGCACTTGGCGTCCATGTTCTGCTCGAATAATGAGTGAATCTCTTGATTGTCGATTCATGTTGCACTTGGCGTCCATGTTCTGCTCGAATAATGAGTGAATCTCTTGATTGTCGATTCATGTTGCACTTGGCGTCCATGTTCTGCTCGAATAATGAGTGAATCTCTTGATTGTCGATTCATGTTGCACTTGGCGCCCATGTTCTGCTCGAATAATGAGTGAATCTCTTGATTGTCGATTCATGTTGCACTTGGCGCCCATGTTCTGCTCGAATAATGAGTGAATCTCTTGATTGTCGATTCATGTTGCACTTGGCGCCCATGTTCTGCTCGAATAATGAGTGAATCTCTTGATTGTCGATTCATGTTGCACTTGGCGCCCATGTTCTGCTCGAATAATGAGTGAATCTCTTGATTGTCGATTCATGTTGCACTTGGCGCCCATGTTCTGCTCGAATAATGAGTGAATCTCTTGATTGTCGATTCATGTTGCACTTGGCGTCCATGTTCTGCTCGAATAATGAGTGAATCTCTTGATTGTCGATTCATGTTGCACTTGGCGTCCATGTTCTGCTCGAATAATGAGTGAATCTCTTGATTGTCGATTCATGTTGCACTTGGCGTCCATGTTCTGCTCGAATAATGAGTGAATCTCTTGATTGTCGATTCATGTTGCACTTGGCGTCCATGTTCTGCTCGAATAATGAGTGAATCTCTTGATTGTCGATTCATGTTGCACTTGGCGTCCATGTTCTGCTCGAATAATGAGTGAATCTCTTGATTGTCGATTCATGTTGCACTTGGCGTCCATGTTCTGCTCGAATAATGAGTGAATCTCTTGATTGTCGATTCATGTTGCACTTGGCGTCCATGTTCTGCTCGAATAATGAGTGAATCTCTTGATTGTCGATTCATGTTGCACTTGGCGTCCATGTTCTGCTCGAATAATGAGTGAATCTCTTGCCAGAAACGAAAGTTGAAACGTCCAAGTTAGTACAACGCCACGAGGTCAACACAACTCTCTCTTCTTTCTCTTCTACCTTTCAGCTCCCTGCGGAGCATATGTCTTCAACAGACACTTTCCAAGTCGTTCTGTTTCTTGCCATTCTTTTAAGATCATTTCATATCTTCCCCATCATCGTCATCTCTGCATCCACCTGACTTCTCCAAGAATATTTTGGTCTTCCTCTTTGTCTTTCTCCTTTAAAAAAAAAAAAAAAAAGTAAAGTACCCCTGTCACGCGAAGTGGCGTATAGGGAAATATGGAGTTAGTGACCCTACATTTTACAGACCTTCAGCACATGATTTTTGGGGTAATGTCGGTATTACGCCCGTGCTGCTTTACTTTCCCAGAAAAAAATCCGGTCCCCATTTAAGGCTGGGTGAATAAACCCGGCCACCGTCGGTTGGGATCGAATCTTACCCCTTGTCCTTTGTAGTCCAGTTCACTAACCACTGAGCTATCGCGGCTCCCCTCCTTTGGGATTCCAAAAAGGGCCTGTTGTGTAATACTCTCAGTTGGCTTCTGCAGTGTGTCCTATCTAACACTATCGTCTTCGCAGCTTTATTCGATAAAAGAGATAGTGCTATTATATCTTCTATATCAGGTAACTCTCAACACTGAGAGAATGGTGGCTTCACCAAGAATACTTGGTTTATGTGCTTATCATTATCATCATCACTATCATCACCATCATCATCATCATCATCATCACCATCATCACCATCACTATCACCATCATCATCAAAATTATCACCATCATCATCTTTATCACCATCACCATCATCATCATCATTATTATCACCATCACCATCATCATCATCATCTTTATCACCATCATCACCATCACCATCATCATCATTATCACCATCATCACCATCACCATCATCATTATCACCATCACCATCACCATCATCATCATCATCATCATTATCACCTTTTCTGCTTTTTGCCTTTTCTCTTTTTTTTGTGATAAAATCATTATCACCATCATCACCATCACCATCATCATCATCATTATCACCATCATCATCATTATTATCACCATCACCATCATCACCATCATCATCATCATTATCACCATCATCACATCATCACCATCATCATCATTATCACATCATCATCTTTATCACCATCATCATCATCATCATTATCAAACCCACCACCATCATCACCATCATCATCATCATCATTATCACCACCATCATCATCATCATTATCACCATCATCATCATCATTATCACCATCATCATCATCACCATCATCATCATCATTATCACCATCATCACCATCATCATCATCATTATCACCATCATCATCATCATTATCACCATCATCATCATCATCATTATCACCACAATCATCATCATCATCATTATCACCATCTTCATTATCATCATTATCATCATCATCTTTATCACCATCATCATTATCATCATTATCATCATCATCATCATCACCATCATCATTATCACCATCATCATTATCATCATCATCATCATCATCATCATCATCATCACCACCATCATTACCATCACCACCATCATTATCACCACCATCATCATCATCATTATCATCATCATCATTATCATCACCACCATCATTATCATCACCACCATCATTATTATCATCATCATCATCATTATCATCATCATCACCATCATCATCATCATCACCACTATCATTATCATCATTATCATCATCATCACCATCGTAATCATCATCATCATCACCATCATTATCATCATCATCATCATCACCATTTGGTCTCTCCACAAATATCTTCTCCTACAGTTAGTTGTTTAACACTTCAGTTGTTATTTATTATGATTTTGTTGTTTATTATTTCTGTTGTAAATAATTTATTGTTATACATTTTTTTCTTGTTTATCATTTCTGTTGTTAATAATTTATTGTTATGAATTTTTTTTTTTTTTATCATTTCTGTTGTTAATAATTTGCTATAATTTTTGTTGTTTATCATTTCTGTTCTAAATAATTTATTGTTGTAATTGTTTGTTGTTGTTTATCATTTCTGTTGCTGTTTATCATTTGTTGTTTATAATTGCTGTAGTTGATCATTACTGTTGTTGTTGATCACTTTTGTTGTCGTTTATAATTTATGTTGTCTATAATTACTGTATTTTATAATTTCTGTTATTTATAATTTATGTTGTCTATAATTACTGCAGATTATCCTATCTGTTGTTTTTCATTTATACTGTTGTCTATAATTACTGTACTTCATCATTTCTGTTGTCTATAATTTACTGTACTTTATTATTTCTGTTGTCTATAATCACTGTGGTTTATCATTTCTGTTGTTACTATAATTACTGTGGTTTATTATTTGTATTTTATTATTTCTGTTTGCTGTTTATCATTTCTGTTGTTACTATAATTACTGTGGTTTATTATTTGTTTTCTATTATTTCTGTTTGCTGTTTATTATTTTTGTTGTTAATCTCTTTCATTATACAAGGTATATTATGGCTTTTTCTATGGCATTTTGTTTCAAATTAATCCAATTCCTTCTTTGCTGTTTTGCCAGATGGTACATGATTCATAACCACATGATGCTGTCAAGAAAATACATGCCCTCAATAATTTTAATGTTACTGCCTTGCTGGGATTGTGCCATATGTTCCTCATGGCATTTAATGTTTGTGTTGCTATTGCTAATCTTCTATTGATCTCTTTCTGGCAGACTCCATTGTTGTGATGTACAAGCTCTGGCAATTCTATTTTGCATAAAAATATTAGTATTTATTTTAAAATTTGATTTGAGGGAGTGTAGACATTTCAAGAATGATGCAGGAAAACACAAATGAACTATCATCAATAGCCAGCAAAATTGGGCTTGAGATCAATCATGAAAAGACTAAAGTCATGAAAAGTTTAATTCCAACAGATGACAAAATATACATGGAAAACAAACCAGTGGAAGAGATCGATCACTTTATCTATCTTGGAAGTCACATTGATTGGGAAGGGAATATAAGTAAAAAAATTAGAATCAAAATAGCTAAAGCAGCAAGGTTTTTCAGAAGTCTTGAAAAGTCATGGAAATCAAAATTCATCAGCACAAACACAAAACTTAGACTATTCAAATCAAACGTATTATCTACCCTTACGATATGCATGCGAGAGCTGGAAAACAAAAGATATAGAAACAAAGTTGAACACATTTGAAAATAAATGTCTAAGGAAAATACTTGGTATAGCGTGAAACGAATTCAAAACAAACGAGGAAATTAGAGAAATCGCCAATCAACCACTAATATCTTCAGTAATTAAGAAAAGACGATGGTCATATGTTGGACATGTGATGAGGAGAGATAATAGCCAAATAGCAAAGCAAGCCCTCATGTGGGAAACAACAGGTAAGAGGAAAAGAGGAAGACCCAGAGACACACTGAGAAGAACATTGATCAGAGAGGCAAGAGCAGCAGGAATCGCTTCCCTCAAAGAGATAGAGTTGCTTGCACAGAACAGAGACAAATGGTGAGATTTGGTAAAAGATCTCACAAGGATTGAAACCTGCTAGAATAAAAAATTTAGATTAGAGAAAGAGTATCTGGGTCTATGCCCTATGGGTCAGCTATGGCTCGAAAGGTCAATAGATAGATGGATATTTTATACAAAATAAAGCTTACAATTATTGTTTATCTAGTACTAGAACAGACCATCATAGAGAGAGAAACATTTTTTAGCATCAAAAGCTTAGTTAATTATATTGTTAGAATAAATATTAGAGAATTATTTCTACCAACAAGAGATCATTTTGAGATAGTGGAGATCATTTTGAGTTAGAGGATGAGTCACTCAATCTCTGTGATACAAGTTGATGCCTGTTATGGATGAGTCACTCAATCTCTATGATAAGAACTGATGTCTGTTCTGGATGAGTCACTCAATCTGTGTGATAAGAGCTGATGTCTGTTCTGGATGAGTCATTCAATCTTTGTGATAAGAGCTGATGTCTGTTCTGGATGAGTCACTCAATCTCTATGATAAGAACTGATGTCTGTTCTGGATGAGTCACTCAATCTCTGTGATAAGAGCTGATGTCTGTTCTGGATGAGTCATTCAATCTTTGTGATAAGAGCTGATGTCTGTTCTGGATGAGTCATTCAATCTTTGTGATAAGAGCTGATGTCTGTTCTGGATGAGTCATTCAATCTTTGTGATAAGAACTGATGTCTGTTCTGGATGAGTCACTTTATCACTATGATAAGAGTTGATGTCTGCTGTTGTTGCCTCTCACCTGAATATACTTTTTATTTAGTATTTCTCTAGGTCAGCCTATTTTTCTTTCACCCTCTAGTTTCCTTTCGAAGGCTTTCTTTGAGATTCTCTTCTTCTCGTCACATGGCCAACATATGACCACCTCCTTATTATAGTATTATGCGGCATTAATAGTATGTTCACTAATTCACTCCCTTTAATGTGAATTATACTTTGAGAACTTTCAATTAGCGGTACAAAAGTTTGAATTTGATGAAATTAAGTACTTGACAGTTTCAAGAGATGTATTAAAATAAGCAAAACAATTCAGAATTAAAAAAAAATAATTTACAGAAAGCAGTTCAGCTTATGGATTTTTATTTGTAAAATAGGAGTTATCACCAAAATTAATTAACAAGTAAATAAAGAAAATAAACAACCAGAAAGCGACAGGCTCCTGGCATATTATTATTATTATTATCCAAATTAAGGCGCTGATGGATGATAAATGGAATCTGAATAATTAATGTCAATGTTAACAAAATTTGAAGTGAAATATGTCAACATTTATGTTATCACATTTTAAAATGAAATAAACACACTGACATAAATGTCAATGTTTTACCAAACAGAATCAGCAACGAAGATGAGTCTCGTGCTGTGAGAACGAGCAGATGATGGAAATGAATAAATCAGTTCTTCTTCCTCTTATTCTCCTTCAGCTTTCAAGTCTTTTGATTATGCAAACATGAAGTTTTGTTGTTTCATGAGGGAAGGGTATGAAGTACATCACAACTCGCGAAGAGATGGTCACATGGATGGCACACATACATGCATGTGTGTTCTTACTTTTGCCCTAAACTTGCTCCATGGCTGATGCACTCTACATCTTCAGGCTGGATCTTGGTTCATTGTAGGAGTTTCCCTTCTCATTGAACTGATATCAGCCAGGGCTGTTGAGCCCAGCTGCCCATTATTAAATCATTTATTTAGATAAGATGTTGAAATCATTCCAAATACTATCTATCTATCTATTGACCTTTCGAGCCGTAGGCAGCCCATAGGGCAATAGACCAAGATACTCCTTCTCTTATCTAAATTTTTGTTCTAGCAGTTTCAATTTTTTTAAAAGATATTTTATCAAATCTGGCCATTTGTCTCTGTTCAGGTCTACGTTTCATTAACAAAATTGTTTTTACGATAGCGGCTTGTTAAACCTCTTATCAACAGTTCTATACCTAGCCGAAGAAAAATAATTCCCCCATTTTGGATACAACCGGAAACTCTCAAACACCGCTGTGCATTAAATTTGTGAAAATGTGAAAATATGAGACAGGCCAAAACACGCTGACACAGAAAACAGTCAATTTTTCTTTTTTCTGTTTTGTTCTTTATTTTTCCCAATGACTATTACTCTTCAGAAATCTGCCCAGTAGTACACCGCCAGAAATGGTGTTGATGTAAAATTTCAGACAAGAGCATTCAACTTTAGTAGGACATTATTCAGCATCTTGAACATGAACAAGTGCATTCAACTTTCGTTGGACATTATTCAGCATCTTGAACATGAACAAGGGCATTGAACATGACAAAAACAGCATAAGTGGGAGATTTGGCTAGAGACAGAGATGTTTTCAGATGAGCTCTGGTGAATGCAATGTTCTGCAACCGACATACAACATGATGATGATGATGATGCTCACCTAGAGAGGAGGTATAACAGAGGAGTCATTATGTGTTTGATACACAGTAAAGTAAACAAGTGAAGAGTCCTGTCACGCCACATGGTGTATAGAGAATATGGTGTTAGTGACCTTGACTTTTATAGACCTTCAGCACATGATTGTTGGGGTAATGTGGTCGGTTTTACACCTGAGCTGGTTTACTTTCCCAGAAAAATCCAGTACCCATTTAAGGCTAGGTAAACTCGGAACCCTTCAATCAGGATCGAACTGGACCTCTTGTGCTTTGCAGTCCAGTTCACTAAGCACTGGACTATCGTGGCTCCCTTGAAGAACACTTGGCATTTAAAAATCGAAAAGAGTAGGGTAAAAGCGGCCACTGCCCAGCCAATATTGATAGAATAAATGTACCCCAAAAAGTCAAAATCCTTGACAATAAAAAAAACAAAAAAAACACAACTACCTCTTAAGTTGGAGAACATCCATCTATTTGGTGAGGAATACCAGAGCACACAAATGCCAGCAATGAAACTTGGAAAAAATGATTTTCACACAAAATTCATTCAGTCCCACTGGACTATGCTAGAGATATAAAGCTGGCACACGCAAACAAACAACAACAACAAATAAATAAATTCTTTTTCTTTAAACAAATTTCTCTAAAATCTGAGAACGTGCACACAAATATTATGAAAAATAAATATACAATATTCCATTATTGCCTCAGTGATACACCATCCACAATGATGATATAGCTGATGCAGCTTTCTAATATGAATTAATTTGAACTAAACTCAGTTCATAATTGTCTATAAATACCATAAATATTTTAGTAAAATTTAAAATTATTGGTTCTTCTGTTTAAAGAAGATAGGCACAACTATAAAATATATAACATATTAACTTTAGATTGCTGCATAGGTACATCAGCAAGTCCCAGATGACTGGAAACAGTCCATTATATTACCAATATGGAAAAAGAGGGGCAGTAGAAGAGACTGCAACCAATATAGAGGAATATCGCTATTAAGCCACATAGGGAAGTTGTATGCAAAGATAATCGAAAGAAGACTGAGGCCAATTATAGACCCACAACTAAGCGATGCTCAGATGGGCTTCAGGAAGAACAGAAGCTCACAGATGTCCTATTTATCATAAAACAACTAGCAGAGAAAACAATAGAGCATAATAAAACACTATATACAGCTTTTATTGATCAAGAAAAGGCGTTCGATAGGGTGGACAGGGAACGACTGTGGTCAGTATTGCCCTTGTATGGAGTGAGTCACCACCTAGCAGAGATATGCAAGAGCCTCTATGAAAATAGTCACACAACAGTGAGATCCCTAGCAGATCCTTAAGCTACTCTAAACATTTCACCATTAACTTCGGAGTAAGACAGGGATGCGTGCTTCCCCCCCCCCCACCCTACTTTTCATTACATATATGGACAATATATGGAAATTAGCATGCCCAAGCATAGGAAGTATATCAACAATGATGATAACAAGCGAAAACACAAAAGAGGACGAAATATACGTACAAGAAAACACCAGTAGAGAGGACGAAATAAATTAAATACTATTTGCAGATGACCAAGTTCTAATACATGAAACAAATGAGGACCTGCAAGAACATATCAACAGGCTAAACAACACTTGTAAACAATACAACATGAAGATCAACATAAATAAAACCAAAGTAATGGCAATAGCAAGAAAGAAAGAAAATCTAAACATTAGAATAGATAATATGACCCTGAAACATTAACATAAGACTATAACCAACTGTAACTATAACTCATTAGCACAAACACAAAACTTAGGCTATTCAAATCAAATGTACTATCAACCCTTACGTATGAGTGTGAAAGCTGGAAAACAACAAGAGATATAGAAACAAAGTTGAACGCATTCGAAAATAAATGTCTAAGGAAAATACTTGGTATAGAATGGAACGAATTCAAAACAAACGAGGAAATTAGAGAAATCGCCAATCAACCACTAATATCTTCAGTAATAAAGAAAAGACGGTGGTCATACGTTGGACATGTGATGAGAAGAGATAATAATCGAATAGCAAAGCAAGCCCTCATATGGGAAACAACAGGTAAAAGAAAAAGAGGAAGACCCAGGGAGACACTGAGAAGAACATTGATGAGAGAGGCAAGAGCAGCAGGAATCGGCTCCCTCAATGAGATAGAACTGCTTGCACAGAACAGAGACAGATGGCGAGATTTGATAAAATATCTTTAAAAGAAAACTGCTAGAACAAAAATTCATATAGGAGAAGGTGTATCTTGGTCTACGCCCTATGGGCCGGTTACGGCTCGAAAGGTCAATAGATAGATAGATAGATAACCAACTGACAAACAGATATAAGGTGTAACAAAGCATGCCAAGTTATAGGCCAAGTATCAACACTATTGGAAAACAAAGCAATAAGTACGGTAGCAAAAGGGGCAATTTACAAATCAATTTTTCTATAAACTGTGCTACCAGTGCCAGAATTGGACGCTGGACTCTAGAACAATAAGAAAAATAACGACCACAGAAATGAAATGTGTCAGAAGAATGACAGGAAACAGCTTATGGGACAGAGTAATAAACACTGACCTGAGGAAGAAACTTGAAATTGAACCAGCCATCGAATGCATATAGAAACAACAGATAAAATGGTTTGGTCACATAACAAGACAAAAAGAATTAACAATGGCTCAAAGAGCCATAAACAAATGCTACGAAAATGCCAGATTAAGAGAAAGACCGAGAAAGAGATGGATAAAGGGAATAGTCACTAGGAGGGATAACACCAGAAGAGGCCAATAGAAGAGCAAAGAATTGCAGATTGCATCTCCCCTCGACACCAACAACATAGGAGGAAGGATAGAAGAAGAAGAAGAACCTTAAATTATGACACCTATCTGTGAGTCACATTGTGATCATCACATTTGTAAAAATTGTGAATGCTTAATTGTTACATTTGTAGGTGGAAAATAAGATTTTCTTTGAACTTTTACTACACAGCTGTGTGTTTACCTAAGAAGAGACCTGGGGATCAGATGCAGTCATCACTTCCTGGCTTCTTCTTCTACCTTTCAGCTCCCTGTGGAGCATAAGTCTTCAAAAAAACACTTTCCAAGTCATTCTGTTTTTTGCCATTCTTTCATATCTTCTCCAAGAATTTCTTGGTCTTCTTCTTTGTCTTTTCTCCCTGGGGATTCCAAAAAAGAGCCTGTTGTGTAATACTCTCAGTTGGCTTCCACAGTGTGTGTCCTATCCAGCGCCATCATCTTCGCTGTATCTCTTTATCCACTGGTATTTGACTGGTAAATTTCCATAATTTTATGTTAGTGATTTTGTCCTGCCATTTCCATCCCTTTATTCTGCATAAGCATCCATTAATGAAAGTTTGTATCTTCATGATTGTCAATTTTGTTGTTCTCCATGTCATTTCCTGGCTTAGATTCGATTTATGGTCTGAAATTTGGCTGCATGGCACCATGGCTGCCGGAGCTGTTACATTGGCCACTGACATGTCGGTCATCAGTCTGATTCCACCCATATGTTCGGCTTCCTCTTAACATCATTCACTGCCTATTCCATGTTACAAATATTTGTTTGATGTCTTGCCAAGAGCCAAAGAGATTTCCCCAAGGAAAAAAAAAAATAATTTCTTGAAAATTGGCTCGATTTATTTTAAAAAGCAGCTGCACTTTTATGACACCTTCACAATTTGAAAAAGTGCATGTGGTGTTTGAAAAAAAAATCCAGGTGTTTGAAAAAAAAATTCAAGTTTTTGGAAAAAAAAATCCAAGTGTTTGAGAAAAAAACCCAGGTGTCTGAAAAAAAAATCCAGGGGTTTTAACAAAAAATCCAGGTGTTTGAAAAAAAAATCCAGGTGTTTGGAAAAAAAAATCCAGGGGTTAAAAAAAAAAATCCAGGTGTTTAAAACAAAAAACTATGTGTTAAAAAAAAAAACAGGTGTTTTTAAAAAACAATCCAGGTGTTTTAAAAAAAATCCAGGTGTTTTTTTTTTATCCAACATCAAAGGAAACAAATCCAACACTCAAGGGTCACTGTAAGCAATAATTAGGAAGTTAGGGGGAGGGAATGTTTGTCCGTGGCAAACTGCTTCACCTCAAGAATAAGTATTTTCAGTTCATAATTTGTATGAAGGTGCCATAATAGAGGGTTAAGTTTCAGCGAATAGAACAGCAGAAAACATGCAAAATGAAGATAAAAAGCGGCTAAACCTGTTCTGTTTGTTCTTGCTGAGTAAGAATTTTTTTGTGACTTTGATTTTGCGTTTTTAATTACTCTTCTTATTTGTTAAAAAAGCTCATTCATAAAAGGCAATTAAAATAATATCATAGAAATGTGTTTTTCTTTCTCTTGTGTATGTGTGTAAGAAGAAGGCGCTAGAAATACTTTGGGATATGTGCTGAGAATGAATAAGTAAAGATTTCCTCCCCATCAGGCATTTATGTGGAAACCACCTGATAAAAGAAAACAAGAAAGACCAAGATAATCACTATACAGAATAATTATTAGAAAAGACTCAACCTGGGGACTAAGAAACAACCAAGAACTACAAGAAATAGCAACAAATCATCAAATAATAGAGAACTATGACTTCCGCTCTATGCACCATCTTTATCCGAGAGGAAAATGAATAAATGAAAGAATGAATGAGTGTGTGTCTCTGATTGTATGTGTATGTATAAAACAGACCTCTTATTCTTATTTCTTTATTATTTTGTCTAAATTGTGATTGTTTTTAAATTAAGTATTAATTGGATGTTGATGATAACCTCCTAGTTTGTTCATTGGAGGCATTGTAACATTTTTTAGCAATTTCACTGTGAATATATTTTTCATTGTAATTAATGAAGTAATTGTCCTGATCTCCATATTTCCGTCTGCATGATCGGCGAGTTCCTGCTTCTTGTATGCTACCAGAATTTGTAGTAATTGTTGTAGTTGTAATAGTAGTAGGAGTAACACTACCCTGAGAAAGGGTGCTGTTATTGGTTGTGACGGATATGTTCTGATTATTGCCCCCTGTACTAAACTTTCCGATCATATAGTTATTTATGTGTTCATCTGTTTTTGAATGAAACAGTTCATGGGAAGGTGAACCTGTGGTCATGTATTTATTGTTGGGTGTTTGATAGTCACTCTTTTGTATGGGGGCACTTCTCTCTGCTTCTGATGAAGCTATTTGTCCTGATGATCTTGAGAAATGACAAAATTCCTGGTCTGGAAGCACAGTTGGTGACGCAGATGACGATGAAGGTAAAGAAAGTACACATTTTTCACTTTCAGATATGGAATATGGAGAAGATGATAATGATGCAACAGGCCTACTGGAAAGTGCAGAACATGATGATGATGAAGAGTTTGACAGAAGTTCAGGGCTACTAAGACACTCTGATGATGCGCTGAATCCAGAATCCCTCTCATTGTCAACACTTTCTCTGGTAACTTTCATGTTAATTAACTCCTTGGCAAAATCAGACATTCCATATTGCATGGCGATACGTAGCCCCTCCTGAAATAGAGAATCCTTGTGATTCTGCAATGCAGCCATGTACAAACTGCTTAGTTGACTTGGAGGTAACAGCTCATCAGTGTAACTGCAGTGACTATTCCCACTGTATCGACCCCAGCTGTTGGAAGAATTTGCAGCTAACTGTGCTTCATTGGTAGAGGGCTTTATCACTGTTGGTTCGGGAAAACAACCTGAAATTATAAAAAAAAACATCAACTTTAACAATTCAATTTTTGATAAAATCCCAAGCTGGATGGGTAAAGATGTATTGCAATTTACACCAAGAATGTGACATAGGTACTATATCGCTCAGCACATGTGATGTATATAATGATATTAAGGGCTGGTTTTACCTTTCCTGTTTGATTTAAATGTTTGGCTTAGGTTTCCTGCTGAACATTATTGATAGAGTTAAGTATTGGTCAGCTCTGATTTGCAAGTGATTTTCTATGATTCACTTACCGCTATCAGTTCATGTGCGGCACATCCAGAGTGATAGCTAGAAAACTTTACATCATTCCACTTTGTTCAACAATCAATGTTAAGAAAGCAGTGGAATTAATTTTTGTACACAATTAGTTTAGCAAGATTTAAAACATGACATATTCTTTTGTTGAGAAAACAATATAATTAATATTTTTTACACAATTATTTTTGCAAAATTTAAGACATGACATACTCTTTTGTTGAGAAAACAATATCATTTATCTTTTCATACAATTATTAAAAACAAATTCAAAATATGTTTTGTTATGTTAGGATCCATCATACCAGACAAATTTACAAGTGCTCTGAATTTTTGCCTCCAAATTCTAAGAATCTCCAAGGAAAAGTCAAACCCATGCTCACAAACTCTGTAGATTGGCCCTGTATTCAAAACATGAACTACTATTCTATTGTTCTGATGTAGATATTTTACAACATGAATTTACATTTACCTGTAGGTGTAGAACAGTTTAAAGCACTTTTTCTGTATCTGAAACAAAATGGAACGAAAAAAATTATACTTTCCTGCATACATAAAATCTCAAAAACAAATTAATCAATCTGCTATTGATTGTTGGTTAAATATTTTTTACTTGATTTGTAATAATAAAGAATTCATTTCACTGCATTCTCGGTAAACACACAGGTGCTCACTCTTAAGCAGATAATGAAGGATAATCATAATAAATAGCTCCATGGTGCACTGGTTGTAAACTATCTCAAACTTCAGCATTTAAAATCAGCATTTAACTCTTTCAGTAAAGCTTTAAACGATGCAATGGAAGAGATTTCAGAAGCAACGTTTTCATGGTTTTAAGAACCAATCTACATATTTATATTTATCAAATATATAACATATTATATATAAAGTTTTAGATAATTGAACAGGGAATTAGATTTCACCAACACCAAGTTGATGCAAGACATGTAAAAAGAATATGGTTTGATGACGGTTCACACTAATCAAATTGAGAGCGGTGCATTATGTGGCAAAACGTGCGCAGGTGAAATTGGCATGGTGCACAGCACTGCAAAACGTATGGAATGAGTTAACAAAGCATAAAAGAACATTCTACAACAAGTCTGTAAATAGGCGTGAGGGGGGCACTTTACTTTTCTCTGCAATATGTGCCATTTTGGCACGCAAGGTTTCTGTTTTTGAGATTGTAGTTCTGCCCTATGTGCCGTCTTCAGCTCGAAAGGACAATAGATAGAAATAATATGATTTCTGTGTGTTACCAGGGCCTCATTATGAGGTAAGCAAAGAATGTGACCTTCCAGGCATGTCGTAAGAGGCAACTAAGGAGGTTGATCGATGGCTTGACACGCTGTCATTGTAAAAAGTATTGTTATGAAAACAGAGCCATAGATTTTAGAAGCAGTGCTCTCTGCAATATGTGCCATTTTGGCATGCAAGGTTCCTGTTTTTGATATTGTGGTTCTGCCCTAAGTGCCGTCTTCGGCTCGAAAGGACAATAGATAGATAGAAATAATATGATTAAAGATGTCTTCAATATCACACTAATTATTTCCTATTAATTGTAGTGAGTCATTGAGAATTAGCAGGAGCTTGAAGATCACTGGAGACAACAGAAGTGTGATTCTACACAAGAACGTTGAGGACCCTGTTGACAGGTCAAAGGAGTCAAATGAAGAAATCTGGTAGGAAGCCAGAGCAGAAAGTGAATTTTTCAGAAGTGTTATTGCTGGGTTATTATCATTGCACTCCGAACATGTCTATATGTGCTCAGATTCCCTCTTCTGCTATCCAGCAACATCCTGCGAGTGATGACTCCAGCTCTGTGTTGGTTGATAAGTACTCATATGCACCCACTAAACCTCTCATTTCTGAATATACCAATCTTTACTTCCATCTCTTTCATCCAAAGGAGCGATATGAACTCATGGTTTTTGAAATTCTGTGCCCTTCCTGTATCTTGAAAAGCATGTATGACATCTGCTTGATCCATTGATTGACCGTCTTTTGTGACAGCACAGTTAGCCAGCCTGTCCACTCTTTCATTCTCCAGCATGTCCAGGAATATAGACAAAGGTGACTGTCTATTGTTGACTTCTGTAATGGCTCAACCCATTGTCTGTATACAGAGCCCACTTCCACTTTTCTTTTATTGCTCATCGAATGACTTAGTATACAAGTGTGGTGCAGTCTCGTGACTCAAACCAAATAATTGCCTTGATCACTGCCATCTCCATCATCGTCATGCTACTCATGGTCATAACATACATAGCACTGTCTTTGACTGTTCTGCCTGCGGGGCATACTGTATATGCCCATATGTTCCTTTGATGTCATATTATGGATTCGGGGGACTGGTTGGTCTCAAGGCAAGACGTCGGCCTCGAGACAGAGAGGTTGTCGGTTCATATCCCAGTTGGTTGGGATTTTTATTTATGATTTCTCTCTGCGGCAACCACCTCTGGTCTCAGCAGCGAGGCCCACTTGAAACGTCAATTACTGACCGATGGAAAAAAATATGAGTATCTCCGAAGTCGGAGTTATCTGCCTGTGCGGTGAGGGACCGTTGTGCACACAGCTGCCAGGGAAAAATGAATTAACACACAAAATTCAGTTCCTAGTCTCTTGAGACTTCGTCAAAGGTCAAAGCTGGTGAACGAAAAATAAATAATACGACAGAACAAAATGCTACATAACAATCTTCAACAAATGCTGGAAGAACACCATCTAAGAACCAACAATAAAAAAAAGATGGATTAATGGAACTTTAAAAACTTCAGAAAACAGCAGGAGAGAACAATAAAATGTCAAAACATTGCAGACTATATCTGTCTTCAATGGTGAAAGGCAAATGAAAAAGTGGAGGAAGAGGAAGAGAATGAAGAAGAAGATGATGACAATGAAGAAGAGGAGGAAAAGAAGAAGAAGAGGAGGAAAAGAAGAAGAAGAGGAGGAAAAGAAGAGAAAGTGGAGGAAAAGAAGAAGAAGAGGAGGAAAAGAAGAGAAAGTGGAGGAAAAGAAGAAGAAGAAATATACTGTACAGAAAGTTTAACCTGAAAGAATTAACATAAAAAAAGGGATTCATTGTCCTAATTACCTGTCGATTGTATCAACAATTTTTTGTCTTTTCCTAACCATTGCTGTCTGCCTGTCATTAAGGATATCCATTTGTGCAGTCAATCTCTTCATTTGGCCATGATCATTTCCTTCAAGTACTTTTCTCAAGGCACTACGTATACAGTCCTGCTCTTTAGTAAGTTCTGTTAACTCCAAGGTTATCTGAGTCAGTTCTGCCTAGAAAAAAAAACATATCACGAGATTGAAGCAACACTAAAGAGGGTACACTAGAACCTAACATAATGTAGGAAAAAATTATTATATAAAATATTTATATAAATAGTATTTATGTATAAAAATACACTATCTTTGATTATGGTGCTAAAACCAGAAATACTTGCAAGAATTACACAAACTCAGTAACCTGGTAAGCTAAAACCAATCTAGAAAGAAATAAACATTGTAGCCAGATCTAAAGTTAGATTGAATGCGATCCTTTGTTGTGTCCAACTTTTTATACAATTGCAAAATATGGTCTTCAATATTAGAATAGCAGCAAAAATAAAATCAGGCATTTGAGAGATTTAGCAATCTTGTAGGGTCATTGAAATTTCATGCTTAAACAGTGTAGACAAAGAGAGCAAAAACAAAATGTGACAAGAAATGCTTGCTATCATTGAGTTATTGAGTTATTTGTGGGTCATCATCAATGCACTCCAAACATGTCCATAGGAGCTCACATCCCCTCCTCAGCAAGTCTCGCAGTGTCCAGCGACTGACGACTCCTGTTCTGTTTTGGTTGATAAGTTTTCTTACACGCCCACTAAGTTTCTCGTTTCTAGCTATGCCCATCCTAACTCCCATCTCTTTCATCCAAAGGAGTGACATGAACTCATTGTTGTCGAAGTCATGTGCCCTTCCCACATTTCAGAGGGCATTGATGATGTCCGCCCCATCCATTGGTTGATCGTTTCAATGACAGCACAGCTAGACAACCTGTCCGCTCTTTCATTTCCCCAATGAAATTTTCATTTCATTGCTATCATGAAAAAATTAAAGCTGATATGGTAATGCCATATAACACATTCATTGGGTCTGGTAAAAACTGAATTTTAGACTTTAGAAGAGAATGACATCACTGCAGGCAGGTCATTCCCATATGTGCTCAGTCTCAAATCCAGCAACCAATAAAATGTTCATCCTGATTGTTCATACTGGTCCACCGAATACGCCACTTTCTGTTAAAATAGCGCGTTTTTATGTTCATATTGGTCCACCAAATACGCCACTTTCTGTTAAAATAGCGCGTTTTTATGTTCATATTGGTCCACTGAATATGCCACTTTCTGTTAAAATAGCACGTTTTTATGTTCATATTGGTCCACTGAATATGCCACTTTCTGTTAAAATAGCACGTTTTTATGTTCATACTGTACTATTGAACATGCTGATTTCAGTACAAATGGTGCAAAGCTCAAAATGGACACTTCCAGGTTGCTGTAATGGCCTTCATGAGCTGCATAATCTCTATGCCCCTCAAGCCAATTCTGGATTAGACTTCATGGTTATTGAGCATGCTTAAGAATCGCAGTTCCAACAAATGAATTCAGGCCTCCACTTCGATGAAACACTTTATCTGACTGCAGTCCAGATGATGGCAAATTTGAGGTGGAACACAGATCACACATCCTGTCCCAGGGCAAAGCCGGGAGCTGGTACCATTCTACTACACACCAAGACCAGTTGCCTTAGTCACTCTCTCAGCGCATGGGCATCAAAACCATGTTGACTTTGTGATTAGGTGAATGCAACCGGACTACTGCTGTCTCCACAAATGAAAATTCCTTGCCAGAATGAATCATTTGAAACCACTCTTCTACCTTTCAGCTCCTAGTGGAGCATAGGTCTTCAACAAACACTTTCCAAGTCGTTCTGTTTTTTGCAATTCTTTTAAGATCATTCCATGTCTTCCCCATCATCTTCATCTCTGCTTCAATCTGTCTTCTCTAAGAATTCCTTGGTCTTCCTCTTTGTCTTTTCCCCTGGGGATTCCAAAAAAGGGCCTATTGTGTAATACTCTCAGCTGGCTTCCGTAGTGTGTGTCCTATCCATTGCCATCATCTTCGCTGTATCTCTTTATCCACTGGTATTTGACCGGTAAAAAAAAGTAAAGTAAAGTACCCCCCGTCACGCCAAGTGGCGTATAGGGAAATATGGTGTTAGTGACCCTATATTTTACAGACCTTCAGCACATGATTTTTGGGGTAATGTGGTCGGTATTACGCCCGTGCTGCTTTTACTTTCCCAGAAAAAATCCGGTACCCATTTAAGGCTGGGTGAACCCGGAGCCGTCGGTTGGGATCGAACCCTACCCCTTGTCCGTAGTAGTCCAGTTCACTAACCACTGAGCTATCGCGGCTCCTACTAATTTTTAGGGAATTAGTAAAACCCAGGTGTCCTCGCCAGGATTACGAACCCCGGCTGTTGCCGTGGTAAGCCAACCGCCTATCGATTGCGCTAACCGGACACCCTATTTGACCGGTACATTTCCATAATTCCACGTTAGTGACTTTGTCCTGCCATTTCCATCCCTTTATTCTGCGCAAGCATCCATTAATGAAAGTATGTACCTTCGTGATTGTCAATTTTGTTATTCTCCATGTTTCACAGCCATATAATAGGACCGACTTAACATTTGAGTTGAAAATTTTTATTTTTGTATTTAGCCTAATTTCTTTGGATTTCCATACGTTTCCCAGTGCAATGAAAGCTCCTCTTGCTTTTGATATCCTTATTTTGGTATCATTTTCTGTTCCTCCCTCTATATCTATATTACTGCCCAGATATATATAAGATTGTACGTATAGAGAAATACCTCTACTAGACGTACTATACTAGATTTGAAACCACATGGCAGCAAAAATGTCACTAGTTTTGAATCTGATTTGAATAAGCAGCCATCTTGGCCTGCTGCACCAACCGGAAGTCTGGCAACATGGAACTCTGAAATAATAAAAGAAGAAAAGTGGCCAGAAAAAGAACTGAAATGACAAGATAATGGAATGACAGGGTCTTGACTTTGATAAAAGCTCAAATATTGTAGTGAGAAACTAAGAAAGCTTGAAAAGAATAGATGCACTCCATGATGGAGTCCTGAAGAATTGTCAAATAGTGGGATAGGTGAGGTGTGGTTTTCTATTCTTGGTTGGACAAATTAGTTACAGCAGCAATTATTTGTGAGTATCACTACTGTGTTTCTTTGACTGCATCTTTCAGATGTCATTTTGCATTCAATGGCATAAAACAGCAAACAAAGGAAGACTAAAAAGAGCACTGAAGTATGAGGCAGCAATAGCAGGCATCAGCTTCCTTGCCAAGGTTGAGAGGTTACCCAAAATAGGGACATGTACTAGATACAATGCATGAAATGTACAAAGGTTGATGCTTAGAATCATAAAGCATCACACATGGAGACCCCAGAACATCTGCCCTATGCACAAACTTCAGCTCAAAAGGATAATAGGCACTATACTGTTTTGTTTATGGAATCAGTTTCACTATATGGCCCTTTTCATCTTGTCGGATAGTCTAGTGGAGGCTATTGTGTATATTTTTTTAGGTTTTGTTTTTGTCAAACAGCCTCTCTCGTGGCTACTTCTACCAATGTTTGACAAACACACACAGTCACAGAATGAACAAGTCAGGCCCACTGGTCCACAGGGTTTTCCACCCTTTTTCATGAGTCTTTTCTCTTCTAAGTTTTGCCTTAGCACAGTCTCAAATGATGTAATACCATTGTTTATACATGCTCTCTATGATGTGTGATCACTTGCCAGATGTTCCCAGTCATTTTCACAAATGGAGAAGTCATTCAGAGATTATTTACAGATATCTCTATATCGTTGTTTAGGTCTGCCAATTTGTCTTTTTCCGTGTGTTAGTTCACCATATAGTATTTGCCTGGGGATGCGCTTTTCTTCCATTCACTGGACATGCCCCAGCCATCTTAGTCTTTAACATCTGAGCATTAACATGATTGTTGGGGTCTTAGCACATTGCAGGTCATTAAATTGTTATTTTATCATGCCATTTAATGTGCATTATTCTGCAGAGACATCGCATGCTGGTTAAACATTTCACTGATGTTGGGAAGTCCCCATATCCTCTCCACTCATGTCAGAGCTTTCACCAAGTGCACTAACAAGGTCAACTACCATGCAGCCTTAATTGGTGGCACGGACAATGATTCCAAACAACCTCTATTGAATAGTGCCTGCACATTAATTCCTCACTCTGGTTTCTTCAAAAACACACATTTAAAGTTCACACAAAGTGAACTTCAAATCAATATGGCGGATTGGTGGTAGAAACCATTGAGGCTCTGTCTTAAAAGTGTTCCTTGATGCAGTTTCCTCATATTCCAAGTCCGGCTTGCTGCCAGAGTTACTAAATTTAGTGCTCTGTGCACATCGTGAGCTGTGCTTTCATCCAGGTGGTGTTTTTGTATTCAGACTGCTTATGATGAATGATGATATTGTATGACCAAGGACAGTTCAGCTGAATTCACTTTTGGTGCTGATACACCCTATGTCTTTTGATGTATGCTGTGTTTGCTATGATGGTGACTGCAGCTGCCTTTCTTTGCTTGGATATTTGATGAGATGGTAATTCAGATGTTTCCACTGGCACAGACGGTTGAGTAATTATAGATTTTCATTCGTTTGAAGTAATACCAGGGCTTTCAAATAGCTATAACTATATACAAATAAAACAAACAAAACAACCAAAGTGGTCAAAAGCATACAACAAAATTATCAGATAAGTATCAGACATAAGAACAAAGCAGGAAATGACTCACCTGTAGATGACAAAGAGAGTCCTCATGCTTTAACGACAGAATGGTTGCTGGGGGTGAAATGGATTCTGCCTGCTCCAGTTTTGATTGCACAAGAATTTCTGCAGCTCTGTAAGAGACCGATAAAAATTAACCTTCAAATTCAAAATAATGACTTGACAAAGACATTAAGTAAAAAAAGAATTAATAACATAAAAAATATCTCTCTCTCTCTCTCTCTGCGTTCAGGACTCAATCAGAGTAAGGATTCCAGGCTCCCACATGAAGTCAGCTGTCAGGTTAAGTGTGTTGATCGCCCCCACAGACAGAACATCACAATTAGAGTCTGTCAGATCCACTCTGACTGAACACCCTTTAATATGTTGCACTGTGTTCTGCGCCAGTGGCCCAATGCATCCGATTTCAGCCAGGATTTTATTCGGGTTTGCTTTCCCTAGCCTTTGATTGTCCCCAATCTTCCTGCAAGGCAGCAGATTGTCTTTTCTGTAGGGGGATTCTGCCCTTAGATGGTAGGCCCTCCCAGGTTTACGAGCACCATCTGCCCGAGTCACTAGAGGTGACTAACACAGACATGCACACACAAAGATGTGAGATATGACTAACACAGACATACACACACAAAGATGTGAGATGTGACTAACACAGACATGCACACACAAAGATATGAGATGTGACTAATACAGACATGCACACAGCGATACGAGGCATGACTAACACTGACACACATCAAGATATATGACACATGACTAACATGCACATAAAGATATGAGATATATCTGACATTGACATGCACACACAAAGATATGACACATGCCTAACATAGATATGCACACAAAGATAAGAGATATGACTAACATAGATATGCACACAAAAAGATATGAGATGGGACTAACATAGCCATGCACACACAAGGATATGAGATGTGACAAACACAGACATGCACACACAAAGATATGAGATATGACTAACATAAACATGCACACAAAGATATGAGATATCACTAACCCAGACATGCACACACAAAGATATGACATATGACTAACACTGGTACACACTAAGATATGAGATATGGCTAAACACAGACACACATAAAGATATGAGACATGATTAACACAGACACACCGAGATATGAGATATGACTAACATGACACACACACCAAGATATGAGCCATGGCCAGCACACACAAGCTAAGATATGAGCCATGGCTAGGACAGAAACACAGCAAGATATGAGTCATGGCTTCACTAAAAAACACCAAAAAATGAACCATGTCTAGCACAGAAACACATTAAAGTGCCCATATGCTTGGGCTTGTTGTAGTCGGCAGACTCTTCTGAACGTGGGAATCACAAGTTTCGTTAAACAGTTGTCCGGAGATTTGAGAGTGCAGTCTGTCCCATAGAACATTCTCTTGCATGTACAGATTCTCGATCGACTGTTGACAGGTGTCGTTGAAACAGTTGTCCGGACATTTGAGAGTACCTATGATGTCACAGCCATCAGAACACATCTGTTCGCACTGTAGCCCAAAATTATCATCGGGACATTGTCATTACAGGTATAGCCAAGATGTTTACATTGTAGGCATTTTCCAGATTTTTCCTCAAATAAAGGACAGACACTGAGACAAGACCCGGAACAGTCGTGTCCATAGATCCCATGTGAACAGTAGCCGTGACAAGTACCGATGATGACATTGCAGCCTTTACTACACCCACTACACACTGCACAAAACGACCAAGAATGCTCGTCCAGACAATAGGTGTCTGTAAATGTTTGCACCTCACATACCGTCAGTGCACTGTCGGCCTGCGAAATGGTCGGTGAGAACTCAATCTTAATGTGTGCCATTGACATTTGTGTTTTGACTACAATAGTGTTCACAGATAAATTAGGGTATGATATATCATTATACTGGAACACTACTCCGCCACTGTTAGAGAAAGCCCTTAGAGTGCCATTCTTTACCTGAATCATAGTGCTAGCTCGATGATAGATTCAAATGATGTGAATCTTCTGGGCATTGCAAAGTTCAGATACCAGTAAACAGAATTGGTTCCACTTCTCCATTGTGTGTGTGTGCAGTCATTGTCATAGAGATTGGTCTTTGTTTTGTTATTAACTGTGGCCTCTGGTCCACATCCATCTCCTGTATAACAATCATCAAATTTGTCAGTCTGGTTTGTGATCTGTTTGAGAGCCACTTTCCGACCCCCGCCAATGTAGATGGAGCAGATATTTGCAACTATCGCCCTTTCAATCCGTAACTTGTTGATCAGACCAGCCCCAGAGCAGAAGGCATCAATCTCATGCAGACTAACTACAAACCTTGATACATTGTTACATGAGGCAGAACCATTCAGTTTTACCGTGAAACTGTCCGGATATTTTAAGTCATTCGCATAAATCCTACACCAGGAGCACGGCAAAGATTGATTGAGAGTTGCCTCAACTGATGTAGAATCTGTGTCCGGATTACATGACGTGTCATTGTTATCAAACAGGAAAGTAGGTTCAGATTTTTGGGCATATTTGCGAATAAAATCCAAGTACTGACACTGGGGTCCGAAAATTTTGTGCTGACAACTGTCATTGTTTGAGCATGTTCCTGTAGTTTTGTTACAAACTAAGGCATTATAGCAGTGACATTGTAACATACAATTTGCCCCAAACCAACCGTCGGCACAAGTAAGGTCATTAGCTTCCATTGGTTATTGGTTATGGAAGGCCTCGGTATCACAGCAAACGAATTAAAATCCATAATTGCTCAACCGCCCGTGCCAGTGGAATCATCCGAATTACTAACTCATCTCCCAATCAAAGAAAGGTAACTGTAGTCCCCTTCGTAGCAGTCTCAGCACACGCCAAAAGACATAAGGCGAAACCGCGCAGAAAGTGAACACAGCCAACTGTTCCCTGTCATATGATATCATCATTCATCGTAAACAAGCGGGATATCGAAGCAGGATCAAAACGGATGAGACACACAGCTCATGGTGTGCACAGAGCACTTAACTCAGTAGCTCCTGCAACAAGCCGGACTTGGAATATGAGGAAACTGCAAGAAGGAACACTTTTCAGACATAGCCTTCAATGGTTCCTGCCGCCTATCCACCATATACCATTGGAGTTCACGTCCTCCCGAAAATGATGATCGTCATAGCACTTGATGATGTTAGGCCATCATTGATGACTCCAATTCCAAACATATAGACATACAGTGGTGGTAAGTTATCATTTCCAATCCAACAGAAGCCACATGACCTGTAGTTAGTAAAACCACAGTGAGAATATGATTTTGTGACCTTCACTGATTCACTCTTAGATGTGAATGTGTAGTTTACACAAGAGGAGAAGTTTTCTTCGTTAGCTTCCATTGTTGCTAATGAAGCCAGCGAATAAAGACTTGATCTACAGTGATGGTTAACGAACTGTGTACACACATTTATTATCAAACCCGTGATTACATTTTTTAAAAATCCGCCATCTCACTGTGGTCACAACAACAAAAAATTAAAAATATTCAAAATGCAAATTAATGTATAAAAATAAAGATATACTTTCAAAGACAAGAAAATTAAGCCGCAATAGCTCAGTGATTAGTGAACTGGACTACAAAGGACAAGAGGTAGGGTTCGATCCCAAACTGATGGCTTCCGGGTTCACCCATCCTTAAATGGGTACCGGACTTTTTCTCGGAAAGTAAAACAGCACGGGCGTAAATCTAACCACATTACCCCAAAAATCACGTGCTGAAGGTCTGTAAAATTTATGGTCACTAACACCATATTCCCTATGCGCCACTTGGCGTGATGGGGGCTCTTTACTTTTTTTTAAGCAAGTTAACTTACATTTAAATTACAACTTTTGACTTTCAAAGACAAAAAAAAATTTTAAAGATAAAAAAATGAACATTCAAAGACAAAAATAAACTTATAGAGGTAACAGATAAAATTACAAAGACAAGAAAATAGAGGGGCAAAAAATAAGCACACAAAGACAACAAGAAATAGAGACAAAAATAATTTAACCTGTTCTTCTCTTTTTCTTCACTTCCTCTTGTACCCATTTCAGTGTTGAGGGAAAAAGTTCTGCTTCTCTCCATTTTGGCAGCTTCAATCATTGTCAGTTGATGTTGTTGTATAATTTCTTTGATGCTGTCTGTCCATCCTACTCTAGGTGTGCATCTTGTTTTCCTCCCTTCTCCTATTCTAATATATGCTTTGTATGGTGAGGAATCACATTGCATTATTTCTTGATGGGCAAACCAATTTTTTGGTTTCTGTATGTAACTAGGGATTGGTTCAATGCCTACTCTATCACTTGTCATGTCATTTCTGATTCTGTATTTTCTGGTCACTCCAAATGCTTTTATCAGACATCTCATCTCTGTGGTGACAAGCTTTCTTTTATGATTAGCTATAGATGATGATATTAGGCTTTGGTAGCACAATATGGGAATTAATATACTCTGTATTAGATAAAGGTAAAGTACAAGACTTGAATCGGCATCTTAGCATGCAAGTTTTCACCAAAATGTGCTTGGCCGCGCATCCAGAAGTGTTCTGAGACTTCTGGTTAGTTTCACTTCAAGCATCGAAACTCATAATGCAATGCGGCATCCCTCACTTTCCCAGAATAATACCCTGGTACACATTTCTGCCGGCAGTTAGGTCAATCGCGCAGGTATTTTTTTTCCAACTATGAGTACAATTCACACTGCATCCAGCAGGAATCGATAACGGGTTGTCCGAACGTCAATAACCTAGTCAGTGGTTTTCCCAACTAGGCTACCGAGGCCCCCAAGGTATTAGACGTTTCTTGGCAATAATATATTTTGTTTTGTGTTGATGTTTACGGGATAGCTGTCCCAATATTTGGTTTGCCTTGTTGCACTGGATGTCTTTTTCTTTATCAATTTTACCATTTTCACTAAGGTGACCATATTTTTGAAATCCCATTCCGGGACGGAATAATTTTACTTCAATTTTCCACCATTTCTTCTTGCTGTCATTTTCAAGTGAATAATACATACATTTTAAAACATCTAATAATATAGACCTACAATACGCTATCAGGATAATCAGGAGATAAAAAAAAAGTGATACTCACTTAAATTGAAGGTGAAACAGAGATGCTGTACTTTTCAGATGAGTGAATTTTCTGTAAAATGTCCTTCTTTGTATGCAGCATCTTATAAAATTCGACACATGTTCCCTCATAGTTCACTTTGGTGATCAACATGGCTTTTAAAGTTTCAACACCTAGTTGTGTTTTATCATTTGTCCACAAACTGTTCATCAGAGAAAACACTTGTTCTGTTGCATCATTTGTTCCAGGTAGACACAAAAAGAACTCTGCCAACTTCAGAATATGTGAAATGGGCACATGATTGTTTCTGAAGTGAGAAGCTAGTTCAACCCAACGCTGCCCTGGTAATGTTTTATTAAGACTCCACTCACTAATTTTTTGTGAAGTAATGAACTGTTTCATGTAGACATATTCGTCATACATTTCATTTTCTGGAAAGTCGACTGAAGGCACTGTTTGACTCACTAATGATGAAGACTTCTCAATATCTTCCCAATTTGGTGTTCTGTTCAGCATTATCCAGCTGTAAGACTCTAGGTTTTGAAAATTATTTGCAGCCCATTTCTTCAAATAACTTAAAGCTGTTTCATAAAATGAAGAAACACTGGCGTTAAACTTTTTCACATGGAAATCCTTCCATTTCCAGCTTTTTAAGGATTATCTGAACTCTTGATGGCAAGAAGCCGTCTTCCAGCTTGGACTCCAAGATAGCTTTCAACCTATTGATGTTGTCAATGACTTCAAATACAGTGACCATCTGTCCCTCTACTTTCTGCACTGCTTCGTGGAAAGAGGATGCCTGACTGTGAACCAAAATAAGCCATGCCTCAGACAGTGGGTTTTCAAAGAATTCCTGTATAAAAACTGGGCATCTGTCTTGAGATTGAAAATATGATTTTAGGGGCAGGAACATGTAAAGAACCCTTTCAACAGCAGGCAAGAGTGCTAGCCACCTAGTTTGTGCATAACCTAAAATCATCTGGAAGTCTGTGTCGACAAACTGACAAAACTCCTTGAGACTTTCAACTCTAACTGTGTATGATTTGAAGTACAGATACATTTTTGCAATAGTGATTTCAACATCAACAGGCAATACGTCTGCAGCTGCTCGAACAGTGTTGTGGAAAATATGGCAAGCACACCCAACACCTATCAAACTATGTCCAAGGTTTTCTTTCAGTTTTGTGAAAACATTGTTCTGTCCTTTTCTTTCAGCGCCCCCAAAATTAGAATTTGTGTTGTCTGCACATAATCCAACTACTTTCAGTTCTAAACCATTTTCAGTTAGACAGTCAATAAGAAAACTACTTACTATATCAGATGTTTCACCCGGCAATGACTTCAACTCTAATATTTTAACTTTCAGTCCCTTATTGCGATCAAAGTATCTGACAAGCAAAGGAAAAATCTTGATTTCTTTGTGGTTAGAGGCATCTGTCAGTATGGAGATAAATGTTATGTTTTCTAGGTCACATCTCAACTCGTTTAGAGCATGGGGTGTGAACACATTCCGAATAATAGCTTCTGTTTTCGTACGTGCACAAGCAAATTTTGGTTCTAAAGTTACCTGAAGCAATTTTGATGTGCAGTCCATAGATCTAAACGTGTGATTGTGCATCACTGTATGATATGCAAAGGCACCTTCTGTAGCAGCTAACTGTTCTTCTTTGTCACCAACCTGTTCAGCTCGAAAAAAATTGACGAGCTTGATGCAGCAGTAGCGACGGCTCTCTTATGTTTATCACTATTTATGTGGCTCTTAATATCACCACGTCCACTATGGTTAATAGTAAACCTGGATGAACATATATTACATCTTACAGTGAAGTCTGATGACGATGTAGACTTTTTTATAAAAGGGTATTCCTTTTGTAAATCTTGATTAAAACTACAATTACGCTTCGGTGCCATTTTTTGCGAAAGTGAAAGTGAAAGTTAGTAACACAATGAATATATACGAGATTTAAAACTAGGAGCGCATTCTACTGTTTTGATATTAAACAAAATTGTCTACACAGCAACGGAATAATATTTTTTTAAATTGAAGAAATGGACGCCGTATGCCAAAATGGCAAAATTGGTAAACGTTTGTGTCCCAAATTATTTTTTATCAAATCCGGGACAAAAGCTAAAAAATATGCCAAAATCGGGGCAAAACCGGTATGGCAGCTAATCCGGGACAAAGGTTTAAAAAATGTCAAATTCCGGGACTGTCCCGGACAAACCGGGATGAATGGTCACCTTAATTTTCACAGATTGTTGTTTTCACATATTTAAAGTTTGTTACCTGTTTTATAACTTATTCATAAAAATTATAAATATATAACATATAAAAACAAGAAAGAAAGAAAGATTCTGAACAAATTATCATGCTAACACTCCAAATGCTCAATGAGACCGAAGAGAACAAGCAAGACAAAGGTTCACAAATAAGTAAAAAGGAGTGTGAACTTGGACCATACCTGGAATGACCTTTAGAGTATTGATATCCACTGTCCCTAACCACTTGACGAGCCAGTGGAAACAACTCCTCCCGCCGTGTTAACAGAGCTGGGAAATGACAGCATAGTTGAGCAGCTGCTTCATTCACTGAGATCTGCAATGTTCACAGACAACTTTTAATAATTGTTGTTAATAAAATTATCTCCCCTTCTATTGTACTTCAAAACAAAAGATGGCACATGGAGCAGAAATTCTAGATTCCCCATATCTGATAATTGTAGCTATTAAGTGTCAGACTTTGCATGGGATCCACATTGTATCTCACCATGTGTTACTTTTCTGGTTGAGCCACTCAGCCCTGGCAAGAGATCTGATGCTTGCTTTATCTTGTCTTGTGCTTCAGCGTTCTTTTGAGTGTTCCTCAAGAACAGCCTCTTTTTCTTTTTCCCTCTGTTTTCATTTTGAGGTCTTTATTAACAAAACTGCTGTCAATTTATCCTTCTTCTTCCTTCTTTTCTCATTTCCCTTTCAGTATTCATGCAATTCTCATCAACAAATATGTTGATAGATAGATGCTAATTTGTTCCGTAAAAACTAGTACAACACAATTCTTCAGTTGCCGTCACCTAATAATTACTTCTCTTCTCCATCCATCCGCCCATCTATCTATCTGTTAGACCTTGCACAGGACCTGCATTGTATCTTGTCACACAGCTCTGTCCTTGGTGAGTTGCTCAATCTATGCGAGGGAGCTGAAGACTGCTACTGTTGCCTCTCATTTTAATGTTCTTTTTATCGTTTCTAGGTCAGCTTCTTAAAGTGACGTCAAATGAGTATAAATGAATTGTGATATCATTTATGAAAAGCTATGATAATTTGTACTTTTTCAGCCCAACACATCTGACTTCAGGAAGGCATTTCTGGGTATGAGGTTGCATTCCCTTTTCAATTCCTACTCATTTGGCCAGACTAGTAGAATAGTCAGTCATCATCAAGTACTGGGCCTGCTTGCATAGGTGATCATGTCTCTCCACAACTTTTGATTTCGACAGTTATTTATCATTTATTTTTCAGGCTAAGGGAGGGTACCCTGAAGTAAAACAACCCCACTGCCTTGTGTGTGAGACTTTTTAGTCAAAGACTAGTGGAGCCAACCGTAAACAAACCAATGGAAGACAATAGAAAACCACCATCGTAATTTCTTTGTACAATCATGAAGTAGAATAGTAATAACTTTAAATTGTATTAATAATAGTAATAATAATAATAAAAATAATAAAAATGAAATGACAATTACAAATATTAAAGCACTATGGAGTAATAATCATAAGCATGTGTGAAAGCCTTTACTACAATTTATTCATTTTCCTCACAGACCTAAGATGCTACACACATAGGAAGGTCATAGTTCCTCATAATTTACAATCTGCTGCTAGTTCTTGTCATTTATTATTATTAATTGGTTGTTTCTTAGTCCTATGGTTGAGCCTTTCATAGCAATTGTTCTATGAAGCAATTCTCTTGGTCTACCTTATTTTCTTTTACCCGATGGTTTCCACCTGAATGCCTAATGGGGAAGTCTTTCTTCATTCATTCCCAGCACATGACCGATGTATTTCCAATGTTTTTTTCTTATAAAGCTCGAAATGTACTTCTGTTTTGATTCATTTCTTTTCTGTTCATTTGAAATGTATTCTTTCCAGCTTTTGTTTGAGTACCTGTGAAGACATTTGTATTCAAAGGCATTTAATCTCACATCTGAAGTCTTGGTGGATTTCCAACTTTTACATCTATATGCTAGTACTGGTATCACACAGGAGTTAAACAATCTAAGTTTTATTCATTTACAGAGAGCTCTGGATCTCCAGATGTTCTACAGTTTGTTAAAAGTACTTGATGCTAGTGCAATGTGTGTCATTATTTCTGATGTTATGTCTCAATCTCTGGGTGTCATTGCTGCCTAGGTAGGTTAACATTTGTAACTTACTTGATGCTAGTGCAATGTGTGTCATTATTTCTGATGTTATGTCTCAATCTCTGGGTGTCATTGCTGCCTAGGTAGGTTAACATTTGTAACTTACTTGATGCTAGTGCAATGTGTGTCATTATTTCTGATGTTATGTCTCAATCTCTGGGTGTCATTGCTGCCTAGGTAGGTTAACATTTGTAACTTACTTGATGCTAGTGCAATGTGTGTCATTATTTCTGATGTTATGTCTCAATCTCTGGGTGTCATTGCTGCCTAGGTAGGTTAACATTTGTAACTTACTTGATGCTAGTGCAATGTGTGTCATTATTTCTGATGTTATGTCTCAATCTCTGGGTGTCATTGCTGCCTAGGTAGGTTAACATTTGTAACTTACTTGATGCTAGTGCAATGTGTGTCATTATTTCTGATGTTATGTCTCAATCTCTGGGTGTCATTGCTGCCTAGGTAGGTTAACATTTGTAACTTACTTGATGCTAGTGCAATGTGTGTCATTATTTCTGATGTTATGTCTCAATCTCTGGGTGTCATTGCTGCCTAGGTAGGTTAACATTTGTAACTTACTTGATGCTAGTGCAATGTGTGTCATTATTTCTGATGTTATGTCTCAATCTCTGGGCTTCATTGCTGCCTAGGTAGGTTAACATTTGTAACTTACTTGATGCTAGTGCAATGTGTGTCATTATTTCTGATGTTATGTCTCAATCTCTGGGCTTCATTGCTGCCTAGGTAGGTTAACATTTGTAACTAAGTACTTGATGCTAGTGCAATGTGTGTCATTATTTCTGATGTTATGTCTCAATCTCTGGGCTTCATTGCTGCCTAGGTAGGTTAACATTTGTAACTTACTTGATGCTAGTGCAATGTGTGTCATTATTTCTGATGTTATGTCTCAATCTCTGGGTGTCATTGCTGCCTAGGTAAGTTAACATTTGTAACTTACTTGATGCTAGTGCAATGTGTGTCATTATTTCTGATGTTATGTCTCAATCTCTGGGTGTCATTGCTGCCTAGGTAAGTTAACATTTGTAACTTACTTGATGCTAGTGCAATGTGTGTCATTATTTCTGATGTTATGTCTCAATCTCTGTGTGTCATTGCTGCCTAGGTAGGTTAACATTTGTAACTTACTTGATGCTAGTGCAATGTGTGTCATTATTTCTGATGTTATGTCTCAATCTCTGGGTGTCATTGCTGCCTAGGTAAGTTAACATTTGTAACTTACTTGATGCTAGTGCAATGTGTGTCATTATTTCTGATGTTATGTCTCAATCTCTGGGTGTCATTGCTGCCTAGGTAGGTTAACATTTGTAACTTACTTGATGCTAGTGCAATGTGTGTCATTATTTCTGATGTTATGTCTCAATCTCTGTGTGTCATTGCTGCCTAGGTAGGTTAACATTTGTAACTTACTTGATGCTAGTGCAATGTGTGTCATTATTTCTGATGTTATGTCTCAATCTCTGGGCGTCATTGCTGCCTAGGTAGGTTAACATTTGTAACTAAGTACTTGATGCTAGTGCAATGTGTGTCATTATTTCTGATGTTATGTCTCAATCTCTGGGTGTCATTGCTGCCTAGGTAGGTTAACATTTGTAACTTACTTGATGCTAGTGCAATGTGTGTCATTATTTCTGATGTTATGTCTCAATCTCTGGGTGTCATTGCTGCCCAGGTAAGTTAACATTTGTAACTAAGTACTTGATGCTAGTGCAATGTGTGACATTATTTCTGATGTTATGTCTCAATCTCTAGGCGTCATTGCTGCCTAGGTAGGTTAACATTTGTAACTTTTTGTAAAATTCCATTGTTAATTGTTATATCTGAGACTTTGTTGGTAATATCCAGGACATTTGTTTTGGTCACATTGATTTGGAGGCCTATTCAACCAGAAATATTGTGGAGTCATTCTATCTTTTCTTGAGCATTAGCGGCGTGTGTAGAGCCCAAAAGTGCCAAGTCAAATATCAAAGTAGTCATGTAAAGTGAAAAAAAAAGAAAACAGCACTTGGTGCTCAGGAGCTTTAACTCTTAATGTACGTGGGAACACTGTCATGGCTACTTACTTACTTACATTTCGCCAAGCAAATGCTAACATGGTTTCTTTCATTTTGTTTCGCTATTGTAAATACTACACATTTTAAGCTACCACATCCGCAAGAGATATCACTCTAATAGAATTTCCTGTCTTTAGGCATGCTTTGATCGATCAACGTGGGCTTCATTTGTTCACAAAATCTACAAAATTTGTGTTGTTTTCTGAAGTATTCAATCAGCTGATTCAAGTTTATAAGTGAAACACGGCTAGCAGCAGTGAAGTATCTATCGTTCCTAAACGTGAATTATTATTAACAACAGAAAAAGCTAGGAATTATTTTATGAGAACTTTAAATGTAATAGTGATCTTAGTTACTTAGTTTTAGTAGCACTGTTGGATTAAAATGGACCCCCTCTTTGGGTAGGTGAGTACCCATTTTTATATAGTTTTTTTTTTAAACAAAAAATTGTATTCTTAATTCCTTAAATTCTTATCCTTCATTTTTTTTTTAAATATTGTTTCTGATTATGAATCTGTGTTCTTTCCCTTCAATTTGATGCCTAATATATATGTCTATGACTTGTTATAGTGAAAATATGAAAAATTTAGTGAAAGAAGTATTTTTGGAAATAAAATGTTATGGCAAAACACTAGTGACTGGGTAGAAAAAACACTGGACATAAAGAGTTAACTGTCAGATCTGGAGTATGTATAAGTACTGTCACCCTTGATATTTATCACATACATATGCCACATATATAAAAGAACTAACACAAAGATGAACACCTCACAGAACCACTTGTCATAGATGGGCAAGCATTGATAAAAATAAGAGAAAATTAACTAAAACATCATTTAAATAATTGAAACAAAGATTGAAAAAACTGGACTTGTGGTGAGATACAATCTGGGTTATGTGTAAGGTCTGGCACTCATTGGCAAAGACTGTCAGATTTAGATAGTCTAGAGTTTCTGCCCTTAGTGTTGTCTTCAGATCAAAAGAACAGTAGACAGACAGAAGAGATACACAATTTACATGTTAAGCAATATAGAAAAGATAGAAGTCACAATTATGTCATGAAAAGGAGGCATAAATCTTCCATCAAGAACAACTAAATGAAAGCAATCAACAGACCTGAGATATTTAGGGAGCCTCATGTAAATTAATGACTCGAGAGACAAGTGCAGAAATAAGAAAAATTATGAAAAGCATCCAACAATTTCATTTAAAATCAATTGAAGAAGGTGGTCATATGTTGGCCATGTGATGAGAAGAGACAAAAAGAGAAGAAGGTGGTCATATGTTGGCCATGTGATGAGAGGAGACAAAATGAGAAGAAGGTGGTCATATGTTGGCCATGTGATGAGAAGAAACAAAAAGAGAAGAAGGTGGTCATATGTTGGCCATGTGATGAGAAGAGACAACAAGAGAAGAAGGTGGTCATATGTTGGCCACGTCATGAGAAGAGACAACAAGAGAAGAAGGCGGTCATATGTTGGCCACGTGATGAGAAGAGACAACAAGAGAAGAAGGCGGTCATATATTGGCCACGTGATGAGAAGAGACAGCAAGAGAAGAAGGGGTCATATATTGGCCACATGATGAGAAGAGACAACAAGAGAAGAAGGCGGTCATATATTGGCCACATGATGAGAAGAGACAACAAGAGAAGAAGGCGGTCATATATTGGCCACATGATGAGAAGAGACAGCAAGAGAAGAAGGGGTCATATATTGGCCACATGATGAGAAGAGGCAACAAGAGAAGAAGGCGGTCACATGTTGGCCACGTGATGAGAAGAGACAACAAGAGAAAAAGGCGGTCTTATATTGGCCATGTGATGAGAAGAGACAACAAGAGAAGAAGGCGGTCATATATTGGCCAAGTGATGAGAAGAGACAACAAGAGAAGAAGGCGGTCATATGTTGGCCACATGATGAGAAGAGACAACAAGAGAATCTTAAAGCAAACCCTCAAATGGAAGCCAGAGGGTAAAAGAAAAAGAGACCAACCTAGAGAAATACTAAATAGAACAATGAGGCAAGAGACAACAACAGCAGGCAATGAACTTCTCACTAAAATTGAACCACTCACCCAGAACAGGGCTATGTGGCAAGATACAATGTAGGTCATGTGTAGGATCTAACACTTGATAACAAAGATCGTTAGAAAGAGTCTAGAATTTCTGTCCTAGGTGTTCTCTTCAGGTCAATAAGACAATAAATAGATAGATATCACTATTTTATCAATAATTTTCTTTTAAACAGAAATAACAGAGTGCATTATATAACACATTGTTCTTCCGAACACTAAGCTACAATGTCAAATTATTATATTAACAAGAAAAAAAGAAAATTATAACAAAGAAAATGAGATGCTTAAGAAGAGAACTGACAGTGACAAGAAGAGACAGAATTAGAAATGATGATATAATTATAGGAGTTGGGGTTACATCAGTACTGAATCATATATTGAGAAGTGTGCAACATGATCACCACTAGACAACATCACCCAAAGGGAACCAATTCTCAAAGGCTCTAACCTAGAAGTTGTAGTTATAGTTGTAGTTATAGTTAATAGTTGCAGTTATAGTTGTAGTTATAGATGTAGTTATAGTTGTAGTTAGTCAAAGGCTACTGTATCACTGCAAATTAACTAAAAATCCATAACTGCTCAACCGCCCGTGCCAGTGGAATCATTCGAATTAGCATCTCAACTCATTAAAGGATCCAAACAAAGAAAGGTAACTGCAGTCCTCATCATAGCAGCTACAGCACACGCCAAAAGACATAAGGGGAAGCGGCACCAAGGTAAACACAACTATCTATCCTTTGTCATACAATATCATCATTCACCATAAGCAATCAGAATATCAAAATATGATCCGGATGAAAAAACACAGCTCGTGCTGTTTGCCAAGTGGATAACATCAGTTAAATTATGAAACAGTAAAATTATTATTATTTTTTTTTAAATGAGTGTTTTAAATAGCCAGAACACTTGCACACCATTTGGTGACTGCATCGAGAATTTGCACAGCAGCTGCAGGGTCAAAACAGCAGCAGGCTACACAGACCACTTCAAAGTTAGATCAGGTGGAAGACAGGGGTGTGTACTATCCCCCTAATGTTTATTATATACATGGACTATATATGCAATGTAAACGATCTGACACTAATACATGAAACAATAGAAGACCTACAACACTTAAACAAACTCAATAGCACATGCACAAAATACAACATGAAAATCAACATCAACAAAACAGAAGTCATGAATGTCACCAAAAATAAACAGAACATCAACATAACTATAGAGTGGCAGGCAACTAAAACAAGTAGAGGAATTGAAATACCTAGGAAGTTTAGTGACAAACAATATATCACAAACAGCAGAGATAGAATCAAGATGCAACAAAGCTTATCAAATCATTGAACAGTTATTACCACTATTGTCTAATAAGGAAATAACTCTAGAGGCAAAACGAGCACCATACAATACAATCTTCATTCCAACGTTGTGCTACCAATGCCAGACCTGTACCCTAGATGCAAGAACAATAAGAGAAATAACCTCTACTGAGATTAAATTTGTCAGACGAATGACAGGAAACAGTCTGAAAGATAAGATCAGAAATGAAGAACTGAGAAAAAAGCTAGGAATAGCCCCCCACCATAGAATATATAAAGAAACAACAGATAAAATGTTTTGGCCACGTGACAAGGCAGAAAGATCAAAGCACAACACAATGAGCCTTCAACAAACGTTGTGAGAATATCAGACCCAATGGTCGACCACGAAAAAGATGGATGTATGGAATATTAGAAGCACTAAGAAAGATAACAGCAGCCGAGGCGAACAGAAGAGCAAAAGACCGCAAATTATATCTCCCTTCAACGCTGAAAGGTAAATGAGGAAGGAAAGAAAAAAAATGGAGAATCGAGAATTTTTCTTTACTCTCAGTTCTTTAGGAACTTCTACCAGCTGATCTTAATAATAATGGGTTTATCGCAAAAGTTAAACTGATGTGTCCTAGTTGGTTACACAACAGAGAGTACAGCATTTGTTGTGACTAATTAGTCCCATTCTACAATGGTAGTTAAGTCCACATATAACAGTTATATCATTTATACAGACAGATCCATAATACAAGACCAAACGAGTGCATGGGCATTTACAGCATGTTTAGCAGGCAGAATAGTCAAAGAAGACAGTGGTGTAGAGGTTATGACCACGAGTAGCATGATGATGGAGGTGATAGCAGTGACCAGGGCATTCATCTGGTTAGAGTCACAAGACTACACCCACACCTGCATATTAAGTGATTTGATGAGCATGATAAGAAAAGTGGAGGTGGGCTCCATACGCAGGCAATGGATAGAGTCATTACAGGAGTAAAAAATATATAGGGTTACCTTTGTCTACGTCCCTGGACATGAGGGAGTATGGAGAAATGAAAGAACGGACAGGCTGGCTAGCTGTGCTGTCGTTAAAGACGGTCAACCAATGGATTGGGCATCATCCATGCTCTCCAAGATGTTGGAAGGACAGAGGATTTCAACAACCATGAGTACATGTCACTCCTTCAGATGAATGAGATGGAAGTTAAAATGAGCACAGCCAGAAAAGAAAAACTTGGTGGGCGTATAATAAGACTTATCAACCAACACAGAACTAGAGTTGTCAGTCAGTCAGTCGCTGGACACTTCAGGACTTGTTGAGGAAGGGATCTGAGCACCTACGGACACGTTCGGAGTGCAATGATGATGACTCACAAATAAATCAATAACTCAATAACAGTTGTTGTTGGATGTTGGAACTGACATTTTTGCTTTTGGCTTTAAGTCTTCTCATTTCCTCCCTTATGTTTTGTCTCTTTTAATCTCTGATTTTCATTTTATTTTTTAGCTATTTGTGCTAATGTGATAAATCCTTTGCTGAGTCTAAGAGAACAGGGACATGGCAAGATACAATGGAGAATCTCTGCCAGGTATGACACTTGATTAAAAAAAAGATAATTGGGTACGGAGAGTATAAAATTTCTGCCCTATGTGCCGTCCGTCTTCAGCTCATAAGGACAATAGATCAATAGATTGAAGGTTCACAATTTCAAGGCCCATAATTCTTTCAGAAAAAAAAACAAATTAATGCCAGACTTGAAGAGTTAACACACCTCCAACAAAGGAATTTAACACATGGTAACAGTGTCATTTTTGTGAATTATTTTTAAAAATTTGAAACTGCAGAGATAAAATAAATTAAAATCGATTTAAATACGCGTTTTATTGGGACAATTTATTTGTGAAGTCGGCAATGCGTGTAATAGGAGAATTACAAGGTTTCAGCGAAAATAATTGTGAGGATGTCATTAATTAAAAGCTGCAAATCATGGCTTTCGGCTTGGTGTGCGGGCTGCAAAAAGCTGTGATTAGCTTCTCGTGGTACGGAATGTGGTAAGACAAGTTAACAACAGTATACTTTACCTCATGCAAGGACATAGGTCTGGCATTTTTCCGCTTGGAATCAAACCTTCCATATATGGCAGCATATTTTCTTAAGGCTTTCATTCTATTTGGGTCATCTTTTGACATCTGCATCACTGCCTGTAAACATAATAAAAAAAACAGCTTGTTATCCAAGCTTCTTGTTATATTTGTTGAATATAATGAAAAAGAACACATTCTCCCGTAATTGATCAATGGTTGTTGAAGAAATTGATTATTAGTGTCATCCATCAAATATTGGAATACTTGGTTACACTCTGGCAAAATAAAAGGAAAGAGAGATCGTGGACGACAAAGAGAGAAAATACTGGATAGCTTGGTGTCATGGCATGGAAAACAGTCAACAACAGAACTGATACGATGCACTGTAGATAGAAGATTGTGGAGGGACATGATCGCCTATGCCAACCGGTATGGCACATGATGATGATCAAATATTGATTATAACATATGTCACTTAAATGTGAAAGTATTCTTTATGTAAAATTATATAACTATGTTATATGATACCTCTATGCAAAATTATTTTGCTGTAGAAAGAAAAGTAAAGAGCCTCATCATGCCAAGAGGCATATAGGGGATATGATGTTAGTGACCATAATTTGTACATATCTTCAGCACATGATTTTTGGGGTAATATGGTCGGTATTACACTCATAATAATAAGTTCTTAAATGTTATGCAGAACCAGTCTTAACATATGGATGTGAATCATGGACAATAGGACAACAGACAAGAAAATCACTGGAGTCTGTAGAAATGTGGTTTTACAGAAGAATGTTGAGACAGCTAAGAAGAATAGTGAAAATGTTCTGAAAGAGGTCAAAACAAAAAGAGAGCTAATTTCCAATATTAGGAAGAAAAAATCATCATGTTTTTGGCCATGTAATGAGAAGAGAACAACTGGAAGATATTGTAACAACTGGAAAAATTGAGAGACGAAGAGATAGAGGGAAGCAAAGAGAAAAAATACCACACAGCTTAAGAGAATGGCTTGGCAGAAGGTCAACAACAGAAACGATAAATAACTGTCAAGATCGAAAGTTGTGGAGAGACATGATCACCTACGCCAGTAGGCCCAGTACTTGATGATGATGATGATTACACCCGTGCCATTTACTTTCTCAGAAAAAAATCCTGTACCCATTTAAGGCTGGATGAGCCTGGAAGCAGTTGATCAGGTTTGAACAGACCTCTTGTCCTTTGGTAACAGTTCACTGAGCTATCCTGGCTCCCTAAAATTATTTGGTTGATTTGGACAAAATGATCTGACTTTTACATTTTGAACCTATATGTCTTTATAATGTGTTATAATGTTGGTTTATAATTAGAACAGATCACATAATATATTAAATTTAAGAAGAAATATTCACACTGTATGGGAATAATGTTTGGAGAATATAATAACCTATGATTAAACATGTTCAGAGATAATAATGAGCAAATAAAAAATGAAAATTTAGCTAACCATATTTTAATGTCTTAGATGATGGCGCTGGATAGGACACACACTGTGGAATCCAACTGAGAGTATTACACAACAGGTCCTTTTTTGGAATCCCCAGGGGAAAAGACAAAGAGGAAGGCCAAGGAATTCTTGGAGAAGACAGATAGAAGCAGAGATGAAGATGATGGGAAGACATGGAATGATCTTAAAAGAATGGCAAAAAACAGAATGACTTGGAAAATGTTTGTTGAAGACTTATGCTCCACTGGGAGCTAAAAAAAGAGGAAGAAAGATATTTTACTGTCAGCTCAAATTGTGATTATTTTAAATGAAAAAATGATTTCATTATGTTTCCAAAAAAATGTATTTATTAAGTTATTGAGTTATTTGTGGGTCATCATCATTGCACTCTGAACATGTTAGTCGATGCTAGATCCCCTCCTCAGCTAGTCCCACAGTGTCCAGCAACAGATGACTTCAGTTCTGTGTTGGTTGATAAGTCCTCTTAAATGCACACTAAATTTCTGCATCTTCCTATTCTGTGTTATCCCTGATGAGACGTTGACCTCAACATTGACCATGAATGGGTTCTGCTCCCTACACATGTATTTATATATTTCATAACTGAATTTCCTATTCAGAATGTTCAACTTGAAAGCAGAATTCACATTTGTTCTAGTTCCAATGCCCAACACCCCACCAACCCGCCTGCCCGCCCTTTGATTCTATTTCTTTTGTTGTTTTCCAGCTCTCGCATGCATATATATGGGTTGATAGTACGTTTGATTGGAATAGTCTAAGTTTCATTTTTGTACTGATGAGTTTTGATTTCCACATCTTCTCAAGTCTTTTGAAGAACATTGCTGGTTTAGCTGTTCTGATCCTAATTTCTTTACTTGTATCTCCTTCCAGATCATTTGTCGTACCTTAAAAAATTATTAAAAATGTTTCCATGATACTACATCATGCCTACACAAACTATGTTTTTGTACATAGAACACAACAAGCTTCTGCATATTACCTTTGTAGACATTATTTTTTAACCTTTAGATAATTAGATATCTTTAGATAGTAGACTTTTTTTATAGTCTTTTAAGAGTTGGGTAGATGTGTCAAATTAATCTTCTATCATTATTATAACAATAATATTACAAAATCACATTTGCTTAGTTTTAACAAATCAATGAATGCAGTAATTTAAATTTGGAGGCGAAGGCGCGCCTCACAGCACCAGAGCTGGAAGTTGTCAGCGACCCACAGCTGATGGCTTGTGCCAGGATCAGTGAACCAAAACCATCCAGACCCTGCTCCACCTCTCCATAGTGCCTCCAGTAACAGACTAACCTGTCTAGTCTGGCCAAGCAAGCAGGGATCGAAGAGGGAAGACAACCTGGTACTCAAAAATGTCATGCTGAAGTGGGATGTGTTGGGCCGAAAGGTGCAAATATAACAGTTATACTGCAAACCACAACACAACGCAGATACGTCCACTTAATGTCCTTTTAAGGGCGGATGACGAAGAGGAATTCTACAGTCTACGAATACTCTAGAATACTTTAGTCATCGGGCAAACGTAAGCTAACAAGCAAGCCAGCAAGCAAGCAATTTAAATTTGACAAAATAGTTTTATATAGGTAAAGCACCCACCAATGTTTAAAAATGGCTGGTCCAAATACTAAAATAAATAAATTTCTATCTATTGTCCTTTCGAGCCGAAGATGGCACATAGGGCAAAATAACAATCTCAAAAAACAGAAACCTTGTGTGCCAAAATGGCACATATTGCAGAGATCACTGCTTCTAAAATATATGGTGCTGTTTCCATAACAATACTTTTTACAATGACAGCTTGTCAAGCCATCGATCAAATATATTTAAACCAGATTTAAAAAGTCATTGTCTTTATTAATTGGGAATTTGGGTATGATATTAACCAATACTTGACTGAGATATATAGAATAGGTCTTCTGAGTATTTCCAATCAATACCAACATGGTTTTTTTTATGTTAATTTGTTCAATTTAAATTAGTATTATTAGTATTATATTGTATTTATTTCTCACAAATAATGGCTGTGCTCACTGTTTCTACCTCGATAACTGGACCAAAAAGCACTTAATAATAAGTTAGTTTTGTTTTTGGAAAGATTGAGACAGTGATATGGATTATAATTGTAATTTTAGTTTCAGTGATTGTAAGTAGCACAGAAACAAAGCTCGGGATTTTAAAATAAATGTATTATCTGCCCTTACTTATGCATATAAGAGCTGGAAAACAACTAAAGAAATAGAAAATAAATTACATGCATTTGAAAACAAATACCCCAGGAAAATACTTTGTATACCATAGAATGAATTCAAGACTAGTGCAGTAATAAGAGAAATGACAAAGCATCAAAATATGTCTTCTATAATTGAGAGAAGAGTGTGGTCATCCACTGGCCATATGATGAGAAGAAACAACAAGAGAATCTCAAAGCAAGCCCTCAAATGGAAACCAGAGGGTAAAAGAAAAAGAGCCCAACCTAAAGAAACATTAGAAAGAACGCTGAGGTGAGACTCAACAACAGCAGACATCAGCTGCACTGTGGAATCTGAGAGGTGCACCCAGAGTAAGGATGTGTGATTGAGATACAATGAAGGTCTTGTGTGAGGTCTGATATTAGATAACAAATGTCATCAGATAGTCTAGAGTTACTGCCCTGTGTGTGTTTGGCTTGAAAGGACAATGCAAAGACAGACAGATAAATGGTGAGTCCAGTAATAAGTGAGAAACAAAGACTGCCTGTCTAGGGTGGCTTAGTGCTCAGTCTCAGGTTATGCTAGTTTGCTGGTGAGTGCTTCCAATCAACAAGAATTATAGTTTTTCTGAAAAAAACAAGTATTGTGGCGATTGTGGTGATAGAACTAATAGCAGTATTTGTGGTGATAGAGCATGTAGCAGTATTTGTGGTGATAGAGCATGTAGCAGTATTTGTGGTGATAGAGCATGTAGCAGTATTTGTGGTGATAAAGCATGTAGCAGTATTTGTGGTGATAGAACATGTAGCAGCAATTGTGGTGATAGAGCATGTAGCAGCAATTGTGGTGATAAAACAAGTAGCAGTATTTGTGGTGATAGAGCATGTAGCAGTATTTGTGGTGATAGAGCATGTAGCAGCAATTGTGGTGATAGAGCATGTAGCAGTATTTGTGGTGATAGAGCATGTAGCAGTATTTGTGTTGATAGAGCATGTAGCAGTATTTGTGGTGATAGAGCATGTAGCAGTATTTGTGGTGATAGAGCATGTAGCAGTATTTGTGGTGATAGAACATGTAGCAGCAATTGTGGTGATAGAGCATGTAGCAGTATTTGTGGTGATAGAGCATGTAGCAGTATTTGTGGTGATAAAACAAGTAGCAGTATTTGTGGTGATTGAGCATGTAGCAGCAATTGAGGTGATAGAACAAGTAGCAGTATTTGTGGTGATAGAACAAGTAGCAGTATTTGTGGTGGTAGAACAAGTAGCAGTATTTGTGGTGATAGAGCATGTAGCAGCAATTGTGGTGATAAAGCATGTAGCAGTATTTGTGGTGACAGAGCATGTAGCAGCAATTGTGGTGATAGAGCATGTAGCAGTATTTGTGGTGATAGAGCATGTAGCAGTATTTGTGGTGATAAAACAAGTAGCAGTATTTGTGGTGATAGAGCATGTAGCAGCAATTGAGGTGATAGAACAAGTAGTAGTATTTGTGGTGATAGAACAAGTAGCAGTATTTGTGGTGATAGAACAAGTAGCAGTATTTGTGGTGATAGAGTATGTAGCAGCGATTGAGGTGATAGAACAAGTAGCAGTATTTGTGGTGATAGAGTATGTAGCAGCGATTGAGGTGATAAAACAAGTAGCAGTACTTATGATGATAGAACAAGTAGCAGTGATTGAGGTGATAGAACAAGTAGCAATATTTGTAGTGATAGAAAAAGTTGCAGTAATTGTGGTGATAGAACAAGTAGCAGTAATTGTGGTGATAGAAAAAGTAGCAGTAATTGTGGTGATAGAAAAAGTAGCAGTAATTGTGGTGATAGAACAAGTAGCAGTGATTGTGGTGATAGAACAAGTAGCAGTGATTGTGGTTATAGAAAAAGTAGCAGTATTTGTGGTTATAGAAATGATAGAAAAAGTAGCAGTAATTGTGGTGATAGAACAAGTAGCAGTAATTGAGGTGATAGATCAAGTAGCAATATTTGTGGTGATAGAGCATATAGCAGTATTTGTGGTGATAGAACAAGTAGCAGTTTTTGTGGTTATAGAACATGTAGCAGTGATTGTGGTGATAGAACAAGTAGCAGTATGTGTGGTGATAGAACAAGTAGCAGTATTTGTGGTTATAGAACAAGTAGCAGTTTTTGTGGTTATAGAACATGTAGCAGTGATTGTGGTGATAGAACAAGTAGCAGTGATTGTGGTGATAGAACAAGTAGCAGTATTTGTGGTTATAGAACAAGTAGCAGCAATTGTGGTGATAGAACAAGTAGCAGTATTTTTAGCGACAGAATAAGTAGCAGCATTTATGATGATAGAACAAGTAGCAGTATTTGTGGTGATAGAACAAGTAGCAGTATTTGTGATGATAGAACAAGTAGCAGTATTTGTGGTGATAGAACAAGTAGCAGTATTTATGGTGATAGAACAAGTAGCAGTATTTGTGGTGATAGAACAATGAGCAGCATTTATGATGATAGAACAAGTAGCAGTATTTGTGGTGATAGAACAAGAAGCAGTATTTGTGGTGATAGAACAAGAAGCAGTATTTGTGGTGATAGAACAAGTAGCAGTATTTGTGGTGATAAAACAAGTAGCAGTATTTGTGGTGATAGAACAAGAAGCAGTATTTGTGGTGATAGAACAAGAAGCAGTATTTGTGGTGATAGAACAAGAAGCAGTATTTGTGGTTCTAGAACAAGTAACAGTATTTGTGGTGATAGAACAATGAGCAGTATTTGTGATGATAGATCTGATTCAGATAATAGAACAAGTATTTCTCTGCATACAAAAATTGTTGATATGATCAGATTTACAAAAAATGTTTGTAAATAATAAATCTGTAAATATGATGTAAATTTATTACATTTGTATTTATTCTGAAGTCATTGAAAAAAATGTACACAATTTTAAATTTTACTGACACAAATGCATCAAATAAACTGTACATTGAAGGGCCTAAGATAGTTTTGTGTAAGCTTAAAGAAAAATAGATGACAGCACTTCAAAGCATGAAAAAAGCTGGATATGATACAATATTTTGAACTGAAAATTATCTACCCTTGAACATTTTAATTTGTATATATAACATATTTATTACATTCAAATAATTGAAAAAATCATCAATTTACTGACATTTTCATTTTGTATGTTGATTTTCCTTTCCAGTAACAAATTACATGTGTCAGTTTTTCTTATGTTAAAGTGTGAATTAATAAAATGAAAAAGGTCTGAGGTGAAAATTTGTGAAAACTGAAAATTAACACAATCAGTACCGAGGGGTTTAAAACACTGTAGCAGTGGAATTTTTTATGAATGTTTTAAAATTTATAATAACAGCAACAAAATTAATGAAAATTAATCTAAAACATGCAGTTTATTCAAACAATTTGCTCAAAAAGTCTGAAAAGAAGATTAAATAAGAGATTTACAAGTTTTAGTTGAAATTGTTGCAGAAACGTAATTAAATTAAGAGCCTCAAAAACTAGTTCCAGAGTTTCACACATCAGTAACTAGAGCCATGTTTTGCAGCTTGTCGTGCAAAATATGTTAATTTGGCTCAAACCTAAAAACAAAATTGGAGCCGTGAAAGCTCAGTGGTTAGTGAACTGGACTACCATGGACAAGGGGTAGGGTTTGATCCCAACGACAGCTTCTGGGTTCACCCAGCCTTAAATGGGTACCGGATTTTTTTCTGGGAAAGTAAAGCAGCACGGGCGTAATACTGACCACATTACCCCAAAAATCATATGCTGAAGGTCTGTAAAATAATGGGTCACTAACACCATATTTCCCTATACACCACTTGGCGTGACGGGGGTACTTTACTTACTTTTACTAAAAACAAAATTATGACCGTAAATAGCTCAAGTAAAATTCCTAGCTAATGCTACAAAATTGAAGTATGCAGGCTAACTCTGCTAAAACTTCTATCTATTGACCTTTCGAGGCGAGCCGGCCCATAGGGCGTAGACCAAGATATTCCTTCTCTTATCTGAATTTTTGTTCTAGCAGTTTTCAATTTCTGTGTGTTACCGGGGCCTCATTATGAGGGAAGTAAAGAATAGTGACACTGTGACCTTCCAGGCATGTCATAAGAGGCGACTAAGGAGGTTGATCGATGGCTTGACAAGCTGTCATTGTAAAAAGTATTGTTATGGAAACAGCGCCATATATTTTAGAGCAGTGATCTCTGCAATATGTGCCACTTTGGCACTCAAGGTTTCTGTTTTTGAGATTGTGGTTCTGCCCTATGTGCCGTCTTCGGCTCGAAAGGACAATAGATAGATAGACAGATAGTTTTCAATTCAATGCTAAAACTTATGTAAACAAAATTTGGACATTAAACCAACTTACTGTGATTTCCTGACTTATTTGCTTTTTTGGCATTGATTTTGGTTCAATTGGATGCATTTGTTGTGCCACCACTGAGGCAGATGCTACAATGGCATCAATTTGATGATCAAGCAATGCAGGTTGAGTGATGCTCATAAAGCTTGAGTAGAGTTGATCAGACTTATTGTACTGTTGATAAAGTAGCAGTAAATATATTCACATTTCATTTAATTACAGCCTGGATACATATTGGATACACTAGCAGCTGTAATGGTAAATCTACATATCTCTATCTATCTATTGACCTTTCGAGCCATAGCCGGCCCATAGGGCGTAGACCAAGATACTCCTTCTCTTATCTAAACTTTTATTCTAGCAGTTTTCAATTCTTTTAAAGATATTTTATCAAATCTCGCCATTTGTCTCTGTTCTGTGCAAGCAGCTTTATCTCACTGACGGAGTCGATTCCTGCTGCACTTGCCTCTCTCATCAATGTTCTTCTCAGTGTCTCTCTGGGTCTTCCTCTTTTCCTCTTACCTGTTGTTTCCCATTCAGTTATTATCTCTTCTCATCACATGTCCAACATATGACCATCGTCTTTTCTTAATTACTGAAGATATTAGTGGTTGATTGGCGATATCAACATAACTTCCAGTATATTGTGGATAGGCAGCGAGAACAATTGAAGGCTATGCATGAAAAGTGTTCCTTGTTGCAGTTTCCTCATATTCCAAGTCCGGCTTGTTGCAGGAGCTCCTGAGTTAAGTGCTCTGTGCACACCGTGAGCTGTGTGTCTCATCTGTTTTGATCATGTTTCGATATTCCAATTGTTTACGATGAATGATGATATAGTATGACAGGGAACAGTTGGCTGTGTTCACTTTCTGCGCGGTTTCGCCAATGTCTTTTGGCGTGTGCTGCGACTGCTATGATGGGGACTACAGTTACCTTTCTTTGTTTGGGAGATGAGATATTAATTCGAATGATTACGCTGGCACGGGCGGTTGAGCAATTATGGATTTTAATTCGTCTGCAGTGATACCAGGGTCTTCCATAACCAAAGAACCAAATCTACATAACACCTATATGTAATAAAATGAAAAAGGTCTGGGATGAAAATTTGTGAAAACTGAAAATTAATACAATCAGTACCAAGGGGTTTTCTACATATAGTTGACTCAATAATTCACAGAGTTGTCTTTCTTTGATCTGATAAAACAACAGATTTCAGCAGCAATGTGGTTTCTCTCCAAGCTAAATAAATATGTATTTGTCTTCTATTTAACACAAGTGTTCAGTACATGTTCTTTAGTTGAAATGACCTAAGTCATGATGACACAAATGAGACCTTAAAATGACACAAATGAAGGCCTTCTCGTGACAAAAATTTGAATGTTTCTAACTTACATTCAGGATTACTGTCTACATAGCTTTCATTATCTTTTTCCCTCCTTTCCGCTATAAAAATAGTTATTGTTTAAGTAATGCCGCTGACATTGCGGGATGTCTGTTGTTTCAGTTCATCTCACAAATTTGCTAAAATAACAATTGCTGTCCTAATAGCCCAGTGTTTATGACTGTCACTTTTACCAGTGTCATCAGCACAAAAATATAGCTAAACTTCCAGGACAAATTTAACAAAATTGAAACCATCAAAAAAATTATTTTCACTTTTATTCACAGAAATTATAAGATGTATTTTATTGTATAAACAAATATGTGCGTTAACTATTAATATAGTTAACACACATATTTAGCCATATAGGTTCAATGTTAATAAGATTAAATGTTGTGAATTAGGTGGCTCGTAATATAAAATATATAGTCGCTGTGTCATTTTTCTGGGAGTGGCAGGCTAGACAAACATTCTGGTCAGACTTTGTGGGAGGGAATTCTGCATTTGACATCACGACTGCATAAAATTAAGGTAGACGTTTTAAAGAGCAAATGTTCAGATGTGTTCAGCATCACTGTGCTCTCCCTCCAAGCTAAGTAAATCTATGTGTTTGTCTTGCATTTCGGCATCACTGTGCTCTCCCTCCAAGCTAAGTAAATCTATGTGTTTGCCTTATAATTCATCATCACTCTGCTCTCCCTCCATGCTAAGTAAATCTATGTGTTTGCCTTATAATTCATCATCACTCTGCTCTCCCTCCAAGCTAAGTAAATCTATGTGTTTGCCTTATAATTCATCATCACTGTACTCTCCCTCCAAGCTAAGTAAATCTATGTGTTTGTCTTGTATTTTGGCATCACTGTGCTCTCCCTCCATGCTAAGTAAATCTATGTGTTTGTCTTGTATTTTGGCATCACTGTACTCTCCCTCCAAGTTAAGTAAATCTATGTGTTTGCCTTATAATTCATCATCACTGTACTCTCCCTCCAAGCTAAGTAAATCTATGTGTTTGTCTTGTATTTTGACATCACTGTGCTCTCCCTCCAAGCTAAGTAAATCTATGTGTTTGTCTTATAATTCATCATCACTGTACTCTCCCTCCAAGCTAAGTAAATCTATGTGTTTGTCTTGTATTTTGGCATCACTGTGCTCTCCCTCCAAACTAAGTAAATCTATGTGTTTGTCTTATAATTCATCATCACTGTACTCTCCCTCCAAGCTAAGTAAATCTATGTATTTGTCTTGTATTTCATCATCACTGTGCTCTCCCTCCAAGCTAAGTAAATCTATGTATTTGTCTTGTATTTTGGCATCACTGTACTCTCCCTCCAAGCTAAGTAAATCTATGTGTTTGTCTTGTATTTTGGCATCACTGTGCTCTCCCTCCAAACTAAGTAAATCTATGTGTTTGTCTTATAATTCATCATCACTGTACTCTCCCTCCAAGCTAAGTAAATCTATGTATTTGTCTTGTATTTCATCATCACTGTGCTCTCCCTCCAAGCTAAGTAAATCTATGTATTTGTCTTGTATTTTGGCATCACTGTACTCTCCCTCCAAGCTAAGTAAATCTATGTGTTTGCCTTATAATTCATCATCACTGTACTCTCCCTCCAAGCTAAGAAATCTATGTGTTTGTCTTATATTTGCTTAGTGCCCTTGTCTATTAATACAGACTTGTGGCCAAAATGTTTAGTTTTGTTTTGTCCTTATTCTGTAAAGTTGTTACATTATTTTATGTGTTTTTTACTCTTATTCCATCCATTTTTACTGCGACCTAGCATGTTATCATATATTTTTTGCCTATTTCTGATTTCAACATCCTCTAAGTGACTAAGTCAAATCTTTCACCTTTTAAGAATTCTTTATATTCGTAAGAACTTTCAAAAAAATGAATTTGTAAGTTTTTAATAAAAGGTATTTTGTTAGAAAATTACAGACCATTTGTGCGATTTTCTACTTTTTTAATTTTAAAAACCTGTGTAGCTCTTTAACAAAATGTTATGATAATAACTTACACGCAGATGCATTTTATGTGCATTGTTGTGCTTGAAAACAATCATAATTTTTTGGCCATGTAATGAGAAAAGAACAACTGGAATATATTATAACAACTGGAAAAATTGAGGGATGAAGAGATAGAGGGAAGCAAAGAGAAAATATACCAGACAGCTTAAGAGAATGGCTTGGCAGAAGGTCAACAACAGAAATGATAAATAACTGTTGAAATTTAAAGTTGTGGAGAGACATGATCACCTACGCCAGCAGGCCTAGTACTTGATGATGATGATGTTTTGCTTGAAATTAGTGCATCTATAAAAATTACTTTTAAAATTTAGAATTTTCTAAAGGTATATTTATGTATACTCCTGATATATCACATATGATATACTCATGATTGCATCACACCGCTAAACAATAATAAAAGTATTGCAATTTTAACTCCCACAACAATTTATATGTTGCAATATATTTTTATAGACAGAGACAAGTGAGGAGATTTGATAAATGTTTTTTGCAAGGTTGAGACTACTAGAAAGAAAATTTAGAGAAAGAGTACCTGGATCTATGCCCTATGGGCCAGCCATGGCTCGAAAGGTCAATAGATAGACAGATATTTTTTTGCATTTAAAACATTTTTTTGTCTGGTGTGCAGATTTGCCTTTACAAATCTTATCTCTAAAAATGTGGAAATTAGGTCAAAGGTCAAGCATTATTCTAAGAAACCTAATGTTGCTAATAAGTTGGTCTGCTTTTGTAATACTGCTCGGGTGCTGCAAGTTATTTTTAAAATAATATAAATGATGCCTTCCTGCAAGGTATCACTTGTTTTTTTTCTCTTTTTTTTTGTCATCCTTCTTTCCTTATTTATCTTTCAGATTTAGCAGTCTTTAGCTCTTTTGTTGCCCTCTCCTCCTCTTCTATTTCTCCTTGCTGCTAATATTCCATCTTTTTCATGGTCTATCCTTTGATGAAGCATTCTTGTAGCAATTGTTGATAACTTATCATATCACATTTAGCTCTTTTCATCACGTGATGTGGTCAGGCTGATTTATCTGTTGCCTTTGATGTGTTCTTCTTGATGCCATTCGCCCAAGAACTACTAAATTTCATCATCCACCCTTAAAAGGACATTCAGTCGACATTGATCCATTATGGTTTGCATCAAAACTGTGATATATGAGCCTTCCTGCCCTACACATCTGACTTCAATACTACATTTTTTGAGTACTAGTCTGCCTTCCCACTTTAGTCCCTACTAACTTGACCAGACTGCTTCCAGGAGTACCACTGAGAGGTGTAGCAGGGTCTGGATCAGCTCTGTTGTTGGTTGACTCTGAGGCCAGCAGTCAGTTATGGGTCACTGACCACTCTCAGTCCAGTTGTTGATCTGCATCTTTGCTCCCTTTATGTATTCAGTTATACATGTTATTTCTAGTTTGCTTTTTTTTCTTAATTCTTTACTTCTTATCTTATCACCTAAGCTGTTTCCATTTTTCTCCCACATTTCAACATTCTACTCTATTCATGGAGTTTCATTGCATTTGTGGCATACCCATATCCACTCCACTGCACCTCCCAGCATTTCTTAAAGCACATGAAGACTGACTGTTCCTTTAAGGTGCTCATTGTAAATACATCTGTTTTTCCCACTAAGCACTCCAGATCAGCCAGACCACTTTTCCACCTTTGAGTTATTAAGTTATTGAGTTATTGAGTTATTAAGTAATTGAGTTATTAAGTTATTGAGTTATTAAGTTATTGAGTTATTAAGTTATTGAGTTATTAAGTTATTGAGTTATTAAGTTATTGAGTTATTAAGTTATTAAGTTATTGAGATATTAAGTTTTTGAGTTATTAAGTTATTGAGTAATTAAGTTATTTGTGGGGCTTCATCATCACTGCACTCCGAACATGTCCATAGATGATCACATCCTCTCTTCAGCATGTTCCGCAAAGTGCAGCAACTGATGACTCCAGTTCTGTGTTGGTTGGTAAGACTGTTTATGTCTGATGATCTTTGATATCAAGTGTTAGACCTTGCACAGGACCTGTGTTGTATTTCGCCACAAATCCCTACTCTGGGAGAGTTGCTCAAGCTTGAACTGATGCCAGTTGTGGATGCCTCTCACCTCAGTGTACTTTTTAGTTTTAATAATAAAGTAGTTCGAACAGAGGAAGGACTGAGCAAATGTTTCCCAATAAAAACTGAGGTTAAACAAGGATGTATTTTATCCCCCTAGTTATTTGGAGTTGTTATGGACTTCATAATGAAGAAATGCTGCACTGGTAATAAAGGCTTCGAATGGATACAAGGAGACCATATGGAGGACCTCGACTTTGCTGATGACATAGTTCTCATAAGCAGTCACATAAAAATGATGCAGGAAAACACAAATGAACAAACATCAATAGCCAACAAAATTGGGCTTGAGATCAATCATGAAAAGACTAAAGTCATGAAAAGCTTAATTCCAACAGATGACAAAATATACATGGAAAACAAACCAGTGGAAGAGATTGATCACTTTATCTATCTTGGAAGTCACATTGATCGAGAAGAGGATACAAGCAAAGAAATTAGAATCAGAATAGCTAAAGCAGCAATGTCTTTCAGAAGCCTTGAAAAGTTGTGGAAATCAAAACTCATCAGCACAAACACAAAACTTAGACTATTCAAATCAAACGTATCACCTACCCTTACGATATGCATGTGAGAGCTGGAAAACAAGAGACATAGAAACAAAGTTGAACGCATTCGAAAATGAGTGTCTAAGGAAAATACTTGGTATAGCATGGCACGAATTCAAAACAAATGAGGAAATTAGAGAAATCGCCAATCAACCACTAATATCTTCAGTAATTAAGAAAAGACGATGGTCATATGTTGGACATGTGATGAGGAGAGATAATAGCCGAATAGCAAAGCAAGCCCTCATGAGGGAAACAACAGGTAAGAGGAAAAGAGGAAGACCAGAGAGACACTGAGAAGAACATTGATGAGAGAGGCAAGAGCAGCAGGAATCGGCTCCCTCATTGAGATAGAGCTGCTTACACAGAACAGAGACAAATGGCGAGATTTGATAAAATATCTTTAAAAGAATTGAAAACTGCTAGAACAAAAAATTCAGATAAGAGTGGGAGTATCTGGGTCTATGCCCTATGGGCCGGCTATGGCTCAAAAGGTCAATAGATAGACAGAATAAAGTACAGTTTAAATAAAATAATTTAAAAAGACGTAAAATTTAGATAAGAAAAGTTAAACAATAAAATACCGTGGAGTCTACATTAATGTCTTTGAAGTCCTCATGTTGAGAGTCTGATGAGCTGGGGTCTTCTATGTTACTGACATCAGAGAAAGTAATCTCCCTTGTTTGAGATTTCCAAGGTGTGGAGGTTGAGACAGCTGAAGACTGATGTGAAATGATTTTGTAGTCTTGAGTAGCGGTGGATCTTTCCATGGAATGCGATGGACTGACATTCTGGGAAACAGCATCAGTTGCTGTCATCACATTTGCTGGATATTTCTTGACTGCTGTAAAAAGATATTCATCTAGTTAAGCTCATATTCATTTACTTATTAGAAACAAAATAATCTTCAGCAGTCAACTTGTTCCTGAGAAAATTGACAAAGAGAAACAAATAAGGGAGAATGACAGACCTAGAAATTAATGGTATAATGAATATCAACAATGAGCAAAATTAACAAAACTTTTTCCTCAGTGTTTAGTTTCTTATTTTCAGCAAAACAACACAGAGAGGTAGACTACCTCTGTGAATTTAGATGCACACAACAAAATACTGAAGATTTCATTTTCTTATGAAGCTGAAAGTAGTAAAGGTGGAGAACAGTGAACTCAATTAAGGTGATGTGAAGTGATATGATATGAAGTAATATGAAGAGAAGCGATATGAAGTATTATCATGTGAAATTAAGGTGATGTGAAGTGATATGATATGAAGTGATATGAAGTGAAGTGATATGAAGTGAAGTGATATGAAGTATTATCATGTGAAATGGAGTCATGTGAAATTATATGATGTGAAGTGATATGATGTGAAATGGAGTGATATGAAGTAAGACCAGACAAAAACTAAAAAGAGAGCATGACAGGACACCTTCCTGGATACTTAAAATGTGAATACTGATGAAACCACTCACATACTGTTACAAATTTCACCCTCTATGGAGGAGCTGAGTGATCTAAAGGTAAGACATCAGTCTCTGGATGAGAAAGTCCTAGGCTCAAATCCTGCCACAGCCGATGGGAATTTTTCTCTTTGAATCTTCCCATTTGTGTCTTCCCATGAAGGTCAAATACGCATGCATCTTCTATTATACATTCAAAGTGATTAGATGAAGCTGTGTTTTGAAATTTTTAAAAATTCTGGGGTTAAAAATGGAACAGTGTGTTTTCCCAAAACTTTTCAGATTCGCCCACCTTTGATCTTTTTGCTGCGAGCATTAACTACTAAAATATCATCATCATCAAGTGCCGTCTCCGCAACAAAGGTTGGCTACCATGGAGCGCCATTCTGCTCAGTCTCTTGCTTTGATGGTGCAGGTTGTCATAGGCTGATTTGTCCACCTTTCGATGTTACTCGTCCATGTTAGTCTTGGTCTGCCTCTGCCTCTTTTACCTTGTATTTTCTCCTCCAGGATTACTTTTAGTAGGCTGTTGTGTCTTTTAACATGGCCCAAAAATCGCATTTGTCTTGTTTGAATTGTGCTTAGTAGTTCTTTTTTTATTTTTAGTTGTTTTAAAACTTTGTTTGTTTTCTTTTCTTTCCATCCAATTCTACCTATTCTTCTATATATCCACATTTCAAAGGCTCCAATTCTCTGTTCTGTTGTCTTGCAAAATATCATAGATACATAAATACTGCTTTTAGCTAAACTAGTTCACGTTTTGTGTGTGTGGTATCAACACAAATTTAAACCACTTTTATGAAATACCAATTTTTAAAAATGAGTGGAATTTTCTAGGCTCAGAACACCATTATTCATAAATATTGCAAGATTTCTAATATCAGAACTAAAATACTACTTTAGGTTGAAAACAAACAGTTGTGACAAAACCTGAGCAGATTTTTGTCAGCTTTGACCTCTTCAGTGATTCTAACTACTTCGTTTGAACCAGGTCTATTTCACTCTGTGCTTGCACAAAACAGAGACAAATGGCTGATTTGATAAAGTATCTTTAAAAAAATTGAAAACTGTTAGAATAAAAATTTAGATAAGAAAAGGAGTATCTTGGTCTATACCCTATGGGCTGGCTACGGCTCGAAAGGTTAATAGATAGATAGATATTTCGCTCTTCCTGAGCATATACAAATGAAACATATTACAAATGTAGCTCTGTCTCTGACTACACCTGACTTAATACCCCTCCATGTTCAGATCATCCTGTGTGACTATGAAAGACATTGTTATGGTTAGTCGTTAGTCGAAGGCCCCGGTATCACTGCAAACAAATTAAAATCAATAATTGCTTCACCGCCCATGCCAGTGGAATCATCTGAATTAATATCTCATCTCATTGAAGGATCCAAACAAAGAAAGGCAACTGCAGTCCCCATCATAGCAGCCACAGCACACCCCAAATGACAAAGTGTAGTCACACCGAAAGTGAACGCAACCAAACTGTCCTTCATCATTCAATATCATCATTCATTGTAAGCAATCGAAATATCAAAATATGATCCGTATGAAAAATATAGCTCACAGTGTGCACAGAGCATTAAACTCAATATCTCCAGCAACAAGCCGGACTTGGAAAATGAGGAAAGTGCAACAAGGAACACTTTTAAGTCAGAGCCTCAACGGTTCCAGCTGTCTCTCCACCATACTGACTAGAAGTACTATGAAAGACATTTGAACCCTAACTGATACCGAGTACAATAATGATGATTCTGTACATGAGATTACCTTCAAAGTTTGACAGACTAGTAACCCATTCTTGCAGTGCCTTTTATGAGAGACTTAAACCCTAACTGATACAGAGTACAATAATGATGATTCTGTACATGAGATTACCTTCAAAGTTTGACAGACTAGTAACCCATTCTTGCAGCACCTTTTGTGAGAGACTTAAACCCTAACTGATACAGAGTACAATAATGATGATTCTGTACATGAGATTACCTTCAAAGTTTGACGGACTAGTAACCCATTCTTGCAGTGCCTTTTGTAGACGCCGGACATGGAGAGGCTTATTTGCCATCCCGACCAGGGCCATAATTTCCAGGAATTCATCCTCTCCTGCCTCACAAAGTTGTTGAACATCATCTCCGCCTGATGATGGAATATTTTTACACAAAATATATTGTTGAACATCATCTCCACCTGATGATGGAATATTTTTACACAAAATATATTGTTGAACATCATCAGATGGATGAATATTTTTACACAAAATATATTGTTGAACATCACCAGATGGATGAATATTTTTACAAAAAATATATTGTTGAACATCATCAGATGGATGTAATATTTTTACACAAAATATATTGTTGAACATCATCAGATGGATGTAATATTTTTACACAAAATATATTGTTGAACATCATCTCCACCTGATAGATGGAATATTTTTACCAAAAAATATATAAATGGCAGTTGGTTAACTAGATATAATGATGGATGGACAGATTGTTGAATGCATAGATTATGTGGGTGTTAAATGAAAGAGTGTTGAGTTAGAATATAAAAATTATAAAGAGCCCTAGCATGCCAAGTGGTGTATAAAGAATATGATGTTAGTGTCCATAATTTGCAAAGACTTCAGAAACATTAGCTTTTGGTAATGAGGTTGCTATTGTGTCAATGCCATCTTTCTTAACCCCAAAAAATCCAGCACCTGCTTGAGCAGGAAGCCATCAACCAACATTGAACCTGACTTCTTGTGCTTAGTAGTCTAGCTCACTAACCACTGAACTAGGGTTGTTTTGAGGTAAAACCAGGAGATATCTTTGGGATATACATATTTTTTAGAGGCAAAACTGGGACATATCTTGTAAGCATAAGAAAACTCAGAGATACTAGAAAATTTAATATTCCCAATAATTCATCATCATCAACTGCCAAGCTTGCTGGCATAGGTGATCATGTCTCTCCACAACTTTCGATCTATAGAGTTATTTATCATTTCTGTTGTTGACTTTCTGCCAAGCCATTCTCTTAAGCTGTCTGTTATCTTTTCTCTTTGCTTCCCTCTATCTCTTCGTCCCTTAGTTTTCCCAGTTGCTACAATATATTCCAGCTATTCCTTTCTCATTCGTCATCATCATCATATGCCATAATGGTTGGCATAGGCGATCATGTCCTTCCACAATCTTCTATCTACAGTGCATCGTATCAGTTATGTTGTTGACTGTTTTTCAAGCCATGACACAAAGCTATCCAGTATTTTCTCTCTTGGTCATCTGCGATCTCTCTTTCCTTTTATTTTGCCAGTTGTAACCAAGTATTCCAACTTTCCTCTTCTCATGGTGTGCCTGAAAAATATTGATTGTTTCTTTCTGATGTTTTTTTAAGAGCTTCCTTTTTGTGTTGGCCTCTTTCCCTTCTCATCACATGGCCAAAAAACAATGATGATTGTTTCTTCCTGATATTGGATATTAGCTCTCTTTTTGCTTTGGCCTCGTCCAGAACATTTTCATTACTGTTCTTAGTTGTCCCTGGTATTCTCAACATTCTTCTGTAAATCCACGTTTCTACAGCCTCCAGTGATTTTCTTGTCCTATTGTCCATGATTCACATCCATATATTAAGACCGGCTTTATGTAACATTTAAGAACAGTTTTTTGTTTCTATTGTCAAAAATGGATTACACAGTATCTTCCTCATTTTTTGGGAAGTTGATTTTGCTTGAGCTATTCTGCATCTCACCTCTGTTGCATATCTACCATCTGAGGTTAACATTCTCAATAATTATGTTAATAATAATATTTATTATAAAGTTGAATAAGAAAACATTTTAAAATACACATAATTTGTTTTTTGGTACATTATGAATTATTACCTTGGTTTTCATCTGCTCTGTCTTGTGTAATGCTAAATTAACATTAGAACTTCAGACACAAATCATAATTGACAGTAACTGACAAACCACAGAGAAAGAGTGAAAGCAAAAATGTTGCAGGAGGGGGAGAATGTTTGAAGTTAGAAATAACTCTACAAACTACAGTTTAGGAATGCCAGGAAAGATACTTGCATTGACTTTGGGTCATCTGTAACTCATTTCCGCCAATTGAGCTTAATAGGAAATTTGATAAAAATGTCATCTCATAAGCTAACAATTTCTCGCCATGGATTTTCAAAATGAGCCTGCTTAGGTGAGATATTTTGCAGGTTAAAAATACAGGACAAATGGGTGTCCCAAAGACATTTTTTAAGGCAGTGAATTATTTCATTAAAAACTGGAACTGTTACACAAAATGGTGATGTTTGGCAACCCTACACTTAGCTACTGTACCTCCTGAGTTGATAGAACGATGAATTGATATATAAGTTGAGATGAATTGTTTAACAATTGATTGATAGGTGGGTAGATTATTCTTAGAGAAATGCTAAATAGTAGACTGTTGAGTTAGTTGATTGTTGAGCTACACAGTTAATGAGTGAGTTGATCGTTTTTCTGTATCAGGTCTATATTTCATTAACAGAAGCGTTTTTACGATAGTGGCTCGCCCTGCCTCTGTGAACATCCTAAATTCTTTACAAGAATTGAAAACTACTAGAATACAAATTTAGATAAGAGAAAGAGTATCTGGGTCTATGCCCTATGGGAGGGTGGGTGGGTGGGTGGTTGAGTTAGTTGATTGTTGAGCTGCAGTTAATGAGTGAGTAGATTGTTCTTTGAGAATACTGAATGGTAGACTGTTGAGTTAGTTTATTGTTGAGCTGCAGTTAATGAGTGAGTAGATTGTTGAGATTTGAAAAATGAATTATTAGGTGGTTACTGTGTTACTGTGTTGTTAGGTTGTTAAGTATAGCCATGAAGGTAGAGAGGTTAGTGTGCTAGCCACATATTTCTGCAAGAAATGTTTTTACAGCACAAATGTTAAAACACAATTGTAACATGACAGGTGTTCACTAATGATATTTTAGTAGTCTGGGTAAATTTTCTCAGTTCTGAAACATGACTTCAGTATAATTCTTCTACAGTACATTGACAATGATCATCATCATCGTGTGCCTTCTCCGCAACGAAGGTTGGCTACCATGGATCGCCATTCTACTCTGTTTCTTGCTTTGATGGTGCAGGCTGTCATAGATTGACTTGTCCATCTTTTGATGTTACTTGTCCATGTTAGTCTTGGTCTGCCTGAGATCTCATTAACAATGATCATAAGAGACTTTATAACAAATATTTTTACAACATCTGTGATTACAATTTGAATATTTTACACTAGAAAGGGTTAAATTTTTTAATATGTATTCTTATAAACAATTATTATGTCAATAGAAGTGAGAAAGAGAGTTCATCGGTGTTATATAGAATCAGTTCTGACCTACGGAAGCGAATCATGGACAGTAGACAAACAAATGAAAAGACGATTGGAGCCCAGAGATGGGATTTCTCAGAAGAATGTTAAAAGTTTTCTGGACAGCTAATAAAACCAATAAGGATATTCTCAAAGAGGCCAACACTAAAAGGGAGGTACTAAAAAACAGAAAGAAACAATCAACATTTTTCGTGCACATCATGAGAAGAGGAAAGTTGGAGTACTTGGTCACAGCTAGCATAATAAATAAATAAAAGGAAAGAGAGATCACGGACGACAAATAGAGAAAATACTAGATAGCTTGGTGTCAGGGCATGAAAAACAGTCAATAACAGAACTGATTCGATGCACTATAGATAGAAGATTGTGGAAGGACATGATTGCCTACGCCAACTGGTATGGCACATGATGATGCCGATTCTTATAAACATTTATTGGAGTAAAATATCAATAGCGTAAAAATTAATCATTCTAGAATATTCATATTTTTTTAGGGTCACAGAATTGAACCACTCCATTAAAATTGTTATCTCAGGAATGAGTGGAATGTAGTTTCCTCAGGACATCTCCATTCAGATGTAAATACATTTTTTTAATGATTATAACTAAAATCAAACGTACTATTAACCCTTACGTATGCATGCATGAGCTGAAAAACAACAAGAGACATAGAAACAAAGTTAAACACATTTGAAAATAAATGTCTAAGGAAAATACTTGGTATAGCGTGGAACGAATTCAAAACAAATGAGGAAATGAGATAAATCACCAATCAACCACTAATATCTTCAGTAATCAAGAAAAGACGATGGACATATGTTGGACATGTGATGCGAAGGAATAATAACCAAATAACAAAGGAAGCCCTCCTGTGGGAAACAACAGGTAGGAGGAAAAGAGGCCGACCCAGAGAGACACTAAGAATAACATTGATTAGAGAGGCAAAGACAGCAGGAATCGGCTCCCTCAATTAGATTGAGATGCTTGCACAGAACAGAGACAAAGGGCAAGATTTTATAAAAGATCTTTGCAAGAATTGAGACTGCTGGAAAGAAAATTTAGAAAAGGAGAAAGTTTCTGGGTTTATGCCCTGTGGCATCGGCTACGGCTCGAAAGCTCAAAAAATAGATAGATTGATAACGAAAATACTATTTTGAGATTAAATGAAACATCCGTGACATCTACTGTACCGTGACATCTACTGTACTATGATATCTACAGTACCATGACATCTACTGTACCATGTCATCTACTGTACCATGTCATCTACTGTACCATGTCATCTACTGTACCATGTCATCTACTGTACCATGTCATCTACTGTAATATACTAAATGATACAGATGATTGTTACACACTTACCTTGTGCTATGAAAGTTTCAAAGTATTTCAGCAAGTTTGCTTTATATAACACCTGGTACAATTGCAGCTCAGATTTGTTAAATGAATGAAAGGCTGCCATTCTGAGGATAGAAAGTTATCTCCCTGTCAACTTGTCTCACTTTTAATCTGCAAAGAAAAAAAAGTAAGTGCATTTTAATTAACTAACATGGTGCACATTAGATATCTGCACTGTTGCACATTAATTTTAATTATGGGTTCATATTTATTAACTTCTAATTTAATTGCAAACTTTCTATAATTATTGATGAACATTAGTTTTCTTGATGGACATTGATTACCATTATGGGAGTGCATTATCTATAATTGTGAATACACATGGAAAAAGAAGGGCAGTAGAAGAGACTGCACCCAATATAGAGGAATATCGCTATTAAGCAACACAGGGAAGTTGTATGCCAGATAATCGAAAGAAGACTGAGGCCAATTATAGACCCACAACTAAGCGATGCTCAGATGGGCTTCAGGAAGAACAGAAGCTGCACAGATGTCCTATCTATCATAAACAACTAGCGGAGAAAACAACAGAGCATAATAAAACACTATAGTAAAGTAAAGTGCCCCGTCACGCCAAGTGACGTATAGAAAATATGGTGTTAGTGACCATAATTTTTATAGACCTTCGGCACATGATTTTTGGGGTAATGTGGTCGGTATTACGCCCGAGCTGCTTTACTTTCCCAGAAAAAATCCGGTACCCATTTTTTTAGGCTGGGTGAACCCGAAAGCCGTCAGTTGGGATCGAACCCTACCTCTTGTCCTTTGTAGTCCAGTTCACTAACCACTGAGCAATAAAACACTATATACAGCTTTTATTGACCATGAAAAGGAGTTCGATAGGGTGGATAGGGAACAACTGTGGTCCGTATTGCCCTTGTAGGGAGTGAGTCACCACCTAGTAGAGATATGTAAGAATCTCTATGAAAATAGTCGCACAACAGTAAGATTCTCAGCAGGCTAGTCTAAACATTTCGCCATTAACTCCGGAGTAAGACAAGACATAGCTAAAGCAGCAATGTCTTTCAGAAGCCTTGAAAAGTTGTGGAAATCAAAACTCATCAGCACAAACACAAAACTTAGGCTATTCAAATCAAATGTACTATCAACCCTTACATATGCGTGTGGAAGCTGGAAAACAACAAGAGATATAAAAACAAAGATGAACGCATTCGAAAATAAATGTCAAAGGAAAAAACTTGGTATAGCGTGAAACGAATTCAAAACAAACGAGGAAATTAGAGAATTGAGTTATTGAGTTATTTGCGGGTCATCATCATTGCACTCCGAACATGTCCATAGGTGATCAGATCCCCTCCTCAGCAATTCCCTCAGTGTCCAGCGACTGACGACTCCAGTTCTATGTTGGTTGATAAGTCTTCTTACACGGCCACCAAGTTTCTCATTTCTGGCTTTGCCCATCTCAACTCCCATTTCCATCATCCAAAGAAGTGACGTTGATCTGTGTTTGTCGAAGTCCTGTGCTCTTCCAACATCTCGAAGGGCATTGATGATGTCCGCCCGATCCATCGGTTGCCCGTCCTCAACGACAGCGCAGCTAGCCAACCTGTCCGCTCTCTCATTTCCCCGTACTCCCGCATGTCCAGGGACATAGACAAAGGTGACCTTACGTATTTTGGATTTTTGCAAAGACTCTACCCATTGCATGCGTACATAGCCCGCCTCCACTTTTTTTATCATGCTCATCGAATCACTCAGTATACATGCGTGGATGTAGTCTTGTGACTCTAACCATTTGAATGCCTTGGTCACTGCCATCACCTCCATTGTCATGCTACTTGTGGTCATGGCGTATGCACCACTGTCTTCCTTGGCTATTCTGCCTGCTGAGCGTGCTGTAAATGCCCATGCACTTCTTTCGTGTCGTCTTACAGATCCGTCTGTATAGATGACTGCATCTTTCTCATCGGTATTATCGCAGATGAGACCGTTGACCTCAGCATTAACCACGACCGGGTTCTGTTCCCTACTTTTCCTATCGAGTGTGACAATACATGAGAAAGTTCCCTTGAATGACGTAGGCACCGGTATCCACTCCTCACCAACGCTGATATTGGTAAGCCCACAGACCTGTTTGATGACATCTTCTGCCCGGCCCACCCATGATTTGCCTCTTTTTAGCCTGGTACCTTTCTCTGTGTTGAGCACGTGGTGCAATGGATGCTCTGTATCTGTACTAATCTTCAGGTATGCTCGTGCTCTCCAGATCTTAATTCTGTCATCCATGGTTGGAAAGTCAAGAAGATACCTCATTGCTACACAGGGAGTGTCCCTCGTACATCCCAGGATAATGCGCATGGCTTCATTTTGTATTTTCTCCAGCCTATCAATTTGAGTCGTACTGACAGTAAGAATGGCCAGGGCATACTCGATTGGTGCGAGGACTAATCCCTGGAACAGAAGAATAAGTAGCCTCTGCTCGATGTTGGCAGCTGCCATGACCTTCAAGGCGGCTAATCCTTTGCGGGATTTTGTTATCACATGGTCGACGTGGTCCCGAAAACATAGGCTGCGATCAAACTTAACTCCGAGGTATGTCATCAACTTGTCCCTGGTCACCTCATCAGCTCCCATTCGTACTACCGGTGTGGTTGTATTAACGATATGATTGTTAAGGGAGAACCATGAAACTGATGCTTTATTAGGATTAACCAAGGCACCTGAAACCCCACACCAGGAAGAAATGCGATCGAGTTCGTCTTGCATTGTGGAGGCGATTCCCCGTCTGTCTCTTCCCTGTCGATATACCAGAATATCATCAGCAAAAGTCATAGTTCTTCCCCTCCCATCCAGCTGTTGGGCCATGATCGTTACTGTGTACACGTTAAATAGAACTGGTGACAATGGTGAGCCTTGTGGCAGCCCAGGGCAAATGGATGTTGGCTCGGAAGACCAACTTCCACATCTGAGTATCACCTTCCTCTGAAACAGTGCCGCGGCGATCCATCTAATGAGGAAGGGGTTCACCGCCAGTTTGAGAAGCATATGCATGAGATATTCAAATGGTACCCTGTTGTATGCATCCTCCAGATCTATAGCAGCAGCACATGTCTCCTCTCGTCTGTGGAAGCTTTCGAAGACATCATAGGCAAATACTGCCGCATTGAGCCATGTCTCTTTGTTATATCTATAACCTCCGAGTGTGGAAGGGAATACGCGTTTCTGTTCAAGGCGACAGGTGAGGACACGGGCAACTATTTTCTCCAGCAGCTTGCCCGCAGTGTTCTGCATTGTGATGATTCTGTAGGCACTGATCTGAGAATGGTCCTTGTTTGGCTTCGGTAGCGGTAGTAAGTAGCTGTGTAGCCACTCCTCCTTAATCTGGCCACTCCGAATACTGGCATTAAACTCATTGGCCAGTGTTGTCAAGTCGTCATCAGCTAAATCGCTTATGTCATCATACCGAACACCATCTGGACCAGGAGCAGTGTTGTGTGACCTTTTAAGTGTCGTGCGAATGGTATCGGTTGTGATTGTGAGATCTTCTTCCAGCCCTACATCCTTACACAAATTTGACAAAGATCCCCGTATCCTCATTCTTACAGCCTCATTTCTTTGGTCCGTCTGCTAAATGTAGCGGGCAAGCAGGGCCTTCCCTTTGCTCTCATCAGATTTGTGCCATATCTGGCCTGTGCTCTGAAAGTCTGGTATACCTCTGTGTCGTGGTGTGCCATTCATGCACTGATGAATGCGCCAGAATGTGGCGAGCGATTTTTCTGAGCACACTTTTTTACAGAAGTCATCCCATTTGGCATCCTTAGCCTGCTTAGCGCATAGTTTAAAGTGCATCATTTTTTGGTCGACCTCTACTTTCAGACGCTTCAAGAGCTCAGGTTGTGTTCTACCATACCTTCTGGCTTTCTGCCATGTCTTGACCGTTTGTCTTTTGCTCCGCCAAGCTTCCTCGACATCTACATTCCACCGGGGTGGCTGCGTCCATCTCTCCTGCCTCCTACGAGGGGCCAATAGACGACACCTTGGGCAGGCCATCCTTGTGCGCAACAATATGGTGGCAGCTGAGGTTGATATGTCTGTGTAGAACAATGCAGAATTGCAGGTACATGCGGTTAGGGTGCAGACCCCAGTTCATTTCGTTATTGTTAATGTGTATGCCTGTAATGGGAAGGTGAACACACAACAATGGCAGAATCTCTTCGAATTCGATGAAGAGAATGTCATTTTCTGCGGAGACTTTAATGCTAGAGGAAACCAGTGGGGTAACGTCATAACCAACAAGCAGGGAGAAGACCTAGAGAACGCACTGGTATCGGCCGATTTAGTGTGCTTGAATGATGGAAGGACAACAAGAATGGCCACTCGCACAGGGGACTCTGATAGTGTTATAGACCTGGCACTGGTGTCTTCCACCTTCGCACCGGTTTGCAGGTGGAATGCACTGGGGTTCCACGGAAGTGATCACTATCCATGTGTCCTCCTAATTGAGAAAGGCGGAAATAAAAGCCAGAGAAGAAAGCTCCACACATTCAACTACGAGAAAACAGACCAGGACGTCATTAGCAAAATCAGACATAGGAAATTAGAGAAATCGCTAATCAACCACTAATATCTTCAGTAATAAAGAAAAGACGATGGTCATATGTTGGACATGTGATGAGAAGAGATAATAACCGAATAGCAAAGCATTCCCTCATGTGGGAAACAACAGGTAAGAGAAAAAGATGGAAGACCCAGAGAGACACTGAGAAGAACATTGATGAGAGAGGTAAGAGCAGCAGGAATAGGCTCCTTCAATGAGATAGAGTTGCTTGCATAGAACAGAGACAAATGGCGAGATTTGATAAAATATCTTTAAAAGAATTGAAACTGCTAGAACAAAAATTCAGATAAGAGCAGGAGTATCTTGGTCTACGCCCTATGAGCTGGCTACGGCTCGAAAGGTCAATAGATATATAGAAGACAAGGCTGCGTGCTTTCCCCCCTACTTGTCATCACATATATGGACAATATATGCAAATTAGCATGCCCAAGCAAAGGAAGTATATCAACAATGATGATAACAAGCGAAAACACAAAAGAGAACAAAATATACATACAAGAAAACACGAGTAGAGAGGACGAAATAAATGAAGTACTATTTGCAGACGACCAAGTTCTAATACATTAAACAACTGAGGACCTGAAGAACACACCAACAGGCTAAACAACACTTGTAAACAATACAACATGAAGATCAACATAAATAAAACCGAAATAATTGCAATAGCGAGAAAGGAAGAAAAACTAAACATCATAAAAGATAATTCGACCCTGAAACAAGTAGATAATTTTAAATCTGGGTAGCACGTTAACACAAGACAATAACCAAGAGACAGAGATAGATATAAGGTGTAACAAAGCATGCCAAGTTATAGGCCAAGTATCAACACTATTGAAAAACAAAGCAATAACTACGGAAGCAAAAAGGGCAATATACAAATCAATTTTTCTACCAACTCTGTGCTATCAGTGCCAGAATTGGACGCTGGACTCTAGAACAATAAGAAAGATAACGACCATCGAAATGAAATGTGTCAGAAGAATGACAGGAAACAGCTTAAGGGACAGAGTAAGAAACACTGACCTGAGGAAGAAGCTCGAAATTGAACCAGCCATTGAATACATAAAGAAACAACAGATAAATTGGTTCGGCCGCATAACAAGACAAAAAAAAACTAACAATGACTCAAAGAGCCATAAACAAACGCTACAAAAACGCCAGATTAAGAGGAAGACCGAGAAAGAGAATGATACAGGAAATACTATAGTCACTAGGAGGAATAACACCAGAAGAGGCCAACAGAAGAGCAAAGAATCGCAGATTGCATTTCCCCGTGACTCCAACGGCATAGTAGGAAGGGGAGAAGAAGAAGTGAATAAACAAGGTTAACATAATTACTACACAATAATTAACTTTATTATGTGGATAAATTATATTCATTTTCCTCTCGGGACGAAGACGGCACTTAGGGCGGAAGTCATAGGTTTCCACGAGAGACCATCTGTTGCTTGTTCGTGTAGTTCCTGTTTGTTTCTTAGTCCTATGGTTGTCTTCTTTTGTAATTGTTCTGCACAGAAGTTTTCTTGGTCTACCATGTTTTCTTTTCTCAGATGGTTTCCATATAAAAGCCTGACAGGGCAGTCTTTCTTCATTCATTCTCAGCACATGACCGATGTACTTAGCCTGACAGGGCAGTCTTTCTTCATTCATTCTCAGCACATGATCGATGTACTTAGCCTGACAGGGCATCCTTTCTTCATTCATTCTCAGCACATGACCGATGTACTTAGCCTGACAGGGCAGTCTTTCTTCATTCATTCTCAGCACATGACCGATGTACTTAGCCTGACAGGGCAGTCTTTCTTCATTCATTCTCAGCACATGACCGATGTACTTAGCCTGACAGGGCAGTCTTTCTTCATTCATTCTCAGCACATGACCGATGTACTTAGCCTGACAGGGCAGTCTTTCTTCATTCATTCTCAGCACATGACCGATGTACTTAGCCTGACAGGGCAGTCTTTCTTCATTCATTCTCAGCACATGACCGATGTACTTAGCCTGACAGGGCAGTCTTTCTCCATTCATTCTCAGCACATGACCGATGTACTTAGCCTGACAGGGCAGTCTTTCTCCATTCATTCTCAGCACATGACCGATGTACTTAGCCTGACAGGGCAGTCTTTCTCCATTCATTCTCAGCACATGACCGATGTACTTAGCCTGACAGGGCAGTCTTTCTCCATTCATTCTCAGCACATGACCGATGTACTTAGCCTGACAGGGCAGTCTTTCTCCATTCATTCTCAGCACATGACCGATGTACTTAGCCTGACAGGGCAGTCTTTCTCCATTCATTCTCAGCACATGACCGATGTACTTAGCCTGACAGGGCAGTCTTTCTTCATTCATTCTCAGCACATGACCGATGTACTTAGCCTGACAGGGCAGTCTTTCTTCATTCATTCTCAGCACATGACCGATGTACTTAGCCTGACAGGGCAGTCTTTCTTCATTCATTCTCAGCACATGACCGATGTACTTAGCCTGACAGGGCAGTCTTTCTTCATTCATTCTCAGCACATGACCGATGTACTTAGCCTGACAGGGCAGTCTTTCTCCATTCATTCTCAGCACATGACCGATGTACTTAGCCTGACAGGGCAGTCTTTCTTCATTCATTCTCAGCACATGACCGATGTACTTAGCCTGACAGGGCAGTCTTTCTTCATTCATTCTCAGCACATGACCGATGTACTTAGCCTGATAGGGCAGTCTTTCTTCATTCATTCTCAGCACATGACCGAAGTACTTAGCCTGACAGGGCAGTCTTTCTTCATTCATTCTCAGCACATGACCGATGTACTTAGCCTGACAGGGCAGTCTTTCTTCATTCATTCTCAGCACATGACCGATGTACTTAGCCTGACAGGGCAGTCTTTCTTCATTCATTCTCAGCACATGACCGATGTACTTCCAATCTATCGACATTTCGAGCCGTAGTCGGGTCATAGGACAGATTCAAATACACTTTCTACATTTCAAAATGTTCTTCCTATCAGTCTATCCTTGCAAAGATCTTTTATCAAAATCTTACCACCAATATTGCACTATTAATGGATAAAAGACGATATTAATTGCCAAGTAGCCTTATTAATAATCATAAAACACTATAATGGTCATATTGCACTTTTAATAACCATAAAGCACTATAATGGACATATTGCACTATTAATTGACATATTGCACTATTAATGGACATATTGCACTGTTAATGAATATACTGCACTATTAATTGACATACTGCACTATTAATGGCCCTATTGAACTATTAATGGACATATTTAACTATTAATGGACATATTGCTATAGTAATGGACATACTGCACTGTTAATGAACATACTACACTATTAATGAACATACTACACTATTAATGGACATATTGTCTCTGTTCTGTGCAAACAGCTCGATATCCTTGAGGGAGCTGATCCCGACTCCCTTGGCCTCTATGATCAATGTTCTTCTCAATGTTTCTCTGGGTTGGCCTCTTTTCCTCTTACCTGTTGTTTCCCACATGAGGGCTTGCTTTGCTTATCAGTTATTATCTTTTCTTCAAATGAGGCTATTAATGGCCAAACTGCACTAATAATTGCCATATTGCACTATTAACGGCCAAATTGCACTACTAATGGCCATATTGCACTATTAACGGCCAAATTGCACTAGTAACGGTCATATTGCACCATTAATGGCCAAATTGCACTAGTAATGGTCATATTACAATATTAATGGCCAAATTACACTACTAGTGGCCATATTGCACTATTAATGGCCAAATTGCACTACTAATGGCCATATTGCACTATTAATGGATAAAAGACGATATTAATTGCCAAGTAGCCTTATTAATAACCATAAAACACTATAATGGTCATATTGCACTTTTAATAACCATAAAGCACTATAATGGCCATATTGCACTATTAATGGACATATTGCACTATTATGTGAACATATTGACCTGTAAACGGACATATTGAACAATTAATGGCCATATAGAACTATTAATGGACATATTGAACTATAAATGCCCATATTGAACTATTATTAGACATGTAGCACTATTAATGGTCATATTGCACTATTAATGGAAATATTGCACTATTAATGGACATATTGCACTATTAATGGACATTTAGCATTATTAATGGACATATTGAACTATTAATAGACATATAGCACTATGAATGGACATATAGCGCTATGAATGGACATATTGCACTATTAATGGACATATTGCACTTTTAATGGACATATAGCACTATTAATGGACATATTGCTCTATTAATGACCATATTGCACTATTAATGGACATTTTGCACTATTAATGGACATATTTAACTATTAATGGACATATTGCTATAGTAATGGACATACTGCACTGTTAATGGACATATTGCACTATTAATGGACATATTGCACTGTTAATGAACATACTACACTATTAATGGACATACAGCACTGTGAATGGACATATAGCACTATTAATAGCCATATTGAACTATTAATCGACATATTGCACTATTAATGGACATTGCACTATTAATGGATATATTGCGCTGTTAATGGCCATATTGAACTATTAATGGACATATTGTACTATTAATGGAAATATTTCACTGTTAATGCCCATATTTAACTATTAATGGACATATTGCGCTATTAATGGACATATAGCACTTTTAATGGACATATTGCACCGTTAATGGACATATTGCACTGTTAATGGATATATTGAACTAATAATGGACATATTGCACTGTTAATGGCCATATTGAACTTTTTGTGCCCATATTGAACTATTAATGAACATATTGAACTATTAATGGCCATATTAAAATATTAATGGTCATATTAAACTATTAATGGCCATATTAAACTATTAATAGCATATTACACCAGGGGACGGTAAAGGCATGAAGAAACCACAGATTCAAAATGACAAATTCCCACCGCTGGGATTGGAACCCAGGATCTTCCTGTCCAGAGGCTGACGTCTTGCCTTTAGACCACCCAGTCCCTCTGTCAGGCGTTTTATATGAGCAAGGTTTAAGTGACAAAATTTGAGGTAAAGAACTGGTGATGATGAAGAAGATGGTGATGAAGATAGTGATGAAAGAGAAGATGATGATGATGATGATGAATGAGATTAAGATGATGATGAGATTGAAAATGTATAAGGAGATAATTATGATGATGAAGATGGTGATGAAAGAGAAGAAGATGATGATGATGATGATGATGATGATGATGAAGATGGTGATGAAAGAGAAGAAGATGATGATGATGATGATGATGAAGATAGTGATGAAAGAGAAGAAGATTATGATGATGATGATGAAGATGGTGATGAAAACGAAGAAGATGAAGATTAGATTGAAAATGTAAAAGGAGATCATGATGATGATGATGATGATGATGATGAGATTGAAAATGTAGATGGAGATCATGATTATGATGAAGATAATGATGAAAGAGAAGAAGATGATGATGAAAGAGAATAAGATGATGAGATTTAAAATGTAAAAGGAGATCACGATGATGAAGATGTGAAAGAAAAGAAGATGATGATGATGAATGAGAATAAGATGATGATGAGACTTGGATGTAGAAGGAGATCATGATGATGATGAAGAAGATGATGAAAGAAAAGAAGATGATGATGATGAATGATAATAAGATTATGATGAGTGATGCTATTTGAATGTAGAAGGAGATAAAGATCATGATGATAATGGAATAAGGAGATGGGACAGAAAGGAGAAAATTAAGACAATATTAACGATAACAAAGCCGATGTTTGTGAACATGATGATATTATGATGTACATTAACTATCACTATAATCATTAAACTGTCGAGCACTGCATGTTTGCGTAAAAACGGTGATTATTTTTGAAAACGTGCACAAATTTCTGTAATGTTTATGCAGGGCTGGGTAGCCCAGGCTCGTGCCCAACCCTTCTGAGCAGATTCTCTTGGCACGTGCTGTGTGTGTTACACGACCTCGTTGTGGTGTTAAGGTTAATGTGCCCGTGTTTGATTTACGTGAAAATTTTTCTTTTCTTTAAAGTATTCTTTGATGTTGAAGTAGGTTAGGAGTTTACAGTGCCTATGTCTATCGGAGTCGGATGATACAACATCTATCTCAGTGTTCTTAATCTTCTGCTGCGTTCGTTTCTTAATCACAGCCTTTCATTGTAAGCACTTAAAAAGACGTTAAGTGGGCGCTGCGTTGGGTCGTAGGTTTGTAGTTGTAGTTAGTCGAAGGCCTCGGTATCACTGCAAACGAATTAAAATCCATAATTGCTCAACCGCCCGTACCAGTGGAATCAACAAATTAGCATCTCATCGCATTGAAGGATCCAAATAAAGAAAGGCAGCTACAGTCTCCATCATAGCAACTACAGCACAGGCCAAAAAACATAAGGAGCAACCGCACCGAAAGTGAACGCAGCCAAACTGTCTGTTATACGATATCATCATTCATCGTAAACAATCAAATATCGAAACACGATCCGGATGATTTACACAGCTTACGATGTGCACAGAGCACTAAACTCAGTAGCTCCTGCAGCAAGCCGGACATGGAATATAAGGAAACTACAACAAGGAACACTTTTAAAATAAAGCCTCAACAGTTCCCGCTGCCTATCCGCCATATTGACCGGAAGTATTAGAGTACATCGAAGCTGTCGCCAGTGTGGCTATCGAGGACCTGATTACAGTCAGAGGAGAAAAGAATTGAGCCAGTGTCACCTGCCACGTATGTCGTAATGTCACCTGCCACGTATGTCGTAATGTAATCTGCCACGTATGTCGTAATGTCACCTGCCACGTATGTCGTAATGTCACCTGCCACGTATGTCGTAATGTCACCTGCCACGTATGTCGTAATGTCGCCTGCCACGTATGACGTAATGTCACCTGCCACGTATGTCGTAATGTCACCTGCCACGTATGTCATAATGTTACCCGCAACGTATGTCGTAATGTCACCTGCCACGCATGTCGTAATGTCGCCTGCCACGTATGACGTAATGTCACCTGCCACGTATGTCGTAATGTCACCTGCCACGTATGTCATAATGTTACCCGCAACGTATGTCGTAATGTCACCTGCCACGCATGTCGTAATGTCACCTGCCACGTATGTCGTAATGTAACATGACACGTATGCCGTAATGTCACCTGCCACGTATGACGTAATGTCACCTGCCACGTATGTCGTAATGTCACCTGCCAAGTATGTCGTAATTTCACCTGTCACGTATGTCATAATGTCACCCGTCACGTATGTCGTAATGTCACCTGCCACGTATTCCGTAATGTCACCTGCCACGTACGTCGTAATGCCATCTGCCACGTATATCGTAATGTCACCAGTCACGTATGTCTTAAGAGGCAGCTAAGGAGGTTTCGTGGGGATGGGGTATGGTCTTCACAGGTATTGAGATGCTTGTACATTTGAGCTAAGACACTCTTCAGTGCTTTCATTAGTCTGTGACGGACGTGCTTCATACTGGGGAACGGAGGGACTGGTTGGTCTTGAGGCAAGACGCCGGCCTCAAGACAGAGAGGTTGTGGGTTCAAATCCCGTCTGCACCGTTTGGGATTTGTATTTATGATTTCTCTCTGCGGCAACCACCCCTGGTCTTAGCAGCGAGGCCCGGCTTGAAACGTCAATTACTCATTGATGGAAAAAATATGAGTACCTTCGAAGTCGGAGTTACCTGCCTGTGCGTCGAAGGACCCCTGTGCATGCGGCAGCCAGGGAAAAATAGATTAACACGCAAAATTCAGTTTCTAGTCTCTAGGGACTTCGTCAGAGGTCAAAGCTGGCGAATGAAAAAAAAATACTGGGGAACGTGTCGAGGAGGGGATCTGAGCACTATAGAGTTGGGCAATGAAATTGACCTGTACACTAAACTAAGCATTGAATTGTGATATATGTGCGTTTTGCCAGGTATATCTGACTTCAGCACTGCGTTTTCGTATACTTGATTGCCTTCTCACTACGATATCTATCTATCTATCTATCTATCCGTCCGTCCGTCCGTCCGTCCGTCCGTCCGTCCGTCCGTCCGTCCGTCCGTCCGTCCGTCCGTCCGTCCGTCCGTCCGTCCGTCCGTCCGTCCGTCCGTCCGTCCGTCCGTCCGTCCGTCCGTCCGTCCGTCCGTCCGTCCGTCCGTCCATCCATCCATCCATCCATCCATCCATCCATCCATCCATCCATCTATCTATCTATCTATCTATCTATCTATCTATCTATCTATCTATCTATCTATCTATCTATTGACCTTTCGAGCGGTAGCCAGCCCATAGGGCGTATACCAAGATACTCCTCTTATCTAAACCTTTATTCTAGCAGTTTTCAATTCTGTTAAAGATATTTTATCAAATCTCGCCATTTGTCTCTGTTCTGTGCAAGCAGTTCTATCTCACTGAGGGAGTCGACTCCTGCTGCTCTTGCCGCTCTCATCAGTGTTCTTCTCAGTGTCGCTATGGGTCTTCCTCTACGTTTCATTAACAAAATCGTTTTTACGATAGCGGCTTGCTAAACCTCTGATCAACGGTTCTATACCAAATAGGAGAAAAATAATTCCTCCATTTTGGATACAACCGGAAACAATAATCTGATATGATATCTACTCAGGACGAATTAATCTGTATTAGACCTACCAAGAGAAATGCATTAGGATCTTTATCAATTTTGGTTCACAGATCCTGACGTAAGCAATCAGCTCTGAGTTAATGTCCCTTTGTCTTGGCCAGTTAATGTTTGCTGCTACTGAAGTTTCAATCATTTGATGTGCAATTTAGAAAAGTTACAAAGGGAACAGGATGGTGACTCGTAAATATCCTCCCTGTAGACAGTTCAATAATCGCGACCATTGTAGATAGTTCAATAATCGCGACCATTGTAGATAGTTCAATAATGGTGACCATTGTAGACAGTTCAGTAATCGCGACCACTGTAGACAGTTCAATAAACGCGACCACTGTAGGCAGTTCAATAATGGCGACCATTGTAAATAGTTCAATAACCGTGACCACTGTAGACAGTTCAGTAATCGCGACCACTGTAGACAGTTCAGTAATCGCGACCACTGTAGACAGTTCAGTAATCGCGACCACTGTAGACAGTTCAATAACCTCGACCACTGTAAATAGTTCAATAATGTCGACCACTGTAGACAGTTCAATAATCGCGACCAATGTAGAAAGTTAAATAACCGTGACCAGTGTAGACAGTTCAATAATGACGACCTCTGTACACAGTTCAATAATCGCGACCACTGTAGACAGTTCAATAACCTCGACCACTGTAAATAGTTCAATAACCTCGACCACTGTAGACAGTTCAATAATCGCGACCACTGTAGACAGTTCAATAATGGCGACCACTGTAGACAGTTCAATAATCGCGACCACTGTACACAGTTCAATATTGGCGACCACTGTAGACAGTTCAATATTGGCGACCACTGTAGATAGTTCAATAACCTCGACCACTGTAAATAGTTCAATAATGGCGACGACTGTAGACAGTTCAATAATGGCGACCAATCAACCATCTTTTCTCATTGACGTCAGATGGACTTCGAGCGGGAAAAATGTCAGGATAATTCCTTTTTTTTTTTTTTTTTATAAAATGTAAAAGTTATAATTCTTGACCGAGATTGCACGTTCCTAAATCACGTGGCATCAGTCATGAGACCACGCGCTTCCAGAGATTGATATTAAGAAGTTGGCGTATTCAAAATGTGCTAAGGAAAAAAATATGTAGTTTTAACTGGAACAAAAGTAGATAATCAGGATTAACCGGTCTAGAACATCTACGGAGCTATTGAAAGTTACTAGTTTTGTTAGCTATTTGAAACCCCGACGTGACAAGTCAGAGAGATTGGTGGTAAAGGCACCAAGATGCATAAAGATGTTAAGCTGCTGTAAAGCCGATGATGATAATAATGACAATTTTAAAAAAAAAAAGAAAGAAAAAAGTGGTATGGTAACAGCTTGACGTAAGTGAGGGGAAAAAAGTAGAAAGATGTTTCGAAGAAGGCCTTAAGCTGGAACAACAAACAACAACACACAAATATATATACATATAAATCGTGGAGCCGCGATAGCTCAGTGGTTAGTGAACTGGACTACAAAGGACAAGAGGTAGGGTTCGATCCTAACTAACCGACGGCACCGGTTCACCCAGCCTTTAATGGGCACCGGATTTTTTTTTCTGGGAAAGTAAAGCGGCACGGGCGTAATACCAACCACATTACCCCAAAAATCATGTGCCGAAGGTCTGTAAAATTTATGGTCACTAACACCATATTCCCTATACGCCACTTGGCGTGACGGGGCACTTTACTTGTTTCTTTTTTTTTTATACACATAAATCTATCTAACGACATGACCGTAATATGCTAGACTAACAACAACAAACAAGTATTTAGTGAAAGGGAAAGGTTCTAAAGTTATGTGGAGGTGGGTACAAGATTTCAGACTACTATTACTTGAAACGTGTTTACGAGTTTTATATGAGTTGATTCCCAATAAGTTAATCCCCGATGAAAAGTTGTTTACGTACCCAAACGAACACGTACAGGTGTGTTTATCTGAAGCTATGGGTGTGCACACCGAACACGTGTGCGCAAACCTATACGTACGTAAACATACATTCATAAACGCATACGTCTGTATATATTACCACAAAACACATATAAGAACAATGTTAACTCAGTCCTATTATATGGCTGTGAAACATGGAAAACAACAAAAATGACAATCATGAAGATGCATATCATTCATTAATGGATGTTTGCGCAGAATAAAAAAGATGGAAAAGTACCAAACTTAAAACAGTGATCACAACTTAAACATTTCTATCTCTACGCTTCTTCTTTCTTCATTCTTTCTTTAATCATGTTCATTTTTTTGGCAGCTAGGTATCGCAGGCTTAAGTTATTGATGTGTTTTCTGTCGCTAGGTACATAGTGGTATTGTATTGTTTTACTGTCGTATATTCCCTCAATCCATTTTCTTCTTGGCCTATCTCTATATCTTGACTGATCCATTTGGTTGTTTTAAGGTCTAAATGTTGGTTCAAGACGCGAGCCCTGTCACGTGACTCTGCAATCTACGTAATAACCAAAAACATGCCTTAAGGTGTATAGACGAATTTGGTTTTATCATTATCATCTTCATCATCATCATCATCATCATCATCATTTAGTTTGTCCCTGTTGGGACAACTTGGCCCTGATGACAGCTACCCTGAAGTTTTCTCTGACCCGTGCGAGGTGTCCAGCGTCTGCAGTCGTCGATCCCATCTTGTCTCTGATATAATGCACCCCTCTTATACTTGGGCTTGCTTTCTTGTGTCTGATATAATGCACCCCTCCTTGGGCTTGCTTTCTTGCGTCTGATATCATGCACCCCTCTTATTTTTGGGATTGCTTTCTTGCGTCTGATATCATGCACCCCTCTTATTCTTGGGATTGCTTTCTTGTGTCTGATATCATGCACCCCTCTTATTCTTGGATTGCTTTCTTGTGTCTGATATCATGCACCCCTCCTTGGCCTTGCTTTCTTGCGTCTACTTTGTCCTTAGTCTTCCATACTGATTTAGCAGGGTGTTAATGCCTATATTTTTTTCAGTTTCCATCAACACTATATCGGTGATGTGGTCAGTACCACGCCAGACCGCCAAATACTTCGAGTAAAATACTAGCGCCTGTTCAGAGAACTACGAATTAACGTCGATAGTTTAAAAAAAAAACCCACATACATCTTTTTTTTTCGCAGCGTTTACCTCTGACGAAGTCCCTAGAGACTAGGAACTGAATGTTTGCGTGTTAATCCGATTTCCCTGGCAGCCGTGTACTCATATTTTTTTTCCGTCCATGAGTAATTGACGTTTCAAGCCGGGCCTCGCCGCTGAGACCAGTCTGCTGAGAACCCATAACCTCTCTGTCTCGAGGCCGGCGTCTTGCCTCGACACCAAGCGGACGCCCTTCCCTACATATGAGAACTGAACCCAGAAGTCTATGGTCTCTAACGTGCATCACTCGGCTATTGCAGCTTCGTCTTTCAATCTCACATCTTGAAGGTCACCACTAAAGTATACTGACTTTCCCTCACGTTGTGCCCGTCTCCTGAGTATGTTAAGAAGAGGATTTTCTTTCTTATTTTCTTTCTATATTTCTTTCTTTATTTCTCTAATTCTTTTTCTTTCATTCTTTCTTGTTGTATTCATTTATTTATGTATTTCTTACGTTTCACCCAATGGCTACTAGCAGAATGAGTGGACCTCTTTGCCATTAGCTCTTAAAAGAACATTAAATGGACGTAGACGCGTTTTGTGTTTTGATTTATTTACGCTTTACGCACAACATAGCTCAGTGGTTAGTGGACTAGACTACCACGGACAAGATAGGGGTTCGATCCCAACCGACGGCTTCCGGATTCACCCAGCCTTAAATGGGTACCGGATTTTTTTCTGGGAAATTAAAGCAGCAGGGGCGTAATACTGACCACAATACTCCAAAAATCATGTGCTGAAGGTCTGTAAAATATAAGGTCACTAACACCATATTTCCCTACACGCCACTTGGCGTGACGGGGGGTACTTTACATTTTTTTTTTATTTTACGCCCAACACATATCCGACTTCAAGTAGCACTTTTGAGCACCGGGTTGTCCCTTCCCTCTTTGATCCCTACTCGCACCTCTAGGCAAGAAGGAGGTTAAATCTCGTCCCTACCCCCTACCCGCACCCCCTTCCACATTCATATAACTTCTGTTTTGTTTCCTAAATAACAAAATAAAAAAACCACAAGTATGTCTTTTGATGGGGAGTCGCGATAGCTCAGTGGTTAGTGAACTGGACTACAAAGGACAAAAGGTAGGGTTCGATCCCAACCGACGACTTCCGGTTTCACCCAGCCTTAAATGGGTGCCGGATTTTCTTGGGGAAAGTAAACCGGCATGGGCGTAATACCGACCACATTACCCCAAAAATCATGTGCTGAAGGTCTGTAAAATGTATGGTCACTAACACTACATTCCCTATACGCAACTTGTCATGACGGGGGCTCTTTTTTTTTTTTTCTTGCCTTTTGATGACGTAAAAACTATAGTAAAAATACTTCCATTAAGCTTACTTCCGGCTGTTTCTTTGCAAAACTGTACTATATAGTAATTTTTTCACTTTAGTATGAAAAAGACAAGCTATGTAGGTCTACATGAAAATTGGTGCGAACTTTAGTCTTTTTCTACGAATTCGCCTCTCAAGGCGATGCATTTCTTCTTTCGCTACGTTAACTTTCGTATGCGCTGGATATAGAATTCATCCCGTTTGGGCCCAGATCATCATCATCATCATCGAGTGCCATCTCCGCAACGATAGTTGACTACCATGGAGCGCCATTCTGCTCTGTCTCTTGCTTTGATGGTGCAGGTTGTCATAGGATGATTTATCCATCTTTTGATGTTACTCGTCCACGTTAGTCTTGGTCTGCCTCTGCTTCTTTTACCTTGTATTTTCCTTCCAATATTACTTTTAGTAGGCTTTTGTGTCTTTTAACATGGACCAAAAATAGCATTTGTCTTGTTTGAATTGTGTTTAGTAGTTATCTTTTCATTTTTAGTTGTTTTAAGACTTCATCGTTTGTTTTCTTTTCTTTCCATCCAATTCTACTTAATCTTCTATATATCCACATTTCAAAGGCTTCAATTGTCTGTTCTTTTTTCTTATCTAATGTCCATGTTTCTGCACCATATAGGAATATTGAGAAGATATAGCATTATTTGGACCCAAATAACGTTCCGAATTCACACAACAAATACTGGTCCCTCGAGATACGATGTCCACGAAGCAGATTCTTCACTTCTGGAAATACGAAACTGTCGTCCTTAGTAACCAGTCTACAAAAGGAAAAAAAAACATCTTCGTCAGCATTTCAAATGTCCAACATCTGTGCCACTGCTTCGACTCGCTGCTTCTTTTGGAAAGACGTGAGAAGGAGGGGTCTTCATCTGGCGAACACCTGAGATATGTGAAGCTGCTCATACAAAGTCTTCAGTGGCGTCCCTTGACTTCATTCTAATTCAGCCATGATTTCTGCGATGCCTATACCACTGTCCCAGAGGACTAGAACCTCCACACGTCCAACGATTATCTGCGTTGGACAGCCCGTTATCATGATCGCTGCTGTGTCCCAACTTGAAAGTGACTCTACACATGAAGACACTTCACAGCGTGGGTAGTCATCTTTATTCTTCTCTTTCTGGCGTACACATGATGGCTTATAAAGGAATCAATACTCTTCGTCATCCGCCTTAAAAGAACATTAACAGGGCGTAGATGCGCCGTGTTGTGGTTTATTTGCCCCTTTTGACCCAAAACATCCGACTTTAGCACATTTTTTACCTTGCTTTCCCTCTTCGATTCCTGCTCACTTGGCCAGACCGGATCGTTTGTTTCCAGGAGCACATCTTTGAGGTGGAACAGGGTCTTGATCACCGCTGATGTTCGAGAGCACATCTTTGAGGTGGAACAGGGTCTTGATCACCTCTGATGTTCGAGAGCTCATCTTTGAGGTAGAACAGGGTCTTGATCACCTCTGATGTTCGAGAGCACATCTTTGAGGTAGAACAGGGTCTTGATCACCTCTGATGTTCGAGAGCACATCTTTGAGGTGGAACAGGGTCTTGATCACCTCTGATGTTCGACTCTATCCTGAAGCATATGATCAACTGTTGGTCGCTGACCGCGCTGACTTCAGTTGCCGGATGGGTGTTTATGATTGGTGATCTCGTTCACAGATATAAACGGAGAACATGTCATCATGAAATTGCTTTGCAGATTTCACCTGCAGGTTCAAGAATTTGATTACGATGTTTGCTTGCGATCACCCGATGACTATAGGAGTACACCTCTTCTTCAGCCGCCCTTAAAAGACGTTAAGCGGATGTGTCTGCGTTGTGTTGTGGTTTGCTGTATAACTGTGATATTTTCGCCCAATACATCCGACTTCAGCACAATATTTTTGAATACCGGGTTGTCTTTCTTCTTCGATCCCTACTCGCTTGGCCAGACTGGACAGGTTAGCCCGTTACTGGGGAGGTGGAGCAGAGTCTGAATGGTTCTGGTTCACCAATCCTGGCGCAAGCCTTCAGCTGTGGGTCGCTGACAACTTCCAGCTCTGTTACTGTGAGGCGCGCCTTCGCACCCTTTGTTTACGATGAGATCTAGCCTCTATTTTCCCCATGACGTCACTAATTCAATATCATCAAATTCCCATCAATTTTTCTTTCACCCAGTGCGGTATGTTCTAATGAGGAAATTTAAACCACTAGTGTGTCTTTACACAACAGTGCTCAGAGCCAAAATAATGGAGAATTGAAAAACAAAGCAATAACTACGGGAGCAAATAGGGCAATATACAAATCAATTGTTCTACCAACTCTGAGTTATCAGTGCCAGAATTGGACGCTGGACTCTAGAACAATAAGAAAGATAACGACCACCGAAATGAAATGTGTCAGAAGAATGACAGGAAACATCTTAAGGGACAGTGTAAGAAACACTGACCTGAGGAAGAAACTCGAAATTGAACCAGCCATCGAATACATAAAGAAACAACAGATAAATTGGTTCGGCCACATAACAAGACAAAAAGAACTAACAATGACGCAAAGAGCCATAAACAAACGCTACGAAAACGCCAGATTAAGAGGAAGACCGAGAAAGAGATGGATAAAGGGAATACTAGAGTCACTAGGAGGAATAACATCAGAAGAGGCCACCAGAAGAGCAAAGAATCGCAGATTGTTTCTCCCCTCGACGCCAACGGCAGCAGAGGAAGGATAGAAGAAGAAGAAGAAGAAGAAGAAGAAGAAGAAGTAGAAGAAGAAGTAGAAGAAGAAGAAGAAGTGTGTCTTTATAGTGATAGGTAGCAATTTTGTTTGCCTTAACGATTTCTGAGTAAAGTGTCAAACTTTGTGACCAACAATACGAGTGACCAAAGGGATAACTTGTCTCCAAAATTCAAACACGGAGGTTGAGACTTCGAATAACGGTAAGGCAAGCTGCGCTATCAGGGAGCCGCGATAGCTCAGTGGTTAGTGAACTGGACTATAATGGACAAGAGGTAGGGTTTGATCCTGATCGACGGCTTCCAATTAACCCAGCCTTAAAAAGGTACTGGATTTCTTTTTTTTCTGGGAAAGTAAAGCAGCACGGGCGTAATACCGACCACATTACCCCAAAAATCATGTGTTGAAGGTCTGTAAAAATTATGGTCACTAACACCATATTCCCTATACACCACTTGGCGTGACGGGGTTCTCTATTATTTTTTAAGCTGCGCTTTTGTTGAGGACAGTCAACCAATGGATCGGGCGGACATCATCAATGCCTTCTGAGATGTCGGAAGGGCACAGGATTTCAACAACCATGAGTCCACGTCACTCTTTCGGATGAAAGAGATAGGAGTTAAGATGGGCACAGCGAGAAACGAGAAACTTAGTGGGTGTGTAAGAAGACTTATCATACAACACAGAACTGGAGTCGTTAGTCGCTGGAGACTCTAAGACTTGGTGAGGAGGGGATCTGAGCAGCTATGGACATGTTCAGAGCGCAATCATGATGACCCGCTAATAACTCAATAACTCAGTAACTCAATAGCTCAGTAACTCATACAACACAGAACTGGAGTCGTTAGTCGCTGGAGACTCTACGACTTGGTGAGGAGGGGATCTGAGCAGCTATGGACATGTTCGGAGCGCAATGATGATGACCCGCTAATAATTCAATAACTCAGTAACTCAATAACTCAATAACTCAGTAACTCATACAACACATAACTGGAGTCGTTAGTCGCTGGAGACTCTACGACTTGGTGAGGAGGGGATCTGAGTAGCTATGGACATGTTCAGAGCGCAATCATGATGACCCGCTAATAACTCAATAACTCAGTAACTCAATAACTCAATAACTCAGTAACTCAATAACCTTAAGGTAAATAAAGTATTTTTTTTTCCTAATCGGAACTGCAATAGAACCGTTGACTCAAACACTTCACAGCGACTGTACATGCATGCAGCTTTTATATTCTCCAGCCACTTAGAAAACCTTCGACCCATGACAGAAGTGGGAAACAGTCGATGGTTCATGATTTATTTAGTGATGGTTTATCAGTTTATGATTTATATAGTGATTGTTTATGATTTATATAGTGATTGTTTATGATTTATATAGTGATTGTTTATGATTTATATAGTGAGTGTTTATGATTTATATAGTGAGTGTTTATGATTTATATAGTGATTGTTTATGATTTATATAGTGATTGTTTATGATTTATATAGTGATTGTTTATGATGTATATGATGATTGTTTATGATTTATATAGTGATTGTTTATGATTTATACAGTGATTGTTATGATTTATATAGTGAGTGTTTATGATTTATATAGTGAGTGTTTATGATTTATATAGTGATAGTTTATGATTTATATGGTGATTGTTTATGACTTATATAGTGATTGTTTATGATGTATATGATGATTGTTTATGATGTATATGATGATTGTTTATGATTTTATTAGTGATGGTTTCTGACTTATAATAGTGATAGTTTATGATTTATATAGTGATTGTTTATGATTGTTTATGATTTATATAGTGATGGTTTTTTACTTATATAGTGACAGTTTATGATTTATATAGTGATTGCTTATGATTGTTTATGATTTATATAGTGATTGTTTATGATGTATATGATGATTGTTTATGATGTATATGATGATTGTTTATGATTTATATAGTGATGGTTTCTGACTTATATAGTGATAGTTATTGATTTATATAGTGATTGTTTATGATTGTTTATGATTTATATAGTGATTGTTTATGATTTAATAATGATTGTTTATGATTTATATAGTGATTGTTTATAATGTATATGGTGATTGCTTATGATGTATATGGTGATTGTTTATGATTTATATGGTGATTGTTTATGATTTATATAGTGATTGTTTATGATTTATATAGTGATTGTTTATGATTTATATGGTGATTGTTCATGATTTATATAGTGATTGTTTATGATGTATATGATGATTGTTTATGATGTATATGATGATTGTTTATGATTTATATAGTGATGGTTTCTGACTTATATAGTGATAGTTTATGATTTATATAGTGAGTGTTTATGATTTATATAGTGAGTGTTTATGATTTATATAGTGACAGTTTATGATTTATATAGTGATTGTTTATGATTGTTTATGATTTATATAGTGATTGTTTATGATGTATATGATGATTGTTTATGATGTACATGATGATTGTTTATGATTTATATAGTGATGGTTTCTGACTTATATAGTGATAGTTTAAGATTTATATAGTGATTGTTTATGATTGTTTATGATTTATATAGTGATTGTTTATGATTTATATAGTGATTGTTTATGATTTATATAGTGATTGTTTATGATTTATATGGTGATTGTTTATGATTTATATAGTGATTGTTTATGATGTATATGGTGATTGTTTATGATTTATATGGTGATTGTTTATGATTTATATAGTGATTGTTTATGATTTATATAATGATTGTTTATGATTTATATAGTGATTGTTTGGAATGTATATGGTGATTGTTAATGATTTATATAGTGATTGTTTATGATTGATATAATGTTGGTTCAGGATTTATTTAGTGACGGTTTATGGTTTATGGTTTATATAGTAATGGTCTATGATTTTTTTAGTGATTGTTTATGATTGATATAGTGATGGTTCATGGTTAATGATTTATTTAATGATTGTTTCTAGTTTATATAGATTTACACGGTGCAAAGTTATGTCAATATGTAAAACCGCATTAACGTTAACGTTATGTTACCAGTGTAAAACATGAACAACAACAGAAAAAGGAGAAAATAAAGATTACAGCCATTGAAATGAGGTGTCTTCGATGACTTCTTGACGTAGGGGGCTGGGTAGTCTAGAGGCTCAACGTCGGACAAGAAGAACACGGGTTCAAAGCCCCATAAGCAGTGGTGGTGATTTTTCAAAAATATGAATGGCAAAAAGTAATGTTAATGTCATGAAGAACATACTAACAACAAAACAAATAACACCAGGGCTAAAGCTAAGAATAGCAAAATGTTACATCTTCTCAATATTCCAATATGGTGCAGAAACATGGACATTAGACAAGAAAACAGAACAGAGAATTGAAGCCTTTGAAATGTGGATATATAGAAGAATAGGTAGAATTGGATGGAAAGAAAAGAAAACAAACGATGAAGTTTTAAAACAACTAAAAATAAAAAGAGAACTACTAAGCACAAGACAAATGCGATTTTTGGGCCATGTTAAAAAACACAACATCCTACTAAAAATAATCCTGGAGGAGAAAATACAAGGTAAAAGAGGCAGAGGCAAACCAAGACTAACATGGACGAGTAACATCAAGAGATGGACAGGACAAATCAGCCTATGACAACCTGCACTATCAAAGCAAGAGACAGAGCAGAATGGCGCTCCATGGTAACCAACCTTCGTTGCGGAGACGGCACTCGCTGATGATGATAAGGAAAGATTAATCCGTGATTTCTTTATAACGTTCTTCTCTCCCCTGATCTCTTGGGTAGTGAGTCCGATGCCTAGCCCTCTTCGGATAACGGCAATAAACTGAGGTCCCGTGTGCACTCGCGCATGTTAAAACGAAAAAGAGTAGACCATAGATATGGTCGCTGCCGGGGCAAAATTTGTTAGAAAAAAAAAAAAAACCTACCCCCACCGAGGATTCCAGGCCGAGCTATGGAGTTCGTGTACGTGGGCTAGGATTCCCCACGGATTTTCTCGAGATTCCTGAGGGGGATATCTGAGCACCTATGGGATCGTCCGGTGTGCAATTAAGAAAAGAATAGTAAAGAAGTTGTGAGCTTCACCCAGTAACTGCATATTAAATGGCTCGGATGTACGGTTAGAGCCAAGGAGAAATAAAAAACAGAAAGAAAAAAAGACAAAAAGAGTATACTTAAAGCGTAATGTAATAAGTGGACGACACAATTTAGATCAACGTTTCGGCTCAATAGGACCTCAGCAGTAACAAACATACAATACACAGATGTGTATTTACTAGATTAAACACACAGGACGATATACAAACATAGAGTAGCAACGGTATTGTACTCGGAGGGTCAAAGCAAAGCAATGCATATAAATACGAAGCTGCAGTAAAGCTAATTGGAAGTAGAAATGAAAACAAATATATAGGAAATAAATTTTATGATTTAAGCTTTACGTAATTAGTAAAGCTTCCTGCTGAAGCCCTATTAAGCCGAAACGTTGTTCTAATTTGTGTAGTCCACTTATTGCGTAAAGTTTTAACCCTATCATTTTTTTTCTATGTATTTCTTTTCTATGTATTTTTTTCCTATGTATTTGTTTTCTGTGTATTTTTTTCCTATGTATTTTTTTTCTATGTATTTTTCTATATATTTTTAATGTATTTAAAGTATTTTTTTCCTATGTTTTTTTTCTTTGTATTTCTTTTCTATGTATTTTTTTCTATGTATTTTTTCCTATGTATTTTTTTCTATGTATTTCTTTTCTATGTATTTTTTCCTATGCATTTGTTTTCTGTGTATTTTTTTCCTATGTATTTTTTCTATGTATTTTTCTACGTATTTTAAATGTATTTTAATGTATTTTTTTCCTATGTTTTTTTCTTTGTATTTCTTTTCTATGTATTTTTTTCTATGTATTTTTTCCTATGTATTTTTTTCTATGTATTTTTTTCTATGTATTTTGTTCCTATGTATTTGTTTCGTTTCTCCTTACATTTAGCTTGACTGCAGCTTTGCACCCCGGTTAAAGACAAACAGCTATCCACAACAAACATTAACAACCAGAATACAACAACAGAAGAGATAGATGAACACCTGCCAAGTCATGGATAGGCACACCAAAAAAATCTTATACCGCACCGTGTGTGAGGCCAATGAAATAGCACTGACAAGAACAATTCGTTCTGGCACGACGCTGAAAGACAAAGTGGGGTCATGAAGAAAAAACAAGAATTAATGCAACACAATAACGTTAACGAAAACCGTACAGTAAGCTAAAAAGAAATGTTCAGTCGACAGATAATCTTCGTTACACATCCGACAACTCTCAACAAATAATCTTCATTGCATAATGCACAACTCTCAACAGATAACTTTCATTGCACAACGCACAACTCTGAACAGATAATCTTCATTGCACAACGCACAACTCTGAACAGATAATCTTCATTGCACAACGCACAACTCAACAGATAATCTTCATTGCACAACGCACAACTCAACAGATAATCTTCATTGCACAACCTACAACTCTGAACATATAATCTTCATTGCACAACCGACAACTCTGAACAGATAATCTTCATTGCACAACCTACAACTCTCAACAGATAATCTTCATTGCACAACCTACAACTCTCAACAGATAATCTTCATTGCACAACCGACAACTCTCAACAGATAATAATCATTGCACAACCGACAACTCTCAACAGATAATCTTCATTGCACAACCGACAACTCTCAACAGATAACCTTCATTGCACAACCGACAACTCTCAACAGATAATCTTCATTGCACAACCGACAACTCTCAACAGATAACCTTCATTGCACAACCGACAACTCTCAACAGATAATAATCATTGCACAACCGACAACTCTCAACAGATAACCTTCATTGCACAACCGACAACTCTCAACAGATAACCTTCATTGCACAACCGACAACTCTCAACAGATAACCTTCATTGCACAACCGACAACTCTCAACAGATAATAATCATTGCACAACCGACAACTCTCAACAGATAACCTTCATTGCACAACCGACAACTCTCAACAGATAACCTTCATTGCACAACCGACAACTCTCAACAGATAACCTTCATTGCACAACCGACAACTCTCAACAGATAATCTTCATTGCACAACCGACAACTCTCAACAGATAATCTTCATTGCACAACCGACAACTCTCAACAGATAATCTTCATTGCACAACCGACAACTCTCAACAGATAATAATCATTGCACAACGTACAACTCTCAACAGATAACCTTCATTGCACAACCGACAACTCTCAACAGATAATAATCATTGCACAACGTACAACTCTCAACAGATAATCTTCATTGCACAACCGACAACTCTCAACAGATAATCTTCATTGCACAACCGACAACTCTCAACAGATAATAATCATTGCACAACGTACAACTCTCAACAGATAACCTTCATTGCACAACCGACAACTCTCAACAGATAATAATCATTGCACAACGTACAACTCTCAACAGATAATCTTCATTGCACAATGCTCAACACGGTTCATCTTCTGTCGCTGATCTGTTGCCTCTGATGGGTTGGCAAACATGCATATATATATGTATACACACACACACACAGTCCATGTATGTAATAAACAGAAGGGGGTGATATAACGCACCCCTGTTTTACATATGACCGAACTTTTAACGTCATTGTGTTAACTCTTTCCGTACGGAAGCTTTTTTTTGACCCAACGGAAGAGATTTCAGAGACAAAATTGTTCATGGTTTTAAGAATCAATCTATATATTTATATTTATCTAACATATAACATATTATATATGAATTTTCAGGTAATTGAAAAAGGTATTAGATTTCACCAATACCAAGATGATACAAGACATGTAGAAATAGTATGGCTTGACGGATGACGTTCACACTAATCAAATTGAACGTGGCGAACAGTGTGGCGAAACGTACGTTGCCGAAATCCGAGTGGCGAACAGTGTGGCGAAACGTACGTTGCCGAAATCAGAGTGGCGAACAGTGTGGCGAAACGTACGGAAAGAGTTAAACCATCATATTTTGAGGTTCAGATGTGTTGTAGTTAGAGCTCTCCCTTGCCGGCCTGAAGGTTCCGGGTTCAGATACCAAGTTAAGCAAGCACTGCTTTTCTCACCCAAATGACTATCGGGGTCCAGCCACCATCTTCAAATTGGCGCTACAGATGAGGAGCAAAAAAGGTAGCTAGGAGTTGAACTGGCCACCCACACTCAATAACATCGCTAACACTTCATTACCCAGCAGCAATTGCTATGGGAAGACCTTTATCTTTTATTTGGTGGCGAAGTGGTCAGTGCTTTTCCTCGCGGACATGTACCGTCCCGAACTCAACTGTAACTGCAGCTACCTATTTTTTTCCCAGCAGGACTGACTAGAGAGCGTCGAACAGCGCTCGAACCCACGTTAAACTGATTGTCAAGTTAATACGCTACCGCTACGCCAGTAACGCTATTCATCATCATCATCAAGAACCGGGCCTGCTGGCGTAGGTGATCATGTCTCTCCACAACTTTCGATCTCGTCAGTTATTTATCATTTCTGTTGTTGACCTTCTACCAAGCCATTCTCTTAAGCTGTCCGTTATTTTTTCTCTTTGTTTCCCTCTATCTCTTCGTCCCTCAATTTTCCCAGTTGTTACAATATATTCCAGCTGTTCTCTTCTCATTACATGGCCAAAAAATGATGATTGTTTCTTCTTAATATTGGAAATTAGCTCTCTTTTTGCTTTGACCTCTTTCAGAACATTTTCATTACTCTTCTTAGCTGTCCATAGTATTCTCAACATTCTTCTGTAAAACCACATTTCTACAGACTCCAGTGATTTTCTTATCTGATTATCTTGTTGTCCATGATTCACATCCATATGTTAATACTGGCTCTACATAACATTTAAGAACTCATTTTCTTGTTTCTATTGTCAAAAATAGATTGCACAGTAGCTTCCTCATTTTTTGGAAAGCTGCTTTTGCCTGAGCCATTCTGCATTTCACCTCTGTTGTACATCTTCCGTCTGAGGTTAACACTGCCTTGCGGGTCGGACTTTTTAGACAAAGGTTAATGGAACCAACCGTAAACAAACCGACGGAAGGCAACAGAAAATCACCGCCGTAACTTCTTTATACAATCATGAATCGCCACAACAATAGTAACGCTACTACGTCACCATTAACGCTCTCAGTAAAGCTATTAAGTCACCATTAACGCTCTCAGTAAAGCTATTAAGTCACCATTAACGCTCTCAGCAAAGCTATTAAGTTACCATTAACGCTCTCAGCAAAGCTATTAAGTTACCATTAACGCTCTCAGTAAAGCTATTAAGTTACCATTAACGCTCTCAGTAAAGCTATTAAGTCACCATTAACGCTCTCAGTAAAGCTATTAAGTCACCATTAACGCTCTCAGTAAAGCTATTAAGTCACCATTAACGCTCTCGGTAAAGCTATTAAATTACCATTAACGCTCTCAGTAAAGCTATTAAGTCACCATTAACGCTCTCAGTAAAGCTATTAAGTCACCATTAACGCTCTCAGTAAAGCTATTAAGTCACCATTAACGCTCTCAGTAAAGCTATTAAGTCACCATTAACGCTCTCAGTAAAGCTATTAAGTCACCATTAACGCTCTCAGTAAAGCTATTAAGTCACCATTAGTGCTCTCAGTAAAGCTATTAAGTTACTATTAACGCTCTCAGTAAATCTATTAATTCACCATTAACGCTCTCAGTAAATCTATTAATTCACCTTTAACGCTCTCAGTAAATCTATTAATTCACCTTTAACGCTCTCAGTAACACTATTACGTCACAATTACTCGGTATCAACTATTATCATCGTCATTGAGTACTGTCTTCGCATCGAAGTTTGGCTGTCATGGAGCGCCATTTCGCTTTGCCTCTTGCTTCGATAGTGTAGGTTGTCATAGGCTGACTAATCCATTATATATCTAATCTAATCTAATCTATTCTATCTATATCTCCATCCTAACGTTGTGCTACCAATGCCAGATCTGGACCCTAGGTGCAAGAACAATAAGGAAAATAACCTCTACAGAGATGAAATGTGTTAGGCGAATAACAGGAAACAGTCTGAGAGATAAGATCAAAAATGAAGAACTGAGAAAAAAGCTTGGAATAGCCCCCGCCATAGAATATAAAAAGAAACAGCAGATAAAATTGTTTGCTCACGCGATAATTCAGAAAGATCAAAACACAACACAACAAGCCTTCAATAAACGATGTGGGAATACCAGACCCAAGGGTCGACCACGAAAACAATGAATCTATGGAATATTAGAAGCACTAGGAAATATAACAGCAGCAGAGGCGAACAGAAGAGCAAAAGACCGCAAATTATATCTCCCCTCGACGCTGAAAGGGAGCCGTGATAGCTCCGTGGTTAGTGAACTGGACAACAAAGGACAAGGGGTAGGGTTCGATCCCAACCAAAGGCTTCGGGTTTCACGCAGCCTTAAATGGGTACCGGATTTTTCTGGGAAAGTAAAGCGGCATGGGCGTACTACCGACCACATTACCCCACAAAAATCATGTCCTGAAGGTCTGTAAAATGTATTGTCACTAACACCATATTCCCTATACGCCACTTGGCGTGACGGGGGCTCTTTACTTTTTTTTACTTTACTCGACGTTGAAAGGCAAATGAGGAAAGAAAGAATAAGAAGTAGAAGAAGAATATATCTATCTAATCTATCCATCCATGCGTCCGTCTATCTGCCTGATTTCCTGCCTGCCTGTCTGGCTGTGTGTCTACCTACCTACCTACCTACCTATCTACCTACCTACCTATACCTACATCTACCTATCTGACTGCTTGTGAGTCTGTCTGTTTATCTAGTCTGCAACTCTGTACCTGCCACCATCACTTGAGCTCATTCTCTCAGTCTTTACTTTCATTCTTTCAGTCTTTACTTTCATTCTCTGTCTTTACTTTCATTCTCTCAGTCATTACTTTCATTCTCTCAGTCATTACTTTCATTATTCTCTCAGTCTTCACTTTCATTCTTTCAGTATTTACTTTCATTCTTTCAGTCTTTACTTTCGTTCTTTCAGTCTTTACTTTCGTTATCTTAGTCTTTAATTTCATTCTTTCAGTCTTTACTTTCGTTCTTTCAGTCTTTACTTTCGTTCTTTCAATCTTTACTTTCGTTCTCTCAGTCTTTACTTTCATTCTTTCAGTCTTTACTTTCATTCTCTCAGTCTTTACTTTCATTCTCTCATTCCTTCCATTTTCCAATATATTATTCCTACCTCTCTTATTCCGTCCCATTTACTTTTGTCCCTTCTTCTATTAATCTCTCGTTCACTCTTTGTTTCATATCTTGGTGTGTGTCATGTTAGTAATATCTCATATCTTGGTGTGTCCGTGTTAATCATGTCTCATATCTATATGTGCGTCTGTGTTTAGTCATATCTCATATCTTAGTGTGTATCTGTGTTAGTCATGTGTCATATCTTTGTGTGTGCATGTCTGGGTTAGCGATATCTCATATCTTTGTGTGCATGTTTATGTTAGTCATATCTCATATCTTTGTGTGTGCATGTCTGTGTTTGTCACATCTCATATCTTTATGTGTGCATGTCTATATTAGGCATGTGTCATATCTTTGTGTGTGCATATTTATGTTAGTCATATCTCATATCTTTGTGAGCCTGTCTATGTTAGTCATGCCTCGTATCGCTGTGTGCATGTCTGTGTTAGTCTCATCTCATATCTTTGTGTGTGCATGTCTGTGTTAGTCACCTCTAGTGACTCGGGCAAATGGTGCTCGTAAACCTTGGAAGGCAGACCATCTAAGGGGAGAATCCCCCTATAGAAAAGACAATCTGCTGCCCTGCAGGAAGATTGGGGACAATCAAAGGCTAAGGAAAGCAAACCTGAATAAAATGCTGGCTGAAATCGGATGCACTGGGCCACTGGCGCAGAACACATTGCAACGTTTTATCGGATGTTCAATCAGAGTGGATCTGGCAGACTCTAATTGTGATGTTCTGTCTGTGGGGGCGATCAACACACTTAACCTGACAGCTGACTTTATGTGAGAGTCTGGAATTCTACTCTGATTGAGTCCTGATCGCAGAGAGAGAGAGAGAGAGAGAGAGAGAGAGAGACTCTGTTTTATATTCTTCTCTCCTTTCTTTTATTCCTCACCTGTGGTCCACAATTTCATTCTCCCTCTTTCTCCACCTTTCTACTTCATTCAAATTCCAACCAGACTCAATTACCTTTCACTTCATTCCTTCTCCCTCTAATTCTTTCACCTTCTCAAATTCAGTCGCTTCTCAATTCTAATTATTTTTCTCCCACTTAGTCTCCTATCCTCTCTTTCTCGAAACTCGAAATTGAACCAGCCATCGAATTCATAAAGAAACAACAGATAAATTGGTTCGGCCACATAACAAGACAAAAAGAACTAACAATGACTCAAAGAGCCATAAACAAACGCTACGAAAACGCCCGATTAAGAGGAAGACCGAGAAAGAGATGGATAAAGGGAATACTGGAGTCACTAATCGCAGATTGTATCTCCCCTCGACGCCAACGGCAATGGAGTAAAGATAGAAGAAAAATAATTCCTCTCTTTCTCCCATCTCTCCCCCCCCCCTCTCTATAATTCACTCACTCATTCTCCCTTCTTAACAACTACAAACCTTTCTCCAATGCATCTGTCTCACTTAGTCTCTTATTCTCTCTTTCTCTTACTTCACCTCTCTCATTTGTCTATCTATTCCTCATTTCTCTATTCCCACCTCTCTATTCTTATCTCTCTATTCATCGCTAAACCCAATTATTTCATCTCATTCATCCCTCTTTTCTTTCTCTTCTGAGCCTCCCCTTTTCTCCCTCATTCATTCTATCCTAGATTTAGCTTATCCCTCACCATTTCATTCTTCTTCTTCTGCCTTTCAACTCCACCATTTCGTTCTTCTTCATCTACCTTTCAACTCCACCATTTCGTTCTTCTTCATCTACCTTTCAACTCCACCATTTCGTTCTTCTTCTTCTACCTTTCAACTCCACCATTTCGTTCTTCTTCTTCTGCCTTTCAACTCCACCATTTCGTTCTTCTTCTTCTGCCTTTCAACTCCACCATTTCGTTCTTCTTCTTCTACCTTTCAACTCCACCCTTTCATTCTTCTTCTGCTACCCTTCAACTCCACCATTTCGTTCTTCTTCTTCTACCTTTCAACTCCACCATTTCGTTCTGCCCCGCCACTATTTCCACCTCCACCCTCACATCCCCCCCCCCATTTCGTCACTCAATCTCTTTCTTTCCTTTTATCTCCCTCGAGTTTTCCACATTTCACATCTTTTCTCCTTCTATCCGTGTCTTTACCCACTTATTTCCTCTCTCTCTTTCTCTCTCTCTCTCTCTCTCTCTTCTGGCCTAATCGTTCCACTTATGTTTCCCTCTCTCATTCCATATTCTAACCTATTGATCCCCCCCCTCTCTCTCCCTTACTCTGTATTTAGATCTGTTCTTTCCACCTTGTACCGCCCCTTCCCTACTCTCTTTCTCTCATACACCCTATTCTGATCTATTCTTTCCATCGATTTCCTATCTCTCTCTCTTTTTGTCTCACTCCCTATTCTTATCTTATCTTTTCACCTCCCCTCTATCACTCCTTATTCTAGTTTCATTACAACGCTTTCCTGTGTCTCTCTCTCTCTCCCTCTCTCCCTCTCTCCCTCTCTCTCTCTCACTTCCTATTCTGACCTATCTTTACACTTCCTCCTCTCTCACTCCCTGTTCTAATAGTTTAATTCCAACTCTTTCCTCTCTCTTTCTCTCTCACTCCCTATTCTGATATGTTCTTTCTACCTCCCACTCCCACTCTCTCTCTCTCTCTCTCACTCCCAATTCTGATCTTTCTACCTCCCACACTCTCTCTCTCCCAATTCTGATCTGTTCTTTCTACCTCCGACTCCCACTCTCTCTCTCACTCCCAATTCTGATCTGTTCTTTCTACCTCCCACTCTCTCTCTCTCTCTCTCTCTCTCTCTCTCTTTCTCACTCCCAATTCTGATCTGTTTTTTCTACCTCCCACCTTCTCTCTCACTCCCAATTCTGATCTGTTCTTTCTACCTCCCACCTTCTCTCTCACTCCCAATTCTGATTTGTTCTTTCTACCACCCACCCTCCCTCTCTCACTCCCTATCCTGATCTGTTCTTTCTACCTCCCACTCTCTCCCTATTTTGATCTGTGCTTTCTAACCTCCCACCCTCTCTCACTCCGTATTCTGATTTGATTTTCCACCTCCCACCCTATCTCGCACTCCCTATTCTGATCTGTTCTTTCTACCTCCTCCCTCTCAATCCCTATTCTTATCTGTTCTTTCTACCTCCCCCCTCTCTCTCACTCCCTATTATTATCTGTTCTTTCTACCTCCCCCCTCTCTCACTCCCTATTCTAAATATGTTTATTCCACCATTTCCCTCCTCTCTCTCTTCCAACATACTCACACCCACCAATGTCCTCCACATTTCCCTCCTCTCTCTCTTCCAACATACTCACACCCACCAATGTCCTCCACATTTCCCTCCTCTCTCTCTTCCAACATACTCACACCCACCAATGTCCTCCATATTTCCCTCCTCTCTCTCTTCCAACATACTCACACCCACCAATGTCCTCCATATTTCCCTCCTCTCTCTCTTCCAACATACTCACACCCACCAATGTCCTCCATATTTCCCTCCTCTCTCTCTTCCAACATACTCACACCCACCAATGTCCTCCATATTTCCCTCCTCTCTCTCTTCCAACATACTCACACCCACCAATTTCCTCCATATTTCCCTCTATCTGTTTTCCAGTCTTTCTCCCACTCCACTCTTCTTCACTCTTCCTTCCGTCTTTCTTTTTCTCATTTCCCCCATTTTTTCCCTCATATTTCACGTTTCTCACTCAATCTTTACCTCACTGATATCCTCTCACTTTCCTCCCACACTCTCTCACTCCCACATACACCCCAGCTCCTCCTTCAATATTCCACATCTTTCCTCCTTTCACGTCACCATCCCCTGCATCCTCATTCTACCATTTTCCCCACCTTAACTTATCCATCTCATATATTCTGTCTATCCCTCACACGTTATTCTTCTCCCTCCCTTCCTCCTCTCTAATTCTCTTATTTACACCTCTTCTCTCTCCCTCTCTCTCTCGTCGGCACAAGTTACGCCCACCAAACACAGACCTACTTTCCCAACAATTTAATGGGCTTGCCAAGCTATGAACTAAGGCCTCTACTTCGTTCTGTCTCTCCATGCTGTTTAAACTCAAGATGAGGTAGCGGTGGTGGTGGTAGTGGTGAGGGTAGTAGTGGTGGTGGTTGTGGTGGTAACGGACGGGTTGCTTTTGAAGCTCGGAGACGAACATCGGATCTTTCCCAAAACTGATAACCCTTGACCTTTGCCCTCACGGCTCTCCTGGTAGACGGGAGACGCCCCTTTCCCCTTTTGATAGTGCAAGTCTGCGCATGCGCTGTGTAATGTACAAGGGAGGGGGTAGATTGGAGGAAAGGGGCCAAGTAATGGTGGTAGTCGTGGCTGGTATGCGGGGAAGGGATAGACAGATGGTCTGATAATGTGGTTGTGTATACCTGGGCTCGATGGGTCGGAATAATTTCTGATGGAGTCGACATTTTTACAGACCAACGTACCTGACGATTTATATATCGGTGCTATACAGAACCAGTTCTGAGCTACGGTAGTGAATTATGGACAATTTGGACAAACAAATGAATGAAGCTTTACGTAATTAATGGATGACACAACTGAACGACGTTTCGGCACAATAGGCCTTCAGCAGTAACAAACAACACACACATATGTAAGTAAATAAAACTAGCCCAGTATGAACAGACGGTTGTATAAATGTATGGGATTTGTACTTCTTAGAAAAACGTTCAGAGTTATCTGGACAGCCTGTGACACTAAAAGCCCAAGAAGGAAATTAATAATGAAACCACAAAAATGCTTCTAAATGTTATATATATATATATATATATATATATATATATATCAGAAAGAAACAATCAACATTTTTGGGTACATCATGAGAAGAAGAAAGTTGGAATATTTGGTTACAACTGGCAAAATAAAAGGAAAGAGAGATCACGGACGACAAAGAGAGAAAATACTAGATATCTTGGCGTCATGGCATGGAAAGCAGTCAACACAGAACTGATACGATGCACTGTAGATAGAAGATTGTGGAAGGACATGAACGCCTACGCCAACCGGTATGGCACATGATGATGATATATATATATAATAAAGAAGCAATCGACATTGCTCGTGCACGTCATGAGCTGTGGGATAATGAAATATTTGGTTACAGCTGACAAAAGACAGGGAGAGGCAGATTGCGGGCGACAGAGAGTAGACAGCTTGGTGTCATGGCATGGTAAACAGTCAACAACAGAATTAACAGTCAACAACAGAATTAACAGTCAACAACAGAATTAACAGTCAACAACAGAATTAACAGTCAACAACAGAATTAACAGTCAACAACAGAATTAACAGTCAACAACAGAATTAACAGTCAACAACATAATTAACAGTCAACAACAGAATTAACAGTCAACAACAGAATTAACAGTCAACAACAGAATTAACAGTCAACAACAGAATTAACAGTCAACAACAGAATTAACAGTCAACAACAGAATTAACAGTCAACAACAGAATTAATCAGGTACACAGAGGACAGAGATTGATGGAAGAACATGGTCGCCTCATCATCATCAAGTACCGGGCCTGCTGGCGTAGGTGATCATGTCTCTCCACAACTTTCAATCTCGACAGTTATTTATCATTTCCGTTGTTGACCTTCTGCCAAGCCATTCTCTTAAGCTGTCTGGTATCTTTTCTCTTTGCTTCCCTCTATCTCTTCGTCCCTCAATTTTTCCAGTTGTTATAATATATTCTAGCTGTTCTCTTCTCATTACATGGCCCAAAAAATATTTGTTTCTTCCTAATATTGGAAATTAGGTTGAAGGTATCTTAAATTTAAATACAGTATGAAAATTAACACAGCAAAAACAGAGGCTATAAGAATAAACAAATTAAGACACCCATTAAACATTAAGATCAAAGATAAAGAAATAAAATAAGTAGAGGAATTCAAGTATTTAGGCACAATGTTCACAGAAGATGGAAAACTAGACAGAGAAATTGACATGAGAATGCAAAAAGCAAATGCTGTCACATACCAGCATTCACCATTGCTAAGACATCCAAATATTTCTATGCCAGCTAAACAACAAATGATAAATAGCATTTTCATACCAACTTTGTGCTATGAAAGTCAAACATGGACCCTTTCTAAATCACATTTAAGAAAGATCAATACATGTGAGATGCTATGCTTGAGAAAAGTAACAAACAACACAAGAAGAGATAGAATACCAAATGAAACCATAAGAAAAATAGAAGGAACAAAACCCTGTCAAAAATATATAGAACAACAACAACTTAAATGGTTTGGCCACCTGGTCAGAATGAATCCTCACCAATCACCATCAAGGGCGTTCTTCTCGAGAATGCATGGAAACAGACCAAGAGGAAGACCTAGAAGAAGATGGATAGATGCAGTGACAGAGACATGTAACAACAAAGGAAAATCACTAATTCAGACAGTTCGAGCAGCTCAATAACGACAAATGATATCAACCACGACACCTTTTAGGTATCAGTGAAAAGAGAAAAGAAGAAGAAGTAGAAGAAGGTAGAAGGTAACAGAGAGAAAAAGATACAGAGAATATTTAGATAGAAATTCAACAACTTCTACTTCTTATTCTCTTCCTCGATTGCCTATTCGAGTGGAGGAGAAATATAAGCTGTGGTCGTTTGCTCTTTTGTTGGCTTCTCCTTGCTGTTATGTTTCCTAGTGTTTTTATTATTTCATCAATCCATCTTTGCTAGACCTTTGAATCTGGTGTTCTCGTAACGTTCATTAATGGCTCGTAGTGTTGTGTTTTGACCTTCCTGTCTATCATGTTGTCAGACCATTTATCTGTTGTTTCTTTCAGAATTTTATGGCGGGAAGTATTCCTAGTTTTTTTTTTTACTCAATTCTTCCATTATGATCTTATCTCTCAGGATGTTTGCCCCTTTACGCTCTTATCTCTCAGAATGTTTCCTCCTTTACGATCTTATCTCTCAGGATGTTTGCCCCTTTACACTCTTATCTCTCAGAATGTTTCCTCCTTTACGATCTTATCTCTCAGGATGTTTGCCCCTTTACGCTCTTATCTCTCAGAATGTTTCCTCCTTTACGATGTTATCTCTCGGGATGTTTCCTCCTTTACGCTCTTACCTCTCAGGATGTTTCCTCCTTTACGATGTTATCTCTCAGAATGTTTCCTCCTTTACGATCTTATCTCTCAGGGTGTTTCCTCCTTTACGATCTTACCTCTCATGATGTTTCCTCCTTTACGCTCTTATCTCTCAGGATGTTTCCTCCTTTACGCTCTTATCTCTCAGGATGTTTCCTCCTTTACGCTCTTATCTCTCAGGATGTTTCCTCCTTTACGCTCTTATCTCTCATGATGTTTCCTCCTTTACGATCTTATCTCTCAGAATGTTTCCTCCTTTACGATCTTATCTTTCAGGATGTTTCCTCCTTTACGATCTTATCTCTCAGGATGTTTCCTCCTTTACGCTCTTATCTCTCAGGATGTTTCCTCCTTTACGCTCTTATCTCTCATGATGTTTCCTCCTTTACGCTCTTATCTCTCAGGATGTTTCCTCCTTTACGATCTTATTTCTCATGATGTTTCCTATCAGGATTTTAACACGTTTTACTTCAGTAGTGGTAATGTGTTTTTTTGTGTTCTTGATTCTAAAGTCCATTGCTGGCATTGGTGGTCACAACTTTGGAATGAAGATTGTGTTACGGAGTACCTGTTTTTCCTCAAGTGTTATTTCCTTCTTCGACAGCAGTGATGACATGTGTCTACAACAACAGAATAGATAAACAGTTGTAGAGACAGAATAGTGTGTACAGACTTGCTCACGTGAGCCTCTCGGCAGAGTACAACATCATGATAATAAAATTGTACCCACTCACGGGAGTTAAGGGCGACTCACAATGGCAGAGCTGGAAGCTGTCAGCGACCCACAGCTAATGGCTTGCGCCAGGATCGGTGAAACAGAACAATCCAGACCCTACTCCACCTCTTCGCAGTGCCTCTAGTAACAGATTAACCTATCTAGTCTGGCCAAGCGATTAAGGATCAAGAGGGAAGATAACACAAAAATAACATGCTGATATCGGATGTGTTGGGCCGAATGCCGCAAATATCACAGTTCAAATGCAAATAACAACACAACTTGTACACGCCCACTTAACGTCTTAAGGACGGATGACGAAGAGGGTCATTCATTCCTTTGGTAGTCATTGGGTAAACGACAGAAAGAAAGAACGCTCATTCAATAAAGTTTCGATCAGATCAAAACCATGAAAATTAATGCAGTTGAGTTGGCAGTAATCAAATAACAAAAGTCAGAAATACCTCTCTACAAGACGTACATTCGTATATATCTAGGCAGTAATATAGACAAAGAAGGAGGAACAGAGAATGGTACCAAAATAAGAACACAAAAAGCAAGATTGCCTTCATTGCAATAGGAAACACTGACATTAAAATAAGTTAGGTCAAATACAAGAATAAAAATTTCGACTCCAATATGGCTGTAAAACATCGAGAACAATAAAATGGCAAATGCGAAAATACAGACGTTTAATAATGTATGCTTGCGCAAAATAAAAGTAAGGCAATGGCAAGACAAAGTTGTTAACGTAGAATTATGGAAAAGTACCAAATACCAGTGGATAAAATTATACAACGACGACGATGGCGCTAGATTGGACACACTTGCGGAAGTCAAATGAGAGTAATACACGACAGGTTCTATTTTGGAATCACCAGGGGAGGAAACAAAGGGGAAGGCGAAAATATTCTTGGAGAAGAAAAGTGGAAACAGAGATGAAGAGTATGCAGAAAAAACTAGAAAAATCGTAAAATAATGGGAAGAAAGAAAGCGGATTAGAAAGTGTTTGTTGAAGACCTATGTTCACGAGAAGCTAAAGGTGTTTGTTGAAGACCTATGTTCACGAGAAGCTAAAGGTGTTTGTTGAAGACCTATGTTCACGAGAAGCTAAAAGTGTTTGTTGGAGACCTATCATGGGAAGCTAAAAGTGTTTGTTGAAGACCTATGTTCACGAGAAGCTAAAGGTGTTTGTTGAAGACCTATGTTCACGAGAAGCTAAAGGTGTTTGTTGAAGACCTATGTTCACGAGAAGCTAAAAGTGTTTGTTGGAGACCTATCATGGGAAGCTAAAAGTGTTTGTTGAAGACCTATGTTAAACGAGAAGCTAAAAGTGTTTGTTGGAGACCTATCATGGGAAGCTAAAAGTGTTTGTTGAAGACCTATGTTAAACGAGAAGCTAAAAGTGTTTGTTGAAGACCAATGCTCCACATGGGAGTGAAAGTGTTTGTTGAAGACCTATGCTACACGAGAAGCTAAAAGTGTTTGTTGAAGACCTATGCTACACGAGAAGCTAAAAGTGTTTGTTGAAGACCTATGCTACACGAGAAGCTAAAAGTATTTGTTGAAGACCTATGCTACACGAGAAGCTAAAAGTGTTTGTTGAAGACCTAGGCTACACGAGAAGCTAAAAGTGTTTGTTGAAGACCTATGCTACACGAGAAGCTAAAAGTGTTTGTTGAAGACCTATGCTACACGAGAAGCTAAAAGTGTTTGTTGAAGACATATGCTACACGAGAAGCTAAAAGTGTTTGTTGAAGACCTATGCTACACGAGGAGCTAAAAGTGTTTGTTGAAGGCCTATGCTACACGAGGAGCTAAAAGTGTTTGTTGAAGGCCTATGCTACACGAGGAGCTAAAAGTGTTTGTTGAAGGCCTATGCTACACGGGAAACTGAAAGGAAGAAGACGAATGCAGTTTCATTGTGTCTAATGTTTCTAACTTTCTTGAGTGGTTCTTTGGTTGGAGTGGTTCTTTGGGTGGATTGGTTCTTTGGGTGGAGTAATTATTTGGGTGGAGCGACTCTTTGGGCGGAGTGACCCATAGGGTGGAGCAATTCTTTGAGCGGAGCGACTGTTTGGGTGGAGCGACTCTTTCGGTGGAGTGACCCTTTGGGTGGAGTGACCCTTTTAGGTGGAGTGATTCTTTGGGTGGAGTGACCCTTTGGGGATGTGATTCTTTGGGTGGAGTGACCCTTTGGGGGTGTGATTCTTTGGGAGGAGTGACCCATTGAGTGGAGTGACCCTCTGGGTGGAGTGACCCTCTGGGTGGAGTGACCCTTTGGGTGGAGTGACCCTTTGGGGGTGTGATTCTTTGGGTGAAGTGATTCTTTGGGTGGAGTGATTCTTTGGGTGGAGTGATTCTTTGGTTGGAGTGATTTTTTTTGGGGGGAGTGACCCTTTGGGTGGAGTGACCCTTTGGGTTGTGATTCTTAGGGTGGAGTGACCCTTTGGGTGGAGTGACCCTTTTGAGTGGAGTAATTCTTTGGGTGGAGTGACCCTTTGGGTGGAGTGATTCTTTGGGTGGAGTGATTCTTTGGGTGGAGAGACCCTTTTGGTGGAGTAATTCTTTGGGTGGAGCGACCCATTTGGTGGAGTGACCCTTTGGGTGGAGTGACTCTTTGGGTGGAGTGATTCTTTAGGGTGGAGCGACCTTTTGGGTGGAGTGGTTTTGACGTGAATTTTAGGTGGAGTTTGAACTGATGAATGGTTAAATCGAAATTAATTGTGGATGGGGGCGGAGTCAGAAGTATAAGATTCACACTTGTTTGTCACTTATACTTTAGTTTATTTGTTCATGTGTGTCATTCCAGTAAACTAAAATGCACATGCTTCTTCTAATGGTTATGGTTATGGAAGGCCCCGGTATCACTGCAAAGGAATTAAAATTCATAATTGCTCAACCGCCCGTGCCAGTGGAAGCATCCGAATCACTATCTCAGCTTCCAAATAAATAAAGAATAAAATAATAATAAAATAAAGAAAGGTAGCTGTAGTCCCCATCATAGCAGTCTCAGCACACGCCAAAAGACATAGGGCGATACCTTAAGAATACCATGGACAGCTAAGAAGAGTAATGAAATCGTTTTGAAAGAGGCCAAAGCAAAAAGAGAGCTAACTTCCAATATTAGGAAGAAACGAACCTTATTTTTTCCCCCATGGAATGAGAAGAGAACAGCTGGAATATATTGTAACAACTGGGAAAATTGAGGGACGAAGAGATAGAGGGAGGGAAAGAGAAAAGATACCAGGCAGCTTAAGAGAATGGCTTGGCAGAAGGTCAACAACAGAAATGATAAATAATTGTCGAGATCGAAAGTTGTGGAGAGACATGATCACTTACGCCAGCAGGCTCGGTACTTGATGATGATGATGAGTCTCCTTCAGCAGTTCATGCGTGAGATGAAAGCGACTGAAAGCTGACTCGTGGGGCACGATTAGTGAATCAGAGCAGATCAAGATCCTACTACATCACTCCGCGGTGGCTCGATAAAAAGACTGACTCCGCTAGTTGTGACGGAAGAGTGGCGTTAGTTTGGTGCCGCAAAACGGCACGATTAAGTCGATGGTTTTAGCGTCAAGGTCACAGGCATCGCAGGTTGATGGAAATCACAATACAACTCAAATACGCTTCAATTAAAGCCTTTGAAATGTGGATATATAGAAGAATAGGTAGAATTGAATGGAAAGAAAAGAAAACAAACGATGAAGTCTTAAGACAACTAAAAATGAAAAGAGAACTACCAAACACAATTCAAACAAGACAAATGCGATTTTTGGGCCATGTTAAAAGACACATAACCCTACTATAAGTAATCCTAGAGGGGAAAACACAAGATAAAAGAGGCAGAGGCAGACCAAGACTAACATGGACCGAGTAACATCAAAAGATGGACAAACCAGCCTGTGACAACTTGCACCATCAAAGCAAGAGACAGAGCAGAATGGCGCTCCATAGTAGCCAACCTTCAATGCGGAGATGGCACTCGATGATGATTATCATCAAGTACCGGGCCTGTTGGCGTAGGTGATCATATCTCTCCACAACTTTCGATCTCGACAGTTATTTATCATTTCTGCTGCTGACCTTCTGCCAAGCCATTCTCTTAAGCTGTCTGGTATCTTTTCTCTTTGCTTTCCTCTATCTCTTCGTCCCTCAATTTTTCCAGTTGTTACAATATATTCCAGTTGTTCTCTTCTCATTACATGGCCAAAAAAGTGATGATTATTTCTTCCTAATATTGGAAATTAGCTCTCTTTTTGCTTTGACCTCATTCAGAACATTTTCACTACTCTTCTTAGCTGCCCATGGTTATCTCAACATTCTTCTGTAAAACCACATTTCTACAGACTTCAGTGATTTTCTTGTCTGTTGTCATATTGTCCATGATTCACATTCATATGTTAAGACTGGCATTTATTATTAATCTTAAATAACAACAAACCAGGTAGACATATTTTCTTTATTTTTCTTTTCAACCGTTACGCGGGCTAGATCCGTTGTATAGCTAGTTTGCGACAAATCGTACGTAACATCTGCGCCTTTCGGTCCGACGCATCCGTCTTCAGCATGTTGGCAAAATAATTTGCGACGTGAACATTTCTTTCGCGGTTTGAGCCCGTTCGCGTACGCGAATTAGATTACAGGCAACGTCAACAAACTTATTTTTTTATTTTTCCAAGGGGGGGGGGGGAGGTGATGTGTGAAATAGATACTCCGAGCTGTATATCTCGGTGCTACAGCACTGTGTTATGCGGCTTTTATTCTCCTGGCTGAGCACCACTACCTCCTCTGACAAAAGACCAGCCCGGCCACGGAAAAGAACTGGACACTATAAATATTGCTTTCCTTCTGTCTTAAGAAGCATAATATTCCAATAATATATAGAGGTAAAGCGCTCGCTGGGGAGTCGCGATAGCTCAGTGTAAGTGAACTGGACTACAATGTACGAGATCGACGGCTTTCGGGTTCACCCAGCCTTAAATGGGTACCGGATTTTTCTGGGAAAGTAAAGCGGCACAAGGTAATACCGACCACATTACTCCAAAAATCGTCATGAAGGTCTGTAAAAATTATGGTCACTAACATCATGTTACCTATAATCCACTTGGCTTGACGGTTTTTTGTTTTTTTAAACAGCGCCTGCTGGCAAAGGCGATTATGTCTCCCCACAACTTTATTTCCCTAGAGTTGTTTATCAGTCCTGCTGTTGACTTCCTACTAAAAAGTCGCTTAAACTGCCAGACATATTTATTTTGTTGCGTCCCTCTATCTCTCCATCCCTCAATCTGTCCACAATATATCCCAGCTATTAACTTCCTTTCTTCATCACGCACCCTGGTTGTCGTTAGGGCACCACTGGTGGTGGGTTGGTTGCGTTCGCCCGATGACTAAAGTATTCTAGAGTATCGTGGTAGACTAGAATATTCCTCTTCATCATCCGCCCTTACAAGGACGTAGTGGACGTGTATGCGTTGTGTTATGGTTTGCAGTATAACTGTTATATTTGCGCCTTTCGGCCCAACACATCCGACTTCAGCACGACATTTTTGAGTACCGGGTTGTCTTCCCTCTTCGATCCCTGCACGCTTGGCCAGACTAGACAGGTTAGTCTGTTACTGGAGGCATCACGGAGAGGTGAGCAGAGTCTGGATGGTTCTGGTTCACCGATCCTGGCGCAAGCCATCAGCTGTGGGTCGCTGACAATTTCCAGGTCTGGTGCTGGTAGACACGCCTTCGCCTCCAGAGCACCACTGATAAACTTCGTCAACCTTCTCCATTTTTGTCCATCGTCAGTCCTTCTTTTATAAACCCCACCCCCTTGAGAGAAAACAGCAAGGGCTGTCGACGCTGCAGCTCATATCTGTGTATATGTGTTGTTTTTTTGGTTCCTGCTGAAAGCCTAATTAGCCGCAATGTAGTTCAAATTTGTGTTGTCCATTATTTACGTTAAGCTGTAACAATGCAGTTTATTATATTTCTTTTTCCTTCAAAATTAGCTTCATTGCAGCTTTGCATTTAAAATCACTTCTATGGCTTGACCCATTGTGACTCTGCCAAGTCGAGGCCTGACCATTCTTTGATATTATTTTCCCATTGTATGCCTATATCTCCGCCTCGCTGCTTTCTTGCAGAATAGTCTTAAACAGGCCAATTGACCAAGTCACGTGGCCAAGTCATTTAATTTTGAGCTTCTTCACAATCGTCTAAGAATCAGAATCCGCTCCGATTGCTTGTTGTATCTTTTGGTTGTTAACTTAATTGGCGCAAAAATATTATAAGTTTTTCCTACGGTTGTTTGCAGTAAGTTTTATTTTTGTTCTCGCCTATTTCATAATGCGTGTTATTCTTCTAATTTGTTTGTTGTTTGTTTGCACGCATCATCTGTACCGAAGTCCCAAGGGTTTGAATTTTGCCTGAATATCCCTTTTTCCTATATTTCATATCGCAGTCGTGTGTGTTAGGTGTCCCTCGCCATATAGGCAGATATTCTCCGACTTCAGAGACACTCTCATTTTTATCATCGAGAATTTTAACGATTCTGAGTTGAATTCTTTTTTTCTATTAATGTGTGCCCGGTCAGAAGCCATTTTTCGCCAGCTCTTTTCGATTTTAAACTGGCAAGGGTTCTTTAACGTGCGCAGAGTGCACACCGGGCATTCTGGTTTTTTTTCCCCATTATCCGAGAGGGCTGGACATCGGATCTCATTACCCAGAGATCAAGGGAGGGGGGTCAAGCCACGAAGAAACCACGGATTCGATAATTTTCACCGCTTGTGATGGGAATCGAACCCGTCACCTTCTTGTCCAAAGGCTGAAGTCTTGTACGTCTAGTCCACCCAGCCTGCACTCTGATAATTAGCACACACAAAAAAAAAAGAGACGGAGAAAGATAATTGTAGATGAACATTAAATTACAAAACAGAGCAGAAAATTGAAGCCTTTGAAGTGTAGCTCTATAGGAAAGTGGGCAGAATTAGATGGAGCAAAAAAGAATAAAAACAAGGAAGTTCCGTATAAGCTGAAAATGAAAAAAAAAAATAAATAAATAAATAAATAAAAAGAACTACAACAATTCGAAAAAGGCAACTGAATTTTTGGGAACATGCGAAGAGACACAATGTCCAACTAAAAGTCACCTTGGAAGAAGAGGCTGAGGCAGACCAAGGCTAGAGTGGGCTGGTAACATCAAAAGATGGACAGGGAAAAATATGAAACATGCACCATCATGACAAGAGATAAAATAAAATTGCGCTCCGTGGTGGTCAACCTTCGAGGTCGAAACGGCACTCTATGGAAAAAGATAAATATTTGGTCACGTGGGCTAAACCGATCAACTTCCAATAAAGATAACAGAGGTTTTATTCTGCATGACGTCGTGTGTTGTATTGTGTATAATGTGTCAAAAATTAAAACCACTTCCGTGAAATATCAATTTAAAGAATGTGGGTGGAATGTGAAGATCAGGACATCTTCATCCATAAACGATGGAAAATTTCTAAGATGTGAACTAAAATGCCACTTTAAGATGAAAACAAGCAACTGTTCACGCCGCTGACCCTGCATGGGATAACCCAAAGATAACGGTAAAGTGAAGTAAAGTAAAAATAAGTAAAATGTAAATGTAAAGTAAAGTAAAGTAAAGTAAAGTAAAGTAAAGTAAAGTAAAGTAGAGTAAAGTAAAGTAAAGTACGATACTTGAATCGGCGCCTTAGGACGCAAGTTTTCACCCATAAAATGCTCAGCTACCATCCAGAAGTGCTCGGTGACCTCTGGACAGTGTCGCTTCAAGCATTGAAACACACGATGCGAGACAGCATTACTCACCATTCCAGATTATACTCTGGTACCCCTTTCTGCCAGCGGCTGGGTCGACAGCGGGGGTATTATTTTTTCCCCAACCACATGTACAACCCACACTGATGTACAACCCACACTGATTACAGCGCGAATCGAACACAGACTGTTCCAACGTCGGTAGCCAAGTTGGGTGGTTTTCCCAACTAAGCTACCGAGGCCCCCAAATGCATGGAAAAATGTAGTACTATATTGCTAAACCTCATTCAGCTCCTTCAACATGATGTGTACTATTCTAAAGACAAGATACGAGTGTACATACATGTCAATATTAGTCGATGTTTAACACAATTGAAGGAATAGACCTTGAGACAGTTCAGAACTATAACTACCTTGGACATACTATAACCAGTGATGGAAAATGTACAACTGAAATAAACAAAAGAATCAGGAATGGCAAAAAGTAATTTTAATGTCATGAAGGACATACTAACATCAAAACAGATAACACCAGAGCTAAAACTAAGAATAGCAAAATGTTACATCTTCTCAATATTCCTATATGGTGCTGAAACATGGACATTAGACAAGAAAACAGAACAGAGAATTGAAGCCTTTGAAATGTGGATATATAGAAGAATAGGTAGAATTTGATGGAAGGAAAAGAAAACAAACGATGAAGTCTTAAAACAACTAAAAATGAAAAGAGAACTTCTGAACACAATTAGAACAAGACAAATGCGATTCTTGGACCATGTTTAAAGACACAACAGCATACTGAAAGTAATCCTGGAGGGGAAAATACAAGGTAAAAGAGGCAGAAGCAGACCAAGATTAACATGGACGAATAACATCAAAAGATGGACAAATCAACCGATGACAACCTGCACCATCAAAGCAAGAGATAAAGCAGAATGGCGCTCCATGGTAGCCAACCTTCGTTGCGGAGACGGCACTCAATGATGATTAACACTAGTTCCTTGTTAGGTCTCCGACCAACCTTCCATAGAAAGTGTGAATAAAAATAAATATCTCCATATTTAACAAGACAATCGAAATTTTTCGGGGACATCATGAGAACAGGAAAATTTAAATGGTTATACAACTGGCATAATAGAGGGAAATAGAGATCGCGGGCGACAAAAAGAGAAGATACTGGATAGGTTATTGTCGTGGCATGGTAAACTTTCAACAATAGAATTGATACGACGCACTGTGAAATAAAAATTGTCGGACATGATCGCCTCCACCAACAGGTATGACACATGATTATGATAATCAAAGACTACACGACTTATCAGTGGACTATGGATACATGGAGAGATATGATTACTGACAGGTCCTGTCTTAGTCCAGACAGGATCTGGAGAAGGTAATAGGGGCATTGACTTCTTAATATTATACCACAATACAATGTAATCACATTCAAGCTCAATGAGTTAAATGTCAGTGTGCAACCAGCCACCGTATTCCCTAGTATAGCCGTGATATAGTTCAATGTCAGTGTACAACCAGCCACCGTATTCCCTAGTATAGCCGTGATATAGTTCAATGTCAGTGTGCAACCAGCCACCGTATTCCCTAGTATAGCCGTGATATAGTTCAATGTCAGTGTACAACCAGCCACCGTATTCCCTAGTATAGCCGTGATATAGTTCAATGTCAGTGTACAACCAGCCACCGTATTCCCTAGTATAGCCGTGATACAGTTCAATGTCAGTGTGCAACCAGCCACCGTATTCCCTAGTATAGCCGTGATACAGTTCAATGTCAGTGTGCAACCAGCCACCGTATTCCCTAGTATAGCCGTGATACAGTTCAATGTCAGTGTACAACCAGCCACCGTATTCCCTAGTATAGCCGTGATATAGTTCAATGTCAGTGTACAACCAGCCACTTTATTCCCTAGTATAGCTGTGATATAGTTCAATGTCAGTGTACAACCAGCCACCGTATTCCGTAGTATAGCCGTGATATAGTTCAAATAACTCAAGCTGTTACTAATAAATAAACTTCAATGTCTATGGATGTCAAACCTACTACAACCGTACAACGACATGTATCGACCTTACAATGTATATGAGAACTAGGTAGGCCATTTCATCAAATAACATTGGTATTACAATATTCACGGGGGAAAAACACAATATCAAACCAAAAAAATGCACGGGTAACTAGGACTCGATATGAATTAATATACTATTTCATGTATTCTTTTGCTTCTTTCCTTTCTAACTATTTTCAGATTTGAAAATCTATTTCCAAGGATTTCCTTCCATTCACCTTACGCTTACTGTGATGACTACATCAAGGCGTGCCCGTTCTTTGATGCTGTTTTCCCATCTGTTTTTATCTTTTTATTCCCTTCGCCAAATCACCATTCTCAGCAAAATGCTTTCTGCAAGTCTGAACGAGCTGTATATACAGTGTGATTCCAATCTTCGTACGCCTCGCAACTTGAAATCAGAACGATTTTTTTTCAAGTAAAATTCAGCTAGTTATTCCTGCATTGCCTCGGATTTCGAACAGTATACGTTCTGTTCTGGAGCTCTCGCGGTTATTGATTTTTTCTTCTAGTTAGTTGCTGTTAAGTTTGACTATTATACTTATATATAAATATACTGCTTCCATCTGGTTTTCTCCGAGAATATTTTGGTCTTCCTCTCTGCCCTTTTCTTGGGATTCAAAAAAAGGGCCTGTTGTGTAATACTCTTCAGTTGACTTCGGCAATGTGTGTCCTATCCAGCGATATCATTATCGCCGTTATCTCTTTATCCACTGATATTTTTTCTGGTACATTTCCATTATTCTATTTTAGTGATTTTGTCCTACCATTTCAATTTTTTATTCTGCGTAAGCATCCATTAATGAAGGACTGCATCCTCATGTTTGTCATTTTTGTTCTTCTCCATGTTTCACAGTCATAAAATAGGACGGACTTAACATTGAACATGAACATTTTTATTTTTGTATTTAACATATATGGCAGCCGTGATAGCTCAGTGGTTAGTGAACTGGAATACAATGGACAAGAGGTAGGGTTCGTTCCCAACCGACGGTTTCCGGGTTCACTCAGCCTTAAATGGGTACCGGATTTTTTTCTGGGAAAGTAAAGCGCACGAGCGTAATACCGAACACATTACCCCACAAATCATGTGCTGAAGGTCTGTAAAGTTTATGGTCACTAGCACCATATTCCCTATACGCTACTTGGCGAGACAGGGCTCTTTACTTATATATATATATATATATATATATATATATACATATATACATATATATATATATAAGCAGTCGCACAGATGGTGGACATTATTTATTTATTAACTAAACCATGTACCCACAAGCGATATTGTAAATATTACACAAATCACAATGAGCTCATCCCTAAAATAATACGGCAGACAAGATACAAATAATCAACAGTATATACTCCAACGTGTAGACCAGATCTAGAACTCGCTGAGACAAATGTCGACAAAAGAGAAATAATGGCAGAATATTGGACCTACATGAAACAAAATATCGGAGCACATATGAAGTATTCCGGTGAGCAATGGTGATGATGACCCTAACAATATACTGGAGATTTGTTATAGGTTGACTCACAGAAGTGTGTCAGGCTAGAACTGAATCGATCTTCACTTTATTACCAAGTGAGCTGAATTGACTGAAGCATGTCAGGCCCTTTTTCGGCGATTGAGATCCTACCTGCACTATCATCATCATTATCATGTACCATACCGTTGGCGTAGGCGATCGTGTCCGTCCACAATCATCTATCTATAAAGCATCGTATCAGTTCTGTTGTTGACTGCTTTCCATGCCATGACACCAAGCTGTCCAGTATTTTCTCTCTGTCGTCCGCGATCTCTCTTTCCTTTTATTTTGCCAGTTGTAACCAAGTATTCCAACTGTCCTCTTCTCATGATGGGCCCGATACATGTTGATTGTTTCTTTCTGATGTTTTTTAGGAGTTGCCTTTTTGTGTTGGCCTCTTTGATAGCTTCCTCATTGGTCTTTTTAGCTGTCCAGGGAACTTTCAACATTCTTCTGAGAAATCCCATCTCTGTGGCCTCTAAACGTCTTTTTATTTGTTTGTCTACTGTCCATGATTCGCTTCCATAGGTCAGAATTGGTTCTATATAGCACCGATGAACTCTCTTTCTCATTTCTATTGACATAGATTTGTTGCATAAGATATTTATCATTTTCTGAAATGCTATTTTGGCCTGAGCTATTCTGCTTTTTATTTCTGTGGTGCATCTTCCATCCGATGTTATTATTGTGTCCAAGTATTTGACGCGTTGCACTTGTTTCAAATTTGTCCTGTTTATTTTCTTGCTGCATGCTGGTGATGATTGTTTCTTCGATATGACCATTACTTCTGTTTTCTTACTATTCAAACCTTTCTTGATGCTTTCTTTTACAATTATGTCTATCATTTCTTGTACTTCATTCTCTGTCTCTGCTATTAAGACTGTGGCATCCGCATATTGCAAATTATTTATGTTGTGACCGTTGACTTCAATTCCTTTTTTGTCTACTATTGATCTCACAATATGTTCTGTGATTTGTCATGATTAGTCTAGGCAATATAAGAAGGTAGTTTGTCATTCTTTTCCTTCTTGGCAGTGACTGTACTAGTCGAAGATCGCAGCCATTGTCTCTATACTTGAGACCATCTGCCTGCCATCGCGGTGTGGTCTCTATACCTGCCCTATAAACATTTTCTATCGTCAAAAATGAATTGCATAGTATCTTCCTCATTTTTTGGAAAGCCGTTTTTGCTTGAGCCATTCTGCATCTCACCTCTTTTGTACATCTTCCGTCTGAGGTTAAAATAGTTCCCAAATATTTAAATTCATTTAGCTGTTTTAATATTGTTCGAAAAGGCTCCGTCTCCAAGATGGCGGATCTAGTCCACGTCCTCTCGATCGCTGCAGAGAGTGCATCCAGGGTCTGATTAATTTCGGTTCTCCGTTGCACTTTTCTGCATTAAAGTCAAAATGATGATATACTTAATACATCTGTGCCGCTAAAGCGAGGTCGTAGGCCGACAACAGTCCGTTTTTGACAAATCATCAAGTGTTGTGAATGAGACCTTCCACCGTCTATCTTGATCTGTGCTTTACGACACATTGGTGCTGTACATGACCGTTGTTGGAATTCCTTGACGCAAGTTAATTCCATGTTACTCATTAATGTAAACTACGCCGTCAGCCGCAGTTTTGTCTCTTTGGGGAATTTACTTCCTGTTTTGTTCGTCGTAGGCTGCTTACACTAGAGTAATCAGAAATCTAGAGATTGTTTTCGACATTGTTGTGTGCTACGTCATCGTAATGGTTCCCTAGACCGGCCGTGCGCTAATCTTACGGTCTCCTGTTTGATGTGCGACGGGGATAATTTGACGACTGAGTCTATATGTTCGGAATTGGAGTCAACAACGATGGTCTAACATCATCAAGGGCTACGACGATCATCATTTTAAAGAGGACGTGAATTACCGGTATATGGGGATAGGCGGCGGGAACAATTGAAGGCTATGCACGAAAAGTGTTCTTTGTTGCAGTTTTTTCATATTCCAAGTCGCATGTCTGTGTTAGTCACCTCTAGTGACTCGGGCAGATGGTGCTCGTAAACCTGGGAAGGCCGACCATCTAAGGGCAGAATCCCCCTACAGAAAAGATCATCTGCTGCCTTGCAGGAAGATTGGGGACAATCAAAGGCTAAGGAAAGCAAACCTGAACAAAATGCTTCATGGCTGAAATCGGATGCACTGCGCCATTGGCGCAGAACACAGTGCAACGTTTTAACAGGTATTCAAGCGGAGTGGATCTAACAGACTTAAACAGACAGCTGTCTTCGTGTGAGAGTCGGGAGTCCTACACTGATTGAGTCCTGATCGCAGATATACATATATATATATATATATATATATATATATATATATATATATATATATATATATATATACGACAAAAAAGTTACGACAGTGGTATTCTGTTGCCTTACGTCGGTTTGTTTACGGTTGGCTCCGCTAGCCTTGGACTAAAAAGTCTCACCCACGTGGTAGTGGGGTTGTTTTACTTCGGGGTATCCTCCCTTAGCCTTTTACTCTCCCGAGCGTACCTGCAAGGCAGCAGTGCAGAATATCATGTACTGTTTACTGCATACAGTAGCAGGTAAAATTACCGAAGAAAAAGAGTTCTTAAATGTTATGTAGATCCAGTCTCGACATAGGGAAGTGAATCATGGACAATAGGACAACAGACAAGAAAATCACTGGAGTCTGTAGAAATGTGGTTTTACAGAAGAATGTTGAGAATACCATGGACAGCTAAGCAGAGTAATGAAAATGTTCTGAAAGAGGTCAAAGCAAAAAGAGAGCTAATTTCCAATATTAGAAAGAAACAATCATAATTTTTTAGCCATGTAATGAGAAGAGAACAACTGGAATATATTGTAATAACTGGAAAAATTGAGGGACGAAGAGAGAGAGGGAAGCAAAGAGAAAAAATACCAGAAAGCTTAAGAGAATGGCAAATAACTGTCGAGATCGAAAGTTGTGGAGAGACGTGATCACCTACGCCAGCAGGCCCGATACTTGATGATGATTGACTATTTACATTGTGACCAACAGGCAATTAAATCGTTTCATCGCAAAAGAAGAAATAGAACATCAACATAACTGTAGACGGCAGAACACTAAAGAAGCAGAGGAATTTTGATATCTAAAAAATCTTGTGACAAACGACAATTCACAAACTGCAGAAATAGACTCATGATGCAACAAAGCATGGCAAATCATTGGACAGCTATAACCACTATTGTCCAACAAGGAAATAACTCTAGAGGCAAAACGGGCACTATACAATGCAATCTTCATTCCAACGTTGTGCTACCAATGCCAGACCTGGACCCTAAATGCAAGAACAATAAGAAAAATAACCTCTATTGAGATGAAATGTGTTAGACGAGTGACAGGAAACAGTCTGGGAGACAAGATAGAAATGAAAAACTGATTTTAAAAAATTAAGAATAACCTCCGCCATAGAATATATAAAGAAACAACAGTTAAAATGGTTTGGCCACGTGACAAGGCAGAAAGATCAAAACACAACACATCGAGCCTTCAACAAACGTTGCGAAAACACCAGACACAATGGCCGACCACTAAGAAGATGGATTGACGGAATATTGGCATATTAGAAGCATTAGAATATATAACAGCAGTACAGGCGAACAGAAGAGCAAAAGACCTCAGCTTATATCTCCCCTCGACGCTGAAAGTCAGGTGAAGAAGAAGATGAGGGAGAAAACAAGAAGCAGAAGAACGTTAAATCCTGGCCATCTCCTTCTTCCACCTTTTTCAGTCTCTGGAAGTTTGACTTTTCTGTTTATATCTGCTTTATAGTTGTACTTTCTTGATCGTGTTTTCTTTTAATTAGGTGTTAATATGTGTTGTCTTGTACCTGATGAAGACCGTTTTGCCGAAACGTCGTAGTATGTCTCGTCTCTGAATAGGTTTGGCTGCTTTAAAAACATTTTTTGTTTTATTTTATATGCCAGGCTAGGATATAACCCACCTTCATATATTGCTAAGCTAGCGCCCTTACCACTACACTACTGACGCCCAGAGTCTCATAGATTCAACTTCATCATCATCATCATCATCATCAAGTAACATGCCCACTGACGTAGGTGATCATGTCTCTCCACAACTTTCGATCTCCACAATTATTTGCTATTTCTGTTGTTGACCTTCTGCCAAGCCATTCTCTTAAGCTGTCTGGTATATTTTCTCTTTGCTTCCCTCTATCTCTTCGTTCCTCGATTTTTCCAGTTGTTACGATATATTCCAGCTGTTCCCTTCTCATTACATGGCCAAAAAATGATGATTGTTTCTTCCAAATATTAGAAATGATCTCTCTTTTTGCTTTGGCCTCTTTCAAAACGTTTCCATTACTCTTCTTAGCTGCCCGTGGTATTCTTAAAATTATTCTGTAAAACCACATTTCTACAGCCTCCAGTAATTTTCTTGTCTGTTGTCCTATTGTCCATGATTCACATCCATATGTTAAGACAGGCTCTACATAACATTTAAGAACTCTTTTTTCTAATTTTACAGTCAAAAATGGATTGCACAGTATCTTCCTCATTTGGAACGATATTAAAACAGATAAATGAATTTAAATATCTTGGAACAATGTTAACCTCAAATGGTAGATGTAAGAAAAGGTGAGATGCAGAATAACTCAGGCAAAATCAGCTTTCCCCATTGATTAAACCTTTCAAAACAAAACCTTTAAAATGGCCAACTTCATCATGTCGCAATGACCAACATCATCATGTCGCAATGAACAACATCATCATGTCACAATGACCAACATCATCATTTCACAATGACCAAAATCATCATATGGCAATGACCAACATCATCATGTCGCAATGACTAACTTCATCATGTCGCAATGACTAACTTCATCATGTCGCAATGACTACTAACTTCATCATGTCGCAATGAATAACTTCATCATGTCGCAATGGCAAACATCATCATGTCGCAATGACTAACTTCATCATGTCGCAATGGCAAACATCATCATGTCGCAATGACTAACTTCATCATGTCGCAATGACTAACTTCATCATGTCGCAATGACTAACTTCATCATGTCGCAATGACTAACTTCATCATGTCGCAATGACTAACTTCATCATGTCGCAATGACTAACTTCATCATGTCGCAATGACTAACTTCATCATGTCGCAATGACTAACTTCATCATGTCGCAATGACCAACATCATCATGTCGCAATGACTAACTTCATCATGTCGCAACGGCAAACATCATCATGTCGCAATGACTAACTTCATCATGTCGCAATGACTAACTTCATCATGTCGCAATGACTAACTTCATCATGTCGCAATGACGAACATAATCATGTCACAATGACCAACATCATCATGTCACAATGACCAACACCATCATGTCACAATGACCAACATCTTTATGTCGCAATGACTAACATCATCATGTCGCAATGACGAACACCATCATGTCACAATGACTAACATCATCATGTCACAATGACTAACTTCATCATGTCGCAATGACGAACATAATCATGTCACAATGACCAACATCATCATGTCACAATGACCAACACCATCATGTCACAATGACCAACATCTTCATGTCGCAATGACTAACATCATCATGTCGCAATGACCAACATCATCATGTCGCAATGACCAATGTCATCATGTGGCAATGACTAACATCATCATGTCGCAATGACCAATATCATCATGTGGCAATGACCAACATCATCATGTCGCAATGACCAACATCATCATGTGGCAATGACCAACATCATCATGTCGCAATGACCAACATCATCATGTGGCAATGACCAACATCATCATGTCGCAATGACCAACATCATCATGTGGCAATGACCAACATTATCATGTCACAATGACCAACATCATCATGTGGCAATGACCAACATCATCATGTGGCAATGACCAACATCATCATGTCGCAATGACCAACATCATCATGTGGCAATGACCAACATCATCATGTCACAATGACCAATACCATCATGTGGCAATGACCAACATCATCATGTCGCAATGACCAACATCATCATGTGGCAATGACCAACATCATCATGTCGCAATGACCAACATCATCATGTGGCAATGACCAACATCATCATGTGTTAATGACAATATCATCATGTGGCAATGGCCAACATCATCATGTGGCAATGACCAACATCATCATGTGGCAATGACCAATGTCATCATGTCGCAATGACCAACATCATCATGTGGCAAAGACCAACATCATCATGTGGCAATGAACAATGTCATCATGTGGCAATGACCAATATCATCATGTCGCAATGACCATCATCATCATGTGGCAATGACCAACATCATCATGTGGCAAAGACCAACATCATCATGTGGCAAGGACCAACATCATCATGTGGCAATGATCAACATCATCATGTGGCAAAGACCAACATCATCATGTGGCAAATACCAACATCATCATGTCGCAATGACCAATGTCATCATGTCGCAATGACCAACATCATCATGTGGCAAAGACCAACATCATCATGTCGCAATGACCAATGTCATCATGTGGCAATGACTAACATCATCATGTGGCAATGACGAACATCATTATGTCGCAATGACCAACATCATCATGTGGCAATGACCAATGTCATCATGTGGCAATGACTAACATCATAATGTGGCAATGACCAATAACATCATGTCGCAATGATCAACATCATCATGTGGCCCTGTGCTGGGGATTTTCAAAATCAAGGAACGACCCTTTCAAAGTGATGACAATGTTTCTAGCTCAAAGTTCTCCATTTTCGTAGACCCACACTGCATTAGCTACTGATACACGTACCTCTAACTGATACGCGTACCTCTAACTGATACACGTACCTCTATTTATGCTTTTCCTCTTCAGAATTTCAAAAGCAGTTTCAGAACAGAGATCCAAGCCTTCAAGTTTATTTGCTATTTTTTTTTATTTACCACATGTCGCTTTTTCTAGCTACCATATGTATTGTCATGAAGACGTCTCCGTTTAATTTTTATCAGCTTCATTGGTTGTTAATCCCTTTCCCTACGTAGACAGGAGAACGTATTATAATGTTTCTGTGTGTTGAGATACTTTTGTTGCGCTTCCTGGCTTATTTTTTTTAATTCCTTGAGTTGTGTTCTCTATTATTACTGGGAATGGCTTCCTCCACATTGGGTGTATATATGCAAGGCTACGTGCTTTTATTGTTGATAAAAATGTTTTGAATGTGCCCTTTACACAGCTTTTGTGGGTTTCACACAAAGTTATTTATTTGGAGTCTGCCCTTTACAAAACCATTTTTATTTTTTTGCTCTGGTGTATAGCGTGAACAGCAAACATTCGGAATTTTTTTGGCTCTTTTTCAGTTGGCTGTTGGGTCATGCCGTCCCCCTCACAAGGGCTTTGAACTTTGTCCAATTCTGTGTAATTATTGACCTCAGGTGTAGCTACCACTGCTCAGTTTTGTAATTTGTAGAATTTCAAAAAGGCAAGTTTTCCCGGTATTACCCATTAGCTAACTAGTTATACACACCTCACGTAATTTACTTACTTAGCACTCGCATGTACTATAAGTACAGAACTAATAAAGTGGTTTTCCCACTAGAAACAGTGTCGTGCGATTCTTGACATTACTTCACGTTCATTAAAAGAGAAGGGAGAAAAACAAGAGGCAGCCCTAGAGTAAGATGGACAGACAACATTAAAGAAACGTTACAATAATAACAATTGACAAAGAGTCTTCTTCTTCTGTCCTTCCTCATTTGCCTTTCAGCGTCGAGGGGAGATATAATTTGCAGCCTTTTGCTCTAATGTTCGCTTCTGTTGCTGTTATGTTTCCTAGTGCTTCTAATATTGCATCGATCCATCTTTTTCATGGTCGACCTTGGGTCTGGTGTTCTCGCAACGTTTATTGAAGGCTCGTTGTGTTGTATTTTGATCTTTCTGCCTTGTCACGTGGCCGAACCATTTTATCTGTTGTTTCTCTATATATTCTATGGTGGGGGTTATTCCTAGCTTTTTTCTCAGTTCTTCATTTCTGTTCTTATCTCTCAGACTGTTTCCTGTCATTCGTCTAACACATTTCATCTCAGTAGAGGTTATTTTTTTATTGTTCTTGTATCTAGGGTCCGTTGGTAGCACAACGTTGGGATGAAGATTGTTTGTACAGCGCCCGTATTGCCTCTAATTTCTTGTTGGACAACAGTAGTGATAGCTGTCCAATGATTTGACCAGCTTTAATGCATCTTGAGTCTATCTCTGCTGTTTGTGAATTGTCGTTTGTCACTAAGCTGCATAGGTATTTGAATTCATCTACTTGTTTTAGTTACCTGCCGTATATAGTTATGTTAATGTTCTGTTTATCTTTGACGACACTCATAACTTCTGTTTTTTTTATGTTGATCTTCAAGTTGTATTTTGTGCTTGTGCCGTTGAGTCTATTGAAGTGTTCTTGTAGGTCTTCTATTTGTCCATTCATTAGCGCCTGATCGTCTGTAAATAAAAGCTCGCTGACCTCTTTCACATTTAGTGCAGCTGTTTGAAAGTTAAGAACCAGAACTTTATATTTTCCTCGACACCCGAATGGGTACAGGAGTAAATGAATAAAGAAGAAATATCCCGTAAACACAGTTAACCGACTGCTTGAGTGAGTTGTCTTGCCATGATTATCGAATTCATTGCCATAGCTTGCCCGTTAGACGATGATCAAAATGTGTGACCAAAAATTGTAGACATACCCAGATGTAGAACACGACTGGAAAGATCCAGGCAAGCGTACCTAAGTGTTACCACGGACACCACCTGACAAAAGAAGAAGAGGCAGACCGTTGGGGACAAAGCGACGAACCACACATGATTGGTGGCCTCGTTGGGAAAACCACCGGACTGGGCTACAGACTTTCGGACAACCCGTCTTTGATTCCCGCTGGAAGCAGTGTCAGTTGTACTCGTGGTTGGAATAAAAAAAAATACCCCCGCGATCGACCCAGCCGCTGACAGAAATGGGTACCAGGATTATAGTACTCTAGGAAGGTAAGGAACGCGGCCTCGCATCGTGAGTTTCGATGCTTGAAGCGACACTATCAAGTGCATATGGTCGGCCGAGCACATATGGGTGAAAACTCGCGTGCTAAGACGCCGATTCAAGTCTCGTACTTTACCATTACGTCGCCTTGTTTGGCCACTTCGTCTATAGCAGTGTTTACAGTTGGTAGCGTATATAGGATTATGTGATACGAGCTGGCCACTTCGTCTATAGCAGTGTTTACAGTTAGTAGCGTATATAGGATTATGTGATACGAGCTGGCCAGTTTGTCTATAGCAGTGGTTACAGTTGGTAGCGTATATAGGATTATGTGATACGAGCTGTCCAGTTTGTCTATAGCAGTGTTTACAGTTGGTAGCGTATATAGGATTATGTGATACAAACTGGCCAGTTTGTCTATAGCAGTGTTTACAGTTGGTAGCGTATATAGGATTATGTGATACGAGCTGGCCAGTTTGTCTATAGCAGTGTTTACAGTTGGTAGCGTATATAGGATTATGTGATACGAGCTGGCCAGTTTGTCTATAGCAGTGTTTACAGTTGGTAGCGTATATAGGATTATGTGATACGAACTGGCCAGTTTGTCTATAGCAGTGTTTACAGTTAGTAGCGTATATAGGATTATGTGATACGCGCTGGCCAGTTCGTCTACAGCAGTGTTTACAGTTGGTAGCGTATATAGGATTATGTGATACGAACTGGCCAGTTTGTCTATAGCAGTGTTTACAGTTGGTAGCGTATATAGGATTATGTGATACGAACTGGCCAGTTCGTCTATAGCAGTGTTTACAGTTGGTAGCGTATATAGGATTATGTGATACGAGCTGGCCACTTCGTCTATAGCAGTGTTTACAGTTAGTAGCGTATATAGGATTATGTGATACGAGCTGGCCAGTTTGTCTATAGCAGTGGTTACAGTTGGTAGCGTATATAGGATTATGTGATACGAGCTGTCCAGTTTGTCTATAGCAGTGTTTACAGTTGGTAGCGTATATAGGATTATGTGATACAAACTGGCCAGTTTGTCTATAGCAGTGTTTACAGTTGGTAGCGTATATAGGATTATGTGATACGAGCTGGCCAGTTTGTCTATAGCAGTGTTTACAGTTGGTAGCGTATATAGGATTATGTGATACGAGCTGGCCAGTTTGTCTATAGCAGTGTTTACAGTTGGTAGCGTATATAGGATTATGTGATACGAACTGGCCAGTTTGTCTATAGCAGTGTTTACAGTTAGTAGCGTATATAGGATTATGTGATACGCGCTGGCCAGTTCGTCTACAGCAGTGTTTACAGTTGGTAGCGTATATAGGATTATGTGATACGAACTGGCCAGTTTGTCTATAGCAGTGTTTACAGTTGGTAGCGTATATAGGATTATGTGATACGAACTGGCCAGTTCGTCTATAGCAGTGTTTACAGTTGGTAGCGTATATAGGATTATGTGATACGAGCTGGCCAGTTTGTCTATAGCAGTGTTTACAGTTGGTAGCGTATATAGGATTATGTGATACGAGCTGGCCAGTTTGTCTATAGCAGTGTTTACAGTTGGTAGCGTATATAGGATTATGTGATACGAGCTGGCCAGTTTGTCTATAGCAGTGTTTACAGTTGGTAGCGTATATAGGATTATGTGATACGAACTGGCCAGTTCGTCTATAGCAGTGTTTACAGTTGGTAGCGTATATAGGATTATGTGATACGAGCTGGCCAGTTTGTCTATAGCAGTGTTTACAGTTGGTAGCGTATATAGGATTATGTGATACAAACTGGCCAGTTTGTCTATAGCAGTGTTTACAGTTGGTAGCGTATATAGGATTATGTGATACGAGCTGGCCAGTTTGTCTATAGCAGTGTTTACAGTTGGTAGCGTATATAGGATTATGTGATACGAGCTGGCCAGTTTGTCTATAGCAGTGTTTACAGTTGGTAGCGTATATAGGATTATGTGATACGAGCTGGCCAGTTTGTCTATAGCAGTGTTTACAGTTGGTAGCGTATATAGGATTATGTGATACGAGCTGGCCAGTTTGTCTATAGCAGTGTTTACAGTTGGTAGCGTATATAGGATTATGTGATACGAACTGGCCAGTTCGTCTATAGCAGTGTTTACAGTTGGTAGCGTATATAGGATTATGTGATAAGCGCTTAAAGCCCTTCTGGGTATCAAAGTGACCATCCTGTACGGGGACTTGGCGAGTGTGTAGAGGAAACAAAAGGCCACGTACTGCATGATCTGTTGCTGCGGGTCCATCTTTCAGGCTCTGGAGCGCGGCTAATGACCAAGCTATCCCGAATGTTCCTGTTGCACTTAAAAATCACAGGTTGGGGAGAGGGAATAAAATAGTAGGCGAAGTCGTGTGGAATTGGGGTGGGAGAACGGTAGGTGCGGCTTCACGATCGGGAGCGCAGCCAGGTTGTGAGGGTGGTTGGTAAGAGATTAAACGCGGGGGTAAGAGAGAGAACGTGGGGATAAGAGAGAACGCGGGGAAAAGAGAGAACGTGAGGGTAAGAGAGAACGTTAGGATAAAAGAGAGAACGTTGGGGTAAGAGAGAGAAATTGGGGGTAAGAGAGAACGTTAGGATAAAAGAGAGAACATGGGGGTAATAAAGAGAGAACATGGGAGTAAGAGAGAGAACATGGGGGTAAGAGAGAGAACATGGGGGTAAGAGAGAAAACTTGGGTGTAAGAGAGAGAACTTGGGGGTAAGAGAGAGAACGTGAGGGTAAGAGAAAGAACGTGGGGGTAAGAGAGAGAACATGGGGTAAGAGAGAGAACATGGGGTAAGAGAGAGAACATGGGGTAAGAGAGAACATATAGGAAAGAGGGAGAACGTGGTGGTAAGAGAGAGAATGTGGGGATAAGAGAGAGAACTTGGGGGTAAGAAAGAGGACACGGGGATAAGAGAGAGAACATTGTGGTAAAAGAGAGAACGTGAGGGTAAGAGAAAGAACGTGGGGGTAAGAGAGAGAACATGGGGTAAGAGAGAGAACATGGTGTAAGAGAGAGAACATGGGGTAAGAGAGAACATATAGGAAAGAGGGAGAACGTGGTGGTAAGAGAGAGAACGTGGGGATAAGAGAGAGGACACGGGGATAAGAGAGAGAACGCGGGGGGTAAGAGAGAGAACGTGGGGATAAAAGAGAGAACGTGGTTGTAAGAGGGAGAACGTTGGGGTAAGAGGGAGAACGTTGGGGTAAGAGGGAGAACGTGGGGGTAAGAGAGAGAACGTGGTTGTAAGAGGGAGAACGTGGGGTAAGAGGGAGAACGTGGGGTAAGAGGGAGAACGTGGTTGTAAGAGGGAGAACGTGGTTGTAAGAGGGAGAACGTGGGGTAAGAGGGAGAACGTGGTTGTAAGAAGGAGAACGTGGTTGTAAGAGGGAGAACGTGGAGTAGGAGGGAGAACGTGGTTGTAAGAGGGAGAACGTGGTTGTAAGAGGGAGAACGTGGGGTAAGAGAGAGAACGTGGTTGTAAGAGGGCGAACGTGGGGTAAGAGGGAGAACGAGGGGGTAAAAGAGAAGGCTGAAATAAGTGAGAGAACCTAAGGTTAGGAGCTTGGGTGCAGGTAACAGGGAACACTCTCTGGAAGGTAGAGCACTGGACAGACAAAATAGAAAAGAGGAATCAGGTTATCATCAAACGTCAGAGATAACAAAATAAAAGACAACAGGAATCAGGCTATCGCCAAAAGTTAGATAGCGATCATAAAATAGAAGACAATAGGAATCAGCCTATCGCCAAAAGTTAGATAGCGATCATAAAATAGAAGACAATAGGAATCAGGCTATCGCCAAATGTTTGATAGCGATCATAAAATAGAAGACAATAGGAATCAGGCTATCGCCAAAAGTTAGAAATCATAAAATAGAAGACAATAGGAATCAGGCTATCGGCAAAAGTTAGATAGAGATCACAAAATGGAAGACAATAGGAATCAGGCTATATCACCAAAAATTAGATAAAGATCATAAAATAGAAGACAATAGGAATCAGTCTATCACTAAAAGTTAGATAGAGATCATAAAATAGAAGACAATAGAAATTAGAAGACAATAGGAATCAGTCTATCACCAAAAGTTAGATAGAGATCATAAAATAGAAGACAATAGAAATTAGAAGACAATAGGAATCAGGCTATATCACCAAAGGTTAGATAGAGATCATAAAATAGAACACTATAGGAATCAGGCTATATACCAAAAATTAGATAAAGATCATAAATTAGAAGACAATAGGAATCAGGCTATATCACCAAAGGTTAGATAGAGATCATAAAATAGAACACTATAGGAATCAGGCTATATACCAAAAATTAGATAAAGATCATAAAATAGAAGACAATAGGAATCAGTCTATCACCAAAAGTTAGATAGAGATCATAAAATAGAAGACAATAGGAATCAGGCTATCGCCAAAAGTTAGATAGAGATCATAAAATAGAAGACAATAGGAATCAGGCTATCACCAAAAGTTAGATAGTATCACCAAAAGCTATATAGCAATAATAAAATACAAAACAACAACACATTCATTTCAAACATTTCTTGGAGGATAATTCTAACAAACCTCCGACTAACAATTAAGACAGAATAAACCCCTAATGCAACATGTCGTTTGTGTCCATATTTATTAAATTATCCAAGCATTTTAAGGGATAACGTGGTCAATATTACACCAGTGCTGTCTTTCTTTCACAGATAAAACCTAGCACTATTCGCTCTGGGTAACCCATAACTCCTGGCGCTAACTTGACCTCTTGACCTCAGTAGGTCAGCGTTGTAAATAGTGTCAAATGACAACGGGGGAAAGTATCAGGAAAAAGAAGATGCTTGGGAGGAGATTTCAGAATAGTTAAAGGATACATGCGAATTGCCTTTCTGAATCCGGATGTGTTGGGCCGAAAGGAGAAATGTGACAGTTAAACTGCAACTTACAACACAACGCAGACACGTCGACTTAACGTCCTTTTAAGGGCGGATGACGAAGAGGTGTACTTCTTTAGTCATCGGGTGAACGCAAACAAGCACGCGAATTGCTCGGTACTGATAAAGTAGGAAAAATAAATAAAACAATGCGAACAATAATGTAAGCGTCAATGCTGCTTACACGGCACATGATGATAACAGTATTTAATTAAGTGATTTGAAAAATGTGTGGGCCCTTGTTTATAACTGACGTGGATCCCATATGATATCAGATCTTTGATCCCTTGTTTATAACTGACGTGGATCCTATATAATATCAGGTCTTTGATCCCTTGTTTATAACTGACGTGGATCCCATATGATATCAGATCTTTGAGCCCTTGTTTATAACTGACGTGGATCCCATATGATATCATATCTTTGATCCCTTGTTTATAACTGACGTGGATCCCATATGATATCAGATCTTTGATCCCTTGTTTATAACTGACGTGGGTCCCATATGATATCAGATCTTTGATTCCTTGTTTATAACTGACTTGGATCCCATATGGTATCAGATCTTTGAGCCCTTGTTAATAACTGACGTGGGTCCCATATGATATCAAATCTTTGATCCCTTGTTTATAACTGACGAGGATCCCATGTGATATCAAATCTTTGATCCCTTGTTTATAACTGACGTGGATCCTATATGATATCAGATCTTTGATCCCTTGTTTATAACTGACGTGGATCCCATATGATATCAGATCTTTGATCCCTTGTTTATAACTGACGTGGATCCCATATGATATCAGAGATTTTATCCTTTGTTTATAACTGACGTGGATCCCATATGATATCAGATCTTTGAGCCCTTGTTTATAACTGATGTGGATCCCATATGATATCAGATCTTTGAGCCCTTGTTTATAACTGACGTGGATCCCATATGATATCAGAGATTTTATCCTTTGTTTATAACTGACGTGGATCCCATATGATATCAGATCTTTGAGCCCTTGTTTATAACTGACGTGGATCCCATATGATATCAGATCTTTGAGCCCTTGTTTATAACTGACGTGGATCCCATATGATATCAGATCTTTGAGCCTTTGTTTATAACTGATGTGGATCCCATATGATATGAGATCTTTGAGCCCTTGTTTATAACTGATGTGGATCCCATATGATATCAGATCTTTGATCCCTTGTTTATAATTGACGTGGATCCCATATGATATCAGATCTTTAGGCTCATGAAAAGATGACATATTTCGAAACACGTCAGTTTTTGAAGGAAAATAAAACAAATGATGAAGTCGTAAAACAACTAAAAATGAAAAGAGAACTACTAAACACAATTCAAACAAGACAAATGCGATTTTTGGGCCATGTTAAAAGACAACAGCCTACTAAAAGTAATCCTGGATGGGACAAGGTAAAAGAGGCAGAGACAGACCAAGACTAACATGGACGAGTAAAATTAAAAGATGGACAAACCAGCCTATGACAACCTGCACCATCAAAGCAAGAGACAAAGCAGAATGGCGCTCCATAGTAGCCAACCTTCGTTGCGGAGATGGCACTCGATGATGATGTCTGCTTTAGTACAAATATAAATGTACTAAATATATATCAGATACGATAGTGTGACTCTAGTTTTGGTTAAGTAAAGCTAGGGGAAATGGACAAAAATGTTTATAGAAAAAAAAAATAAACGGTATGGTTCACGTAACAAGTCAACAACGCAACCCAGAACGACGTTTCGGCGCAGTAAGCCTTCATCAGGAACATACATACAACACACGTAGAAATATGTGTTTAAAATAAAAAATAAAAAATATATTATAAATAAACTATAATTTCAAATAGAAAGAGAAATGAAAGGAAAATAAAATAAAGTCTTCCCTGTATGTTATGGTGCGGCAAGAATAGAAGTGCGTAAACATACAGGGAAGACTTTATTTGATTTTCCTTTCATTTCTTCTTCTAGTTCGATGTTATTATATATTTTATTATTATTATTGCTTTTTTTTAATTTTAAGTACATATTTGTACGTGTGTTGTATGTTTGTTCCTGTTGAAGGTATATTGCACCGAAACGTCGTTCTGGTTTGTGTTGTCCACTTGTTATGTGAAGCTTTAACCATACCGCTTTTTTTTCTATAAAACTGTTTTTCTTCATTTCCCCTCACTATTAGCTTCACTGCAGCTTCGCATTTTGATACTTGTATGTGCATTTCTTTGCTTTGACCTTCTTTGGTAAAGCTACTAATATGTCAAATATTACTCCCAACATAGTGTGTACTTTAAGTGTACTCATTATTTTAGCCGAACTGACCTGGTAACGACATGTCACACGGTCCGCGGGTCTTACCAGCCAATACCGTTCTGCAAAAAACTTTAATAAACAAAAGAAGACAGAAATGACTAAATAAAAGAATTAATTAGAGAATTGATAGAAATATATTTTGTTGTTCATCAGGTGTAAGACATGGGTGAGTACTATCCTTCCTACTGTTTATTACAAACATGGACCATATATGCAAGTTAGCCAACCCATCAGAGACGGAGAGATCAACGAGCTTTTATTTGAAGACGATCAGGCACTAAAACATGAAACAATAGAAGACCTACAAGAACACTTAAATAAACTCAACAGCTCAGGCACAAAATGCAACATGAAAATCAAAATCAACAAAACAGAAGTCACGAATGTCGCCAAAGATAAACAGAACATCAACATAACTATAGAAGGCAGGCAACTAAAACAAGTAGAGGAATTCAAATACCTAGGAAGTTTAATGACAAACGGTAATTCTCAAACAGCAGAGATAGAATCAAGATGCAACAAAGCTTGTCAAATCCTTGGACAGCTATCACCACTATTGTCCAACAAGGAAATAACTCTTGAGGCAAAACGAGCACTATACAACACAATCTTCATCCCAACGTTGTGCTACCAATGCCGGAACTGGCCCTAGATGCGAGAACAATAAGGAAAATAACCTCTACTGAGATGAAATGTGTTAGACGAATGACAGGAAACAGTCTGAGAGATAAGATCAGAAATGAAGAAGTGAGAAAAAAGCTAGGAATAGCCCCCGCCATAGAATACACAAGGAAACAACAGATAAAATGGTTTGGCCACGTGACAAGGCAGAAAGTTAAAAAACACAATACAACGAGCCTTCAACAAAGGTTGTGAGAACACCAGACCCAAGGGTCGACCACGTAAAAGATGGATCGATGGAATATTAGAAGTACTAGGAAACATAACAGCAGCAGAGGCGAACAGAAAAGCAAAATACCGCAAATTATATCTCCCCTCGACGCTGACGGCAGATCAGGAAGGAAAGAATGAGAGGAAGAAGGTCCAGTGCTCTCTAAATCGAGACGATCGGAAGGAAATTGTAAAAATGTCATCTATGGTGTCCAAGCGACTGTCATGGCTACGGTATCATTGATTGAATATTGAATGTCATCTATGGTGTCCAAGCGACTGTCATGGCTACGGTATCATTGATTGAATATTGAATGTCATCTATGGTGTCCAAGCGACTGTCATGGCTACGGTATCATCGATTGAATATTGAATGTCATCTATGGTGTCCAAGCGACTGTCAGGGCTACGGTATCATCGATTGAATATTGAATAACATGTACCATAAAAATATATAAGATGTAACTGAGCCACTTATACAGTCACGTAGTGAATGAATATGTTACTAAGATAACAAAACATACATACCCACACTCACATACTGTGTTCATTAAGTGTACTAAAAATACTAAAATATATATAATACAACTGAGCGGCTATACAGTGACATAGTGGATAGGTTACTTATAAAACATACTCACATACTGTCTGTGTTCATTAAGTGTACTAAAATATATATAAGATATAAATGAGCGACTATAGAAGATAGATTTGAAAACATGCACTCAATGCTGGATCTTTAGCTTTAGTAGCCTTAAAATATAATCTACATATGGATGATTCTATAAGGTTAATTATGAAAGTATTAGTATTTAATCGTCATCATCAATTACCGTGCCTGCTGGCCTGGGTGATCATGTCTCTCCACAACTTTCGATCTCGACAGTTATTTATTATTAATGTTGACCTTCTGCCAAACCATTCTATTAAACTGTCTGATATCTTTTCTCTTTGCTTCCCTCTGTATCTTCCTGCCTCGATTTTTTCGAGTTGTCACAATTCAATATATTCTAGCTGTTCCCTTCTCATTACATGACCAAAAAATGATGATTGTTTCTTCCTAATATTGGAAATTAGCTCTCTTTTGCTGTGGCCTCTTTCAGAATGTTATCATTACATTACTCATCTTAGATTCTTAGCTGTCCATAGTATTCTCGACATTCTTCTGTAAAACCACATTTCTACAACCTCCAGTCAGTGATTTTCTTGTCTGTTGTCCTAAATCCTACTGTCCATGATTCACATCCATATGTTAAGACTGGCTCTACATAACATTTAAGAACATCATTTAATAATATATGTTATTTATAAATTATACTATGTAAATGTAGTTTCATGTAGTCTATGTAATGTATCGCGAAACATTAAAGAGCAAAAAAAACCCCGGCAAGTTACAATGAAATATCAACAGTCAATCAACAGTTACACTGCTTTCGTCAAAATACGATTAGAAATTAATGTCCGAATTAAGGACGACCTTGCTACAGAACAATGAAGGACGAGATAGCTTTTATAAATGTTCAACTTACCTTGACATAAACGTGAACATAAACAAATAAGTTGAACACACACAAACTGGTTCTATAGCTCCCATGTAGTGTATGTAGCCCTGCGGTACAGCCCTCTGTGTCGGTTGTTGTCTGTTAACAACGTGGGAGCGGAGGGTGGTGGTTGTGGTGGTAGTGGCGGTGGTGGGCACGATGGATATCCTTCCCTCAAACGTCCGCAGTGATGTGGGGAGTGTGTAGGGAGCTGTTGTGTGTGTGTATGTGTGTGTGCTGGGGTTAAATGTCAGGTTGGAGAGGTTGCGGGGTAGGGGGAATGCGTATCTGTGGGACGGACATTTTTTTGTATGTCTCCGTATAAGGGAACGGAGGCCTTCTATCTTAAGTACGTGATGCATTGGAGTGTTGTGATTGGATACCACCACTAGGGAGGGGCGGGATGTGGGGGAGGGAGTTGGGGAGGAACGAGAAGGAACGAGTGGGCGATGGAGAGTAATGGGGAGAAAATGCTGTCTATGATGGGAGTAATGAGAAGGAATGAAGGATTAATTGGGAGTTTGAGGATTCATTTGGAGGAATGAAGAATTAATTGGAAGAAATGAGGGGGGGGGCAAGAAGGAATAATGGAAAGAAATGAGGTATAACGATGAGGAATAAAGGGATAAGGAGGGTTAGTGAGGAGGAATGAAGATATAAGGAGGGTTAGTGAGGAGGAATGAAGATATAAGGAGGGTTAGTGAGGAGGAATGAAAATATAAAGAGGGTTAGTGAGGAGGAATGAAAATATGAGGAGGGTTAGTGAGGAGGAATGAAAATATAAAGAGGGTTAGTGAGGAGGAATGAAAATATGAGGAGGGTTAGTGAGGAGGAATGAAAATATAAAGAGGGTTAGTGAGGAGGAATGAAGATATAAGGAGGGTTAGTGAGGAGGAATGAAAATATGAGGAGGGTTAGTGAGGAGGAATGAAAATATAAAGAGGGTTAGTGAGGAGGAATGAAGATATAAGGAGGGTTAGTGAGGAGGAATGAAAATATAAAGAGGGTTAGTGAGGAGGAATGAAAATATAAGGAGGGTTAGTGAGGAGGAATGAAAATATAAAGAGGGTTAGTGAGGAGGAATGAAAATATGAGGAGGGTTAGTGAGGAGGAATGAAAATATGAGGAGGGTTAATGAGGAGGAATGAAAATATGAGGAGGGTTAGTGAGGAGGAATGAAAATATGAGGAGGGTTAGTGAGGAGGAATGAAAATATAAGGAGGGTTAGTGAGGAGGAATGAAAATATAAGGAGGGTTAGTGAGGAGGAATGAAAATATAAGGAGGGTTAGTGAGGAGGAATGAAAATATGAGGAGGGTTAGTGAGGAGGAATGAAAATATGAGGAGGGTTAGTAAGGAGTAATGAAAATATAAGGAGGGTTAGTGAGGAGGAATGAAGATATAAGGAGGGTTAGTGAGGAGGAATGAAGATATAAGGAGGGTTAGTGAGGAGGAATGAAGAAATAAGGAGGGTTAGTGAGGAGGCTGTCAGGTCGGGTAATTTGACCTGCTACTGTATGCAGTAAACAGTACAACCTGTGGCTGCCCTGCTGCCTTGCAGGTATGCTCGGGATCGTAAAAGGCTAAGGAAGGTACCCTGAAGTAAAACAACTCCACTGCCTTGTGGGTGAGACTTTTTAGTCAAAGGCTAGCGGAGCCAACCATAAACAAATCGACGGAAGGCAACAGAAAACCACCATCGTAGTTTCTTTGTATAATCATGAATCACCACAACATTAGATATAACGACAACAACGTTAAGGGGAGTTCCCATGGTGAGATGAAGAATGGCTCAGGCAAAAGCAGCTTTCCAAAAAATGAGGAAAATACTACGCAATCCATTTTTGACAATAGAAACAAGAAAAAGAGCTCTTAAATGTTACGTTGAGCCAGTCTTAAAATATGGATGTGAATCTTGGACAATAGGACAACAGACAAGAAAATCACTGGAGTCTGAAGAAATGTGGTTTTACAGAAGAATATTGAGAATACCATGGACAGCTAAGAAGAGTAATGAAGAGGTTATGAGAGAGGTCAAACCAAAAAGAGAGCTAATTTCCAAAGTTAGGAAGAGACAATCATCATTTTTTTGGCCACGTAATGAGAAGAGAACAACTTGATTATATTGTAACAACAGTAAAAATTGAGGGACGAAGAGATAGATGGAAGCAAAGAGAAAAAAATAACAGACCGCTTAAGAGAATGGCTTGGCAGAAGTCAACAACAGAAATGATAAATAGCGGCCGAGATCGAAAGTTGTGGAGAGACATGATCACCTACGCCACTAGGCCCGGTACTTGATGATGATGATGAGTGAGTAGGAGTGAAGATATAAGGAGGGTTAGTTAGGAGGAATGAAGACATAAGGAGGGTTAGTGAGGAGGAATGAAGATATGAGGAGGGTTAGTGAGGAGGAGTGAAGATATAAGGAGGGTTAGTGAGGAGGAATGAAGATATGAGGAGGGATAGTGAGGAGGAATGAAGATATGAGGAGGGTTAGTGAGGAGGAATAAAGATATGAGGAGGGATAGTGAGGAGGAATGAAGATATAAGGAGGGTTAGTGAGGAGGAATGAAGATATACGGAGGGTTAGTGAGGAAGAATAAAGATATAAGGAGGGTTAGTGAGGAGGAATGAAGATATAAGGAGGATTAGTGAGGAAGAATGAAGATATAAGGAAGGTTAGTGAGGAGGAATGAAGATATGAGGAGGGTTAGTGAGGATGAATGAAGGGACAAGAAATATTAGTGAGGAGAAATAAAGGTTAATGAAGAGTGAATGAAGAATGGGGAGAAATGAGGGATAGAGAGGAATAACGAAGCGTTTACTGTGATAAATGAGAGGTGGCGAGAAGGAATGAAGGGATAATGTAGATAAATGAGAGGTGGCGAGAAGGAATGAAGGGATAATGTAGATAAATGAGAGGTGGCGAGAAGGAATGAAGGGATAATGTAGATAAATGAGAGGTGGCGAGAAGGAATGAAGGGATAATGTAGATAAATGAGAGGTGGCGAGAAGGAATGAAGGGATAATGTAGATAAATGAGAGGTGGCGAGAAGGAATGAAGGGATAATGTAGATAAATCAGAGGTGGCGAGAAGGAATGAAGGGATAATGTAGATAAATGAGAGGTGGCGAGAAGGAATGAAGGGATAATGTAGATAAATGAGAGGTGGCGAGAAGGAATGAAGGGATAATGTAGATAAATGAGAGGTGGCGAGAAGGAATGAAGGGATAATGTAGATAAATGAGAGGTGGCGAGAAGGAATGAAGGGATAATGTAGATAAATGAGAGGTGGCGAGAAGGAATGAAGGGATAATGTAGATAAATGAGAGGTGGCGAGAAGGAATGAAGGGATAATGTAGATAAATCAGAGGTGGCGAGAAGGAATGAAGGGATAATGTAGATAAATGAGAGGTGGCGAGAAGGAATGAAGGGATAATGTAGATAAATGAGGTACTGTGGAGGAAGGTAGAGATAGTGTAGATAAATGAGGTGACGTGGAGGAAGGTAGAGATAGTATGGATGAATGAGGTAACGTGGAGGAATGAAGAGAAAGTACGGATGAATGAGGTAACGTGGAGGAGTGATGAGATAGTGTAGATAAATGAGGTGACGTGGAGGAATGATGAGATAGTGTAGATAATTGAGGTAACGTGGAAGAATGAAGATATAGTATGGATGAATGAGGTAACGTGGACAAATGAAGATATAGTATGGATGAATGAGGTAACGTGGAGGAATGAAGAGATAGTTTAGATAAATGAGGGGCTGTGAAGGAATGAAGAGATAGTGTAGATAAATGAGGTAACATGGAGGAATGAAGAGATAGTATGGATGAATAAAGTAACGTGGAGGAGTGAAGTGATAGTATGGATGAATGAAGTAACGTGGAGGAATGAAGAGATAGTGTAGATAAATGAGGTGACGTGGAGGAATGAAGAGATAGTGTAGATAAATGAGGTGACGTGGAGGAATGAAGAGATAGTGTAGATAAATGAGGTGACGTGGAGGAATGATGAGATAGTGTAGATAAATGAGGTGACGTGGAGGAATGATGAGATAGTGTAGATAAATGAGGTGACGTGGAGGAATGATGAGATAGTGTAGATAAATGAGGTGACGTGGAGGAATGATGAGATAGTGTAGATAAATGAGGTAACATGGAGGAATGCTGAGATAGTGTAGATAAATGAGGTGACGTGGAGGAATGATGAGATAGTGTAGATAAATGAGGTAACGTGGAAGAATGAAGAGATAGTGTAGATAAATGAGGTAACGTGGAAGAATGAAGAGATAGTGTAGATAAATGAGGTAACGTGGAGGAATGAAGAGATAGTATGGATGAATAAGGCAACGTGGAAGAATGAAGAGAGTATGGATGAATGAGGTAACGTAGAGGAATGAAGAGATAGTATGGATGAATGAAGTAACGTGGACGAATGAAGAAATAGTGTAGATAAATGTGGCACTGTGAAGGAATGAAGAGATAGTGTAGATAAATGAGGTACTGTGGAGGAATGAAGAGATAGTGTAGATAAATGAGGTACTGTGAAGGAATGAAGAGATAGTGTAGATAAATGAGGTACTGTGGAGGAATGAAGAGATCATCATCATCATCATCAAGTACCGAGCCTACTGGCGTAGGTGATCATATCTCTCCACAACTTTCGATCTCGGCAGCTATTTATCATTTCTGTTGTTGACCTTCTGCCAAGCCATTCTCTTAAGCTGTCTGTTATCTTTTCTCTTTGCTTCCCTCTATCTCTTCGCCCCTCAATTTTTCAAGTTGTTACAATATATTCCAGCTGTTCACTTCTCATTACATGGCCAAAAAATAATGATTGTCTCTTCCTAACATTGGAAATTAGCTCTCTTTTTGCTTTGAGCTCTTTCAGAACATCTTAATTACTCTTCTTAGCTGCCCATGGTACTCTCAACATTCTTCTATAAAACCACATTTCTACATACTCTAGAGATTTTCTTATCTGTTGTTCTATTGTCCATGATTCTCATCCATATGTTAAGACTGGCTCTACATAACATTTAATAACTCTTTGTTCTGAAAGTATTGATGAATGAGGTATTGTGAAAGAATGAAGAGATAGTATTTATGAATAAGATGCCTGGAAAGAATGAATTGATAATTGGAGTAATGAGGGAAGATGAATGATGAGTGATATCGAGAAGGAGTGAAGGGATTATCGGAAGTGGGGTGTGGTGTGTGATGGATAACTTATTTTAGGGATAATTGTGAAGGCAAGTGTCCTGTCCGTGACAAATGGCGTATGATTCCCACAATTGGAAATGATCCACGGCATATTTTTGGGGGTAAAGTGGTCAGTATCATGTCAGACCGCCCTACTTTCCTAGAAACAATTAGGTACTCTTTTAAGGTTGGGTGAACCAAGGAGCTGTTGGTCGGAATCGATCCCGACCTTTTGTACTTAGTCGCCTAGTTCAATAACAGCTGAGGTAATTGGGATATGTAAGGGGTAATTAGAAGTAACAAAAAGTAATAGGGAGAAATTATGGTAATTAAGTGGAATGTGAGGTAATGAGGAGCATGCCCACAGCCATCTTCAGGGATAGACCTGCTCGCAGTGCTACTAGCGTGACGTCACCTGTCCAAGTTTAGCTTTGTGAATAGGAGCGAATGCGAATGTGGGTATGATATGTCAGTCTTGAGAGTACATCTTTAGCCTGGAAATGTGAACCTGGACCGGTGACGTCACGCTAGTAGGTTTGTAAACAGGTCTATCTCTATAGGTGGCTGTTGGCAAGGAGCACTGGAGAAGCATGAGAAGTTATGTAGAGGAATGAACGGTGGTGCGCAGAGATAAGGAGGAAAGGAAGAAATGGGAGTTGTGCGTCGAGATGAAAGGTTAATGGAAGAAATAGGGATAGTGCGGAGGGATTAGGAGTAATGGAAGAAATGGGGATAGTGCGGAGGGATGAGGGGTAAAGGAAGAAATTGGAGTAGTGCGGAGGGATGATGGGTAAATGAAGAAATGGGGATAGTGCGGAGGGATGAGGGGTAAAGGAAGAAATTGGGGTAGTGCGGAGGGATGATGGGTAAATGAAGAAATGGGGATAGTGCGGAGGGATGAGGGGTAAAGGAAGAAATTGGGGTAGTGCAGAGGGATGAGGGTTAAAGGAAGAAATGGGGATAGTGCGGAGGGATGCGGGGTAAAGGAAGAAATGGGAATAGTGCGGAGGGATGAGGGATAAAGGAAGAAATGGGCACAGTGCGGAGGGATGACGGGTAAAGGAAGAAATGGGGTAGTGCGGATAGATGAGGGATAAAGGTAGAAATGGGGATAGTGCGGATGGATGAGGGGTAAAGGAAGAAATAGGGATAGTGCGGAGGGATGAGGGGTAAAGGAAGAAATGGGGATAGTGCGGATAGATGAGGGATAAAGGTAGAAATGGGGATAGTGCGGATGGATGAGGTGTAAAGGAAGAAATAGGGATAGTGCGGAGGGATGAGGTGTAAAGGAAGAAATAGGGATAGTGAGGAGGGATGAGGTGTAAAGGAAGAAATAGGGATAGTGAGGAGGGATGAGGGGTAGAGGAAGAAATGGGAAAATGCAGAGGGATATGAAGCGAAGGAAGAAATGGGGTCGTATGGAGAGATGATGGGTAAATTAAGAGATGGGGTAGTGCTGAATGCGAATAGATGAGAGATAAAGGTAGAAATGGGGGTAGTGCGGAAGGATGAGGGGTAAAGGAAGAAATGGGGTAGTGTGAAGTGATGACGGAAGAAATGGGGGTAGCGCAAAGTGATGAGTGGTAAAGAAAAACTTGAGTGTATTAGAGAGAAAGGAGGTGTAAAGAGGAGGAATTAGATAGGTAATGATGAAGTAACGAAGAGTAATGGTAAAGAATGAGGTGATCAGGACAATTATGAGATGATAATTGAAGTAAATGTTGCGTAATGAGGAAGAATTTAAGGATAACGCTAGAGGGTAGAGGAACAACGATGAGGAATTTAAGATAAGGAAAAAGTAATGAAATACAACGAGAAAGGAGAGAGAATAAAGGAGGAAGAAGTTGGAGGTAACGCGGCGATTGGAAACAGGGAAGCGGATGGAGAGAAATGTGGAGAATTGAAGAGGAACAGGAGTGGTAGGAGAGAGGGGCGTGAAGAATGTGGTGAAAAAGGGAAGGAACGTGGAATGGAAGGAGCTTTAGCGAGGGCGAATTTTGAGTTACGGGTACGAGAGCGGGATGAAAAGAGGGGTCGTGAGACCAACGCGGGATAATGGTGGCGAGCGAGGGTAGCGCGAGCTAAAAGTTGGGGGGGGGGTGGAAATGGACAAATGAAAGAATGACGTAAAGTGCGGATAAAATGAAGAAACGTAACAAGGAATGAACGAGGGATTCCTGAGGAAAACGTGGGGGGGGGGGGGGGGTAAGAACGAAGGGAGGAATAAGAAATGAAGGAATATAGAATGAGAAGGTGAGATAGGGTGTGGTGTAGCGAGGGGCTTGTGGGGGTAGGGAGAATGAGAAGATCTGCTTAATTGAAGGCCATCGAGGGATGTGGGAGACGGGAGACCACTGACTAGGTTCGATCGCAGCGCAGGGTCCGAGGGGAGGGGATGAAGTCAGCTAGAAGGATGGTAATAGTACACGAGGCGACTACGAGGGATGGGCGTTTGTACGTGTTTTACCTTCAGGATAATACAACACTTATTTTTTTAATTGCAGGTAGGAGACAGTCGACTAGAGTGTTGCTGTTAAAGAGCTGTGTGGTCTAGAGGTAAATCGTGGCAAGGCGCTGTGCCACTGAGTACGGGTTCGATCCTACCTTGGTCCATATTTTTTCTGTTGTTGATTATTTGTCATTTTTTCCGAGTGCTGTAAACATACCTCTTCCTCTGAATTGATTCACTGATTATCGCCTTATATGTTTCCCTCTATAATAATATTCATTTATTATTATATTTGTCTCCAGTCTTAACCACTGGAAACTACTATTCGTGCTGTTTCGTCCTAATGTTTGTCTGCAACGCAAGTATTCAGCCCTACCCTATCCGGGAGATACTTGTCTTAACAGGAAAAATATTTCCGAGCTGTGATCGCAGCCTTATGCTATAGTCATGGGAAAGCCTTCGCGAAAGGACATTGCCTACGAAGCTAATTTTTTAGTTAGCTGAGTGGCAGTGTTCCCTAGCGTTTGGCTTTTCGTGGCAAGGCGCTGTGCCACTGAGTACGGGTTCGATCCTGCCGTGGTCCATATTTTTTTCTGTTGTTGATTATTTGTCATTTTTTCCTAGTGATGTAGACATACCTCTTCCTCTGAATTGATTCACTGATTATCGCCTCGGATGTTTCTCTCTATAATAATATTCATTTATTATTATTTGTCTCCAGTCTTAAATCATCCGGCTGTGGTTAGGAAAGTCCAGGGTTCAAATCCTTATTACCACCAGACGGTGGGATTTTTTTTTTTTTTTTTTTTTTTTCAAAAAGTGAATCCTTGGTTTCTTTGTGGTGTTACACTAAATCATTTCAGAGGAAGAGGTTTGTTTGCAGCACTCGGAAAAAAAGACAAATAATCAACAACAACAAAAAAAAAACAAAGTACAATATATTGACCGAAGCAGGATCGAACCCGTACTCAGTGGCGGCACAGCGCCTTTCCACGAAAAGCCAAACTCTAGGGAACACTGCCACCCACCTAACACACTAACCTGAAAAAGTCTAGGTGGTGAGATCTGATATCTAGCCCTCTCGAAAGCAACGAAAAACAGGAGGTCCCGTGATCACTCGCGCACGTTAAAGAAGCCTTTTAAGTTAAATATACTAACAACAAAACAAATATCAGAAGGGCTGAAACTAAGAATAGCAAAATGTTACATCTTCTCAATATTCCTGTATGGTGCAGAAGCATGGACATTAGACAAGAAAACAGAACAGAAAATTGAAGCCTTTGAAATGTGGATTTATAGAAGAATAGGTAGAATTGGATGGAAAGGAAAGAAAACAAACGATGAAGTTTTAAAACAACTGAAAATAAAAAGAGAACTATTAAATACAATTAAGAGAAGACAAATGAAATTTTTGGGGCACGTTAAAAGGTACAACAGCCTACTAAAAGTAATATTGGAAGGGAAAATAAAAGAGGCAGAGGCAGAGGCAGACCAAGACTAACATGGACGAGTAACATTAAAAGATGGACAAGTCAACCTATTACAACCTGCACCATCAAAGCAAGAAACAGAGTGGAATGGCGATCTATGGTAACCAAACTTCGTTGCGGAGACGGTAGTTGATGATGATGATGATTTAAGTTAAAAGTCGAAAAGAGCATACCCAAAATGGCCGCTGGTCGGGGAAAATAAAAAAGTATAAAATCTACCCAAAACTTATTAAAGAAGGGTTGGGAAAAGGGGGGGGGGGGGAATACTGTTTATTTCCGCTTTAAAAATTAAAATTTTTAACCGTGACCTCCTTTTAAGTGTCTTACTTATTCTTTTACTTGGCTAAGAGTTCACGGGGTGGGGGGGGGGGGGGGGGGAGGAGACTGCATGGTCTAGATGTAAGACACTGGCCTTTGGACAAGAGGACCCCGGTTTCTTATTCTCCTTCTGCGATCATGACGTCATTCTGACTAGGACTCCGGACTCTCTGATGAAGGCGGCTGTCTGTTTCAGTGATTAGGTTGTCCCGTAGAGCTTCTTTTCCAGGGAGGTGGGTGTGGGCCACCATTGTCCTCCTCAGGCCCGTGTACTTCCAGAAACTGGCTATTGTTTGGTGCGTGGAGTGGTTAGGGAGCCTTTTATATAAACTGGTTATTGTTTGGTGCGTGGAGTGGAGTTAAGGAGCCTTTTATATAAACTGGTTATTGTTTGGTGCGTGGAGTGGAGTTAAGGAGCCTTTTATATAAAATGGTTATTGTTTGGTGCGTGGAGTGGAGTTAGGGAGCCTTTTATATAAACTGGTTATTGTTTGGTGCGTGGAGTGGAGTTAGGGAGCCTTTTATATAAACTGGTTATTGTTTGGTGCGTGGAGTGGAGTTAGGGAGCCTTTTATATAAACTGGTTATTGTTTGGTGAGTGGAGTGGAGTTAGGGAGCCTTTTATATAAACTGGTTATTGTTTGGTGCGTGGAGTGGAGTTAGGGAGCCTTTTATATAAACTGGTTATTGTTTGGTGCGTAGAGTGGAGTTAGGGAGCCTTTTATATAAACTGGTTATTGTTTGGTGCGTGGAGTGGAGTTAGGGAGCCTTTTATATAAACTGGTTATTGTTTGGTGCGTGGAGTGGAGTTAGGGAGCCTTTTATATAAACTGGTTATTGTTTGGTGCGTGGAGTTGAGTTAGGGAGCCTTTTATATAAACTGGTTATTGTTTGGTGCGTGGAGTGGAGTTAGGGAGCCTTTTATATAAACTGGTTATTGTTTGGTGCGTGGAGTGGAGTTAGGGAGCCTTTTATATAAACTGGTTATTGTTTGGTGAGTGGAGTGGAGTTAGGGAGCCTTTTATATAAACTGGTTATTGTTTGGTGAGTGGAGTGGAGTTAGGGAGCCTTTTATATAAACTGGTTATTGTTTGGTGAGTGGAGTGGAGTTAGGGAGCCTTTTATATAAACTGGTTATTGTTTGGTGCGTGGAGTGGAGTTAGGGAGCCTTTTATATAAACTGGTTATTGTTTGGTGCGTGGAGTGGTTAGGGAGCCTTTTATATTTCTCCACTTGTTGCATTACTTTAGTTTTCCTTCTATTTCCTAAAGGTTGTCACTGTTTATCTCGGGTTCGGGTTTCGCAACAGATTTGGTGGGGATTTTTCTCTCCGAAACAGTGGTTTCTTCATCCCTTTATTGGGATACTATGCCTAGCCCTCTCGGATAACGGTGAAATAAAGGGCCTAGCCCTCTCGGATAACGGTGAAATAAAGGGCCTAGCCCTCTCGGATAACGGTGAAATAAAGGAAATCGTGTGTGCACTCTGCACATTTTAAAGAGGCCTTGACAATCAGAGTAGGCTAAAATGGTTAATGGAAATATTGTTAAGCAAATCTACTCACGCCGAAGTCGGACCGAACTAGCGACACAACGCATTCATGCACATTCAACTGATGATAACCAGGTAGAAGAAAAAATCGTGTCCAAAATATTTCTCAACTTTTTTGGGTAAAATCATGCCGTTGTGACCACCAGAAACTTCTTTCTGTGCCACTTATCTGATTTTTCATAATTCACTTCCATTTGCCAGGATTGACTGATGAACCGTATCTCCTGGTCACAGCAAAGAGTTGCTACAAGGAAGCTAATACGAGCGCTTTATTCTGTGCTTGTTTGTAAAACAACCCCAAGCAATTAATTGTCTTCAAATTCTACACTGAATTATTCGATAGCCAGAATTAACGTTGTCTTCAAACTCTACACTGAATTATTCGATAGGCAGGATTAACGTTGTCTTCAAACTCTACACTGAATTATTCGATAGCCAGGATTAACGTTGTCTTCAAACTCTACACTGAATTATTCGATAGCCAGGATTAACGTTGTCTTCAAACTCTACACTGAATTATTCGATAGCCAGGATTAACGTTGTCTTAAAACTCTACACTAAATTATTCGATAGCCAGGATTAACGTTGTCTTCAAACTCTACACTGAATTATTCGATACCCAGGATTAGCGAACCTAAGTTGATCAAGACACCATTTTATTTCTTCCACTAAACTAAGGAGAACGCGTCTTCAAATCCGGGTAGGATTTAACCTTTTATTTTCTGTTGGGGATGAAATAAAAACCCAGGCGCTAACACTTCGCTTCGACTGCACTGGACAAGCGACCTTTATTATCCAGTTCTACAAGTCCAAGGCAGACCAAGAAATGAGAAAATTCCATGTAAACAATTTGCAACAATAAGATGAGGAGAAATGAGGAAACTCCCTGTAAACAACTTGTCACAATAAGATGCGGAGAAATGAGGAAACTCCCTGTAAACAATTTGTCACAATAAGATGAGGAGAAATGAGGAAACTCCCTGTAAACAATTTGCCACAATAAGATGAGGAGAAATGAGGAAACTCCCTGTAAACAACTTGTCACAATAAGATGAGGAGAAATGAGGAAACTCCCTGTAAACAACTTGCCACAATACGATGAAAGTGACAATAGCACTTGCCTCTACAATGGTGTGAATATGTTGAATAGCAAATCATGATTATATCAGCACCAAGACGGACAAGCTCCAACTGTTGATACATAAGTTCTAGATTGCACTTGATTACATTAGATTGCACAATAGAAATAAGAGCTGGTATTTTTCCCATTGCAACATATTCCTTAGAACGGAACCAGTCGTTGAATAGTAGATAAAGCGACAACAGATCAAGTAGTCCATGCATGTGATAGACTTAAAGAACAAAATCTAGTACAACGAGTTACCAACAAACGATATGAGAACACCAGACCAACAGGCCAACCAACAAAGGTGGATAAACGGAAGCTGAGTTGGCTGTAAGCGCTAGCGATTGGTTTCTCGTGGCAAGGCTCTGTGCCAAGGAGTACAGACAGGTTCGATCCTGCTTCCGTCCATCTATTGTTCTTTGTTTTTTTTCTGTTGTTGATTATTTGTGATTTTTTTCAAAGTGCTGTAAACATACCTCTTCTCCTGAAAAGATTCGCTGATGTATCGCGTCGGAAGTTTCCCTCATCATCATCTTCATCATCATCATCATCATCATTATCATCATCAAGTACCGTGCCTAGTGGCGTAGGTGATCATGTCTCTCCACAACTTTCGATCTCGGCAGCTATTTATCATTTCTGTTGTTGACCTTCTGCCAAGCCATTCTCTTAAGCTGTCTGTTATTTTTTCTCTTTGCTTCCCTCTATCTCTTCGTCCCTCAATTTTTCCAGTTACAATATATTCAAGTTGTTTTCTTCTCATTACATGGCCAAAAATGATGATCTTTATTTTGCTTACAGTAGCGTGATGACGATCGGGTATCACCTGAAGCACATGATATCCCCTACCGAACGAGGGTTTTCCATGGGAACCCCCCTTAACGTTGTTGTCGTTATATCTAATGTTGTGGCGATTCATGATTATACAAAGAAATTACGAAATTTCCCTAAATAATAATATTCATTTATTATTATTATTTGTCTCCATACTAGAAACACTTGGAGGATTTTTTTAATTTTTAAACCGGGGAACTGATTGGTCTCGAGGCAAGACTCCGGCCTCGAGACAGAGAGGTTGTGGGTTCAAATCCCGGCTTCACCAGTTGGTATTTTTATCTATGATTTCTCTCTGCGGCAACCACCCCTGGTCTCAGCAGTGAGGCCGGGCTTGAAACGTCAATTACTCATCAAAATTATGAGTACCTCCGAAGTCGGAGTTATCTGCCTGTGCGGCGAGGGACCCCTGTGCACACGGCTGCCAGAGAAAAATGAATGAACACGCAAAATTCAGTTTCTAGTCACTAGGGACTTCGTCAGAGGTCAAAGCTGGCGAAAGAAAACAAAACTTGGAGGTATCACAGCAGAAGCAGCCAATAGATGAGCAAGAAACCGCGAACCACATCTCTCCTCGACGCCGGAAGGCAAATGGGGAAGGAAGGAAAGAAAGAAAAACATTGAAACATGGACAAGAGACAAATCTACTAAACAAATACAACAATGCCTTCAAATACAAGAGCTACAGAAGAATATTCAGAATGCAATCATCATCATCAAGTATAATGCCTGCTGATGTATGTGATCCTGTCTGTCCATTCAACCTTCGATCTCGACAGTTATTTATCATCTTTGTTGTTGACTTTCTGCCAATCCATTCTCTTAAACTGTCTGGTGTCTTTTCTCTTTGCTTCCCTCTATTTCTTCCTCCCTCGATTTTTCCGGTTGTCATAATATATTCCAGCTGTACCTTCTCATTACATGGCCAAAAGAAATGATTATTGTTTCTTCCTAATATTGGAAATTAGCTCTCTTTTTGCTTTGGCCTCTTTCAGAACGTTTTCATTGCTCTTCTTAGTTGTCCATGGTATTCTTAACATTCTTCTGTAAAACCACATTTCTACAGCTTCCATTGATTTTCTTGTCTGGTGTCCTATTGTCCATGATTCACATCCATATGTTACGACTGGATCTACATAACATTTAAGAACTCCTTTTCTTGTTTCTATTGTCAAAAATGGATTGCACAGAATTTTCCTCATTTTTATAAAAAAAAAAAAGCTGCCTTTGCCTGTGCCATTCTGCAACCTTAGTGGTACACCTACCATCACACCTCTGTGGTACACCTACCATCACACCTCTGTGGTACACCTACCATCACACCTCTATGGTACACCTACCATCACACCTCTGTGGTACACCTACCATCACACCTCTGTGGTACACCTACCATCACACCTCTGTGGTACACCTACCATCACACCTCTGTGGTACACCTACCATCACACCTCTATGGTACACCTACCATCACACCTCTGTGGTACACCTACCATCACACCTCTGTGGTACACCTACCATCACACCTCTATGGTACACCTACCATCACACCTCTGTGGTACACCTACCATCACACCTCTGTGGTACACCTACCATCACACCTCTGTGGTACACCTACCATCACACCTCTGTGGTACACCTACCATCACACCTCTGTGGTACACCTACCATCACACCTCTGTGGTACACCTACCATCTCACCTCTGTGGTACACCTACCATCTCACCTCTGTGGTACACCTACCATCACACCTCTGTGGTACACCTACCATCTCACCTCTGTGGTACCCCTACCATCACACCTCTGTGGTACACCTACCATCTCACCTCTGTGGTACCCCTACCATCACACCTCTGTGGTACACCTACCATATCACCTCTGTGGTACACCTACCATCACACCTCTGTGGTACACCTACCATCACACCTCTGTGGTACACCTACCATCACACCTCTGTGGTACACCTACCATCACACCTCTGTGGTACACCTACCATCACACCTCTGTGGTACACCTACCATCACACCTCTGTGGTACACCTACCATCACACCTCTGTGGTACACCTACCATATCACCTCTATGGTACACCTACCATCACACCTCTATGGTACACCTACCATCACACCTCTGTGGTACACCTACCATCACACCTCTGTGGTACACCTACCATCACACCTCTGTGGTACACCTACCATCTCACCTCTATGGTACACCTACCATCTCACCTCTATGGTACACCTACCATCACACCTCTGTGGTACACCTACCATCACACCTCTGTGGTACACCTACCATCACACCTCTGTGGTACACCTACCATCACACCTCTGTGGTACACCTACCATCTCACCTCTATGGTACACCTACCATCACACCTCTGTGGTACACCTACCATCACACCTCTATGGTACACCTACCATCACACCTCTATGGTACACCTACCATCACACCTCTGTGGTACACCTACCATCACACCTCTATGGTACACCTACCATCACACCTCTGTGGTACACCTACCATCACACCTCTGTGGTACACCTACCATCTCACCTCTATGGTACACCTACCATATCACCTCTGTGGTACCCCTACCATCGCACCTCTGTGGTACACCTACCATCTCACCTCTATGGTACACCTACCATATCACCTCTGTGGTACCCCTACCATCGCACCTCTGTGGTACACCTACCATCTCACCTCTATGGTACACCTACCATATCACCTCTGTGGTACCCCTACCATCGCACCTCTGTGGTACACCTACCATCTCACCTCTGTTGTACATCTACTATCTCACCTCTGTGGTGCATCTACCATCTGAGGTTAACATTGAATACAATGGACATAGAAAAAAAAAATTTATCAATTCTGCAAGCCAGAAAGCTGGTAGATGAAGAAACTAACAACCTGGGAAATAAAATATTTGGTCGTGTAAAACGACATAAAGACTTAGAGAAGGTAATGATGGAGGACATAGTTCTAGCTAAAGAAGAAAGAGGAAGATCTTGAAAAGGGTTGGTGGAAGGTGTCACAGAGAAGATGCGACTGACTATCGCAGATGTTGGATATCGCGTGCAGGACAAAGTAAGCGTCAGGGTAGATGTCATAGTAGCCAAGTTCAAACAACGAGAGGTTAGATGATGGTGATGATGATAAGATTGCACTACCACTAAGATTGACATGAGATTGCATTACCACTCAGATGAATAAAAGATTGAATTTACGTTAAGATGGATAAGAGATTGAATTGGTAATGAGATGAATACAAGATTGCACCACCTCTAAGATAGATAGTGAATCAATTCAAAGGAAGAGGTATGTTTACAGCACTCTGAGAAAATGACAAATAACCAACAATAGAAATAAGAAAAAAATTACAATATATGGACCGAAGCAGGATCGAACCCGTACTCAGTGGCACTAAGATAGATTAAAAATTGAACTGACTACCATTAAGATAAAAAATAATGAACTCACAACCTCTAAGATAGATAAAAGAATGAACTCACTATCACTAAGATAAAAAAAGAATGAACTCACAACCTCTAAGATAGATAAAAGAATGAACTCACTACCTCTAAAATAGATAAAAGAATGAACTCACTAAATCTAAAATAGATAAAAGAATGAACTCACTACCTCTAAGATAGATAAAAGAGTGAACTCACTAAATCTAAAATAGATAAAAGAATGAACTCACTACCTCTAAGATAGATAAAAGAGTGAACTCACTACCTCTAAAATAGATAAAAGAATGAACTCACTACCTCTAAGATAGATAAAAGAGTGAACTCACTACCTCTGAAATAGATACAAGAATGAACTCACTACCTCTAAGATAGATAAAAGAGTGAACTCACTGCTTCTAAAATAGATAAAAGAATGAACTCACTACTTGTAAGATAGATAAAAGAGTGAACTCACTACCTCTAAGTTAGATAACAGAATGAACTCACTACCTGTAAGATAGATAAAAGAGTGAACTCACTACCTCTAAGAAAGATAAAAGAATGAACTCACTACCTGTAAGATAGATAAAAGAGTGAACTCACTATCAATAAGATAGATAAAAGAATGAACTCACTATCTCTAAGATAGATCAAAAGACTGAACTCACTACCACTAAAATAGATCAAATGACTGAATTCACTACCACTATGATAGATCAAAAGACTGAACTCACTACCACTAAGATAGATAAAAGAGTGAAATCACTACCACTAAGATAGATAAAAGAGTGAACTCACTACCTCTAAAATAAATAAAAGAGTGAACTCACTACCACTATGATAGATAAAAGAGTGAACTCACTACCACTAAGATAGATAAAAGAGTGAACTCACTACCTCTAAAATAGATCAAAAGACTGAATTCACTACCACTAAGATAGATCAAAAGACTGAACTCACTACCACTAAGATAGATAAAAAAAACTGAACTCACTACCTGTAAATTAGATAAAATACCGAACTCACTACCACTGAAATTGTTATAGTACTGAACTCACTACCACTAAGATAGATAAAAAGATGAACTCACTACCACTAAGATAGATAAAAGAGTGAACTCACTACCACTAAGATAGATAAAAGAGTGAACTCACTACCTCTAAGATTGTTAAAAGAGTAAACTCACTAACGCTAAGATACATTTTAAAAAGACTGAACTCACTACCTCTAAGATAGATAACAGAGTGAACTCACTAACGCTAAGATAGATAAAAGAGTGAACTCACTACCTGTAAGATAGATAACAGAGTGAACTCACTAACGCTAAGATAGATAAAAGACTGAACTCACTACCTTTAAGATAGATAACAGAGTGAACTCACTAACGCTAAGGTAGATAAAAGAGTGAACTCACTACCTGTAAGATAGATAACAGAGTGAACTCACTAACGCTAAGATAGATAAAAGACTGAACTCACTAACGCTAAGATAGATAACAGAGTGAACTCACTACCACTAAAATAGACAAGAAAAGACTGAACTCACTACCACTAAAATAGATCAAAAGACTGAACTCACTACCACTAAGATAGATCAAAAGACTGAATTCACTACCACTAAGATAGATCAAAAGACTGAACTCACCACCACTAAAATAGATCAAAAGACTGAATTCACTACCACTAAGATAGATCAAAAGACTGAACTCACTACCACTAAAATAGATCAAAAAACTGAACTCACTATCACTAAGATAGATCAAACGACTGAATTCACTAACACTAAAATAGATCAAAAGACTGAATTCACTACCACTAAGATAGATCAAAAGACTGAACTCACTACCACTAAGATAGATAAAAAGACTGAACTCACTACCACTAAAATAGACAAAAGACTGAATTCACTACCACTAAGATAGATAAAAAGACTGAACTCACTACCACTAAAATAGACAAAAGACTGAATTCACTACCACTAAGATAGATCAAAAGACTGAATTCACTACCACTAAGATAGATCAAAAGACTGAACTCACTACCACTAAGATAGATAAAAAGACTGAACTCACTACCACTAAAATAGACAAAAGACTGAATTCACTACCACTAAAATAGACAAAAGACTGAATTCACTACCACTAAAATGAATAATCTCAACTGTTGAAATAGATATCGGTGATACAAATAACGGCACGAACAAGCTAAAATTGTTGATAACGAATATCTCTACTATACTGTCACCAAGAAGCATTGACACACCAAGAGGACCACTGCGACCTGCCACGTCAGTCGTGACCTAAGATGTTATAATTTCCCGGGGCCGGTTCTAGGCTTGGACTTATGGCTCCACAATCACATTTGTTTATCTTGTCTTATATGATAAAGACCTTCTAGTGTTTATTTTGTTAATAGTAAAAAGTAAAAGTAAAGTACCCCGTCAGGCCAAGTGGAGTATAGGGAATATGGTGTTAGTGACCATAAATTTTACAGACCTTCAGCACATGATTTTTGGGGTAATGTGGTCGGTATTACGCCCGTGCCGCTCCACTTTCCCAGAAAAAAATCAGGTAACCATTTAAGGCTGGGTGAACCTGGAAGCCGTCGGTTGGGATCGAACCTACCTCTTGTCCTTTGTAGTCCAGTTCACTAACCACTGAGCTATCATTTTGTTAATAGCCTCAATAATATATATATATATATATATATATATATATATATATATATATATAATAATAATAATAATAACCTCACTGTTTCATTCAGTTTAACCAGAATAGGGCTTACCATGTCTAAACCTGGAATTGATTATTTCGGAGCCACCGGATACAACTCCGGGGTAGTAATAAAGAGGAAGGAAATCTGAAGTCATGTATGATAGAGACCTTCTAGTGTTTATTTTGTTAACAGGGGGAACTGAATGTTTCACTGAGATCAACCAAAATAGGGTCTTAACATGTCTAAACCTGAAGCTGATTGTTTCGGAGCCACCGGATACAACTCCAAGGTAGTAATAAAGAGGAAGGAAATCTGAAATATTTGGCAAAAGTTGGCGCCAACACATATCCCTGTTTCACTCATTTGCAATTTCAGCTTCAAAGATTCAGCTACAATGAAATTGTTAATAAATGAGTGAAAAAGTGAATGAGATTCATGTTTTTACGTTCCAAAGGAAATCTTCACCAAACAGGATCTTTAATATTTCTTTGTTTGGCAATCGGGGGGGGGGGGGGGGGGGGGGACGAATTTTGTGAAAGTTACTTTCGAATTTGCATATTTAAAATATTTTCTGTCGTTTTTTTGGCAATTTGTCTTCCTTCTTATTTTATCTTTCCCTGTTTCACTTTTCATAATCATTGAGTGCCGTCTCCGCATTGAAGGTTGACTATCATGGAGCGCCATTCCGCTCAGGCTCTTGCTTTGGCAGTGCAGGTTGTCATAGGCCGACTTGTTCATCATTTGATGTTACTCGTCCATGTTGGTCTTGGTCTGCCTCTTTTACCTTGCATTTTCCCTTCCAAGATTACTTTTAGTAGGCTGCTGTGTGTTTTAACATGATCCACAAATCTCATTAGTCTTGTTTGAATTGTGTTTAGTAGTTCTCTTTTCATTTTTAGTTGTTGTAAAACTTCATCATTTGTTTTCTTTTCTTCCATCCACTTCTTCATATTCTTCTATAAATCCACATTTCAAAGGCTTCAATTTTCTGTTTTGTTTTCTTGCATAATGACCATATTTCTGCACCATACAGGAATGTTTCACATTAAATATTTTTTGTTTCAATTTAGATTAGTTTCGTTTAGATTTAGATTCTTTACAAATTTATATTAACTAATGACGACATTAAATGTTTACTTTTTAATCATGGTCTTCTTTTAAATTTCTGGTTATTCCTGACCACCAAGATTTCTTATGTAGGCTCTTTACATTTTCATAGAAATTTAAGATTGTGCACATGCTGCTGTTACGCCCATACATTTTTTGCGTTTTCCATCTTTCTATATAGTCTATGGAGATCAGGAACTGAATTTTGCGTGTTAATGCATTTTTCCCTTCCTTGGAATCCGTGAGCACAGGGGTCCCTCGCTGCACAGGCTGATATCTCCGTCTTCGGAGGTGCTCATATTTTTTTCGTCGATGAGTAATTGACGTCTCAAGCCGGGCCTCGCTGCTGAAAACCCACCTCAATTACCGCAGCTGAGATTTGAACTTACAAGCTCATTGTCTTGAGACCGGCGTCTTGCCTAGATCTATGTCGCCCGGGACCTCTCTTTCCCTATATTATGACAGTTATAACCAAGTATTCCAACTTTCCTCTTCTCATTATGTGCCCGATAAATCTCGATTGTAGCTGCCATGATTGATTATTTATAATAGATCTCTCTCTCTCTCTCTTCCTGTATTCACCTCGTTCAGAATATCCTCGTTGGTCATTTTAGCTTCCACATGAAACTCTTAACATTCTTCTAAGAAATCCCGTCACTGTGGCCTCTAATCGTATTTTCATTTGTTTTGTCTACTGATATGTGTGTGTATGTAATAATGAATGAGGTTACTATTTTATAAAGACACTGAAATCACAGGCAGGTAGTTGTTGTTATTGACGGATTGCCACGAGTTGATGCGGGCAGGTAGTTGTTGTTGTTGACGGATTACCACGAGTTGATGCGGGCAGGTAGTTGTTGTTGTTGACGGATTGCCACGAGTTGATGCGGGCAGGTAGTTGTTGTTGTTGACGGATTGCCACGAGTTGATGCGGGCAGGTAGTTGTTGTTGTTGACGGATTACCACGAGCTGATGCGGGCAGGAAGTTGTTGTTGTTGACGGATTACCACGAGTTGATGCGGGCAGGTAGTTGTTGTTGTTGACGGATTACCACGAGTTGATGCGGGCAGGTAGTTGTTGTTGTTGACGGATTACCACGAGTTGATGCGGGCAGGTAGTTGTTTTTGTTGACGGATTACCACGAGTTGATGCGGGCAGGTAGTTGTTGTTGTTGACGGATTACCACGAGTTGATGCGGGCAGGTAGTTGTTGTTGTTGACGGATTACCACGAGTTGATGCGGGCAGGTAGTTGTTGTTGTTGACGGATTACCACGAGCTGATGCGGGCAGGTAGTTGTTGTTGTTGACGGATTACCACGAGCTGATGCGGGCAGGTAGTTGTTGTTGTTGACGGATTACCACGAGCTGATGCGGGCAGGTAGTTGTTGTTGTTGACGGATTGCCACGAGCTGATGCGGGCAGGTAGTTGTTGTTGTTGACGGATTACCACGAGCTGATGCGGGCAGGTAGTTGTTGTTGTTGACGGATTACCACGAGCTGATGCGGGCAGGTAGTTGTTGTTGTTGACGGATTACCACGAGCTGATGCGGGCAGGTAGTTGTTGTTGTTGACGGATTACCACGAGCTGATGCGGGCAGGTAGTTGTTGTTGTTGACGGATTACCACGAGCTGATGCGGGCAGGAAGCCAGACTTGGAATATGAGAAAAACTGCAACAAGGAACACTTTTCAGACTGAGTCTCAATGGTGCCTGCCGCCTACCCGCCATATTGACCGGAAGTTCTCCTAAAGTGCACGTGTTCTGAGCAATCATCATAAGTTGTTGAGCTCTAAGAATGGAGGCAAAGTCGCCTACCAGCACAAGAGCTGAAAGTTGTCAGCGACCCACAGCTGATGACTTGCGACAGGATCGCTGAACTAGAACCATCCAGTCTCTGCTCCACCTCTCCGTGGTGCGCCTCCAGTAACAGACTAACCTATCTAGTCTGGCCAAGCGGGAAGTGATCAAAGAGGGAACCAACCCGGTACTCGTAAATACCGCGCAAATATCACTGTTTTATTACAAACCACAACATAACGCAGACACGACAACTTAACATCCTCGTAAGGGCGGATGATGAGGAGCTGTGTTCTTTAGTCATCGGGCGAACGCAACCCAGCAGCAGATCTGAGAAGAAAATGTATGATGTCTGGAAATGCCTCACTGAAGCGGTTTAAAAGGCGATTACATCACTGTTACATTAAACAAAAGTCGATTACATAACTGTTACATTAAACAAAAGTCGATTGCATCACTATTACATTAAACAAAAATCGATTACATCACTGTTACATTAAACAAAAAATCGATTACATCACTGTTACATTAAACAAAAGTCGATTGCATCACTATTACATTAAACAAAATACGGTTACATCACTCTTACATTAAACAAAAAACGATTACATCACTGTTACATTAAACAAAAGTCGATTGCATCACTGTTACATTAAACAAAAATCGATTGCATCACTGTTACATTAAACAAAAATCGATTACATCACTGTTACATTAAACAAAAATCGATTACATCACTGTTACATTAAACAAAAGGCGATTACATCACTGTTACATTAAACAAAAGTCGATTGCATCACTGTTACATTAAACAACAATCGATTACATCACTGTTACATTAAACAAAAGTCAATTACATCACTGTTACATTAAACAAATGATTATTAAATCACTGTTACATTAAACAAAAGTCGATTGCATCACTGTTACATTAATGAAAAGATTACATTACTATTACATTAAACAAAAGACGATTGCATCATTGTCACATTAAACAAAAGATGATTACATCACTGTCACATTAAAGAAAAGATGATTACATAACTATTACATTAAACAAAAGATGATTACATCACTGTTACATTAAAAAAGGCGATTACATCACTGTAACATTAAACAAAAGACGGATTACATCACTGTCACATTAAACAAAAGATGATTACATCACTGTTACATTAAACAAAAGATTATTAAATCACTGTTACATTAAACAAAAGAGGATTACATCACTGTTACATTAAACTAAAGATTATTACATCACTGTTACATTAAACAAAAGATGATTACAACACTGTTACATTAAACAAAAGATGATTACATCACTGTTACATTATACAAAAGATTATTAAATCACTGTTACATTAAGCAAAAGAGGATTACATCACTGTTACATTAAACAAAAGATTATTACATCACTGTTACATTAAACAAAAGATTATTACATCACTGTTACATTAAACAAAAGATGATTACATCACTGTTACATTATACAAAAGATTACTACATCACTGTTACATTAAACAAAAGATTATTAAATCACTGTTACATTAAACAAAGATTATTAAATCACTGTTACATTAAACAAATTATTATTATATCACTCTTACATTAAACAAAAGATTATTATATCAGTCTTACATTAAACAAAATATTATTATATCACTCTTACATTAAACAAAATATTATTATATCACTGTTACATTAAACAAAAGACGATTACATCACTGTTACATTCAACAACAACAAAAAAAAAGGGAGGGTAGGCATAGCTTCGATTGTGATTTCAACTTGAGAAACTGCATCAATTTTGGCTGTAAAAATCTACGATGTTAATGGTCTTGATTGTTGCAAAAAATCTGGCAGATATGCCAATTTGACAAACCAGAATTAATCTGCTGAAAGCCCGATGATGTGTGAGTGTTTCTCTACGCGCAGTCTTTACTCTTCCCATAGAAGAGTTCGTTCGTTCGTTCGCTTTCGTCAGCTTTGACCTCTGACGAAGTCCCACCCACTCAATTTTGTGGGACTGAATTTTGCGTGTAAAGTCTGTTTTATCCCATTACAGGATGCCCCTTGCCATGCAGGCAGATTTACTCCGACTTCAGAGGTACTAATTTTTAGGGAATTAGTAAAACCCAGGTGTCCACGCCAGGGTACGAACCCCGGCTGTTGCCGTGGTAAGCCAACCGCCTATCGATTGCGCTAACCGGACACCTCCATAGAAGAGTGTTTCACTGCTCTCTATTCGGTGAATACCGTTTTTTTTTTTTCTATCTTGGAGTCTCCTTCCTTCCTTCCTTCCTTCCTTCCTTCCTTCCTTCCTTCCTTCCTTCCTTCCTTCCTTCCTTCCTTCCTTCCTTCCTTCCTTCCTTCCTTCCTTCCTTCCTTCTTTCCTTCCTTCATTCTTTCCTTCCTTCCTTCCCTCCCTCCCTCCTTCCTTCCTTCCTACCTTCCTTCCTTCCTTCCTTCCTTCATTCTGGAGGTCGTTGGTATACTACTGCCAATGATCTCTGCCAACAGCATTATTTGGGACACCACAAATCTGAGGCCTGCCCATTCCTTCTAGTCCGCTATTATCTTCCTCTCTGTTTCTCTATCCACATTTTTTTTTTCATGTTTAATAGTTCCAGATCTTTCTTTCAGGAAGTGAAAACTGTACGAACGTAGTGTTGTGGACGACGGGCAGCTTACAGAAACACTTGAAATATGAATAGGAGTAAGGCAGGCATGCTTCCTATCACCATTTGTTTTTTTTTTTTTTTGTGTTTTTTTTTTGCTGGCAACAGATTGGATTATGAGACTCAGAACAACAGAAATGGAATCCAATGGTCACCGGCCAAGCAACTTCATAATTTAGACTTTGCGGATGGCACTGCTCTCCTGTCACATAATCATCAAGAGATGCACGATAAACTGAGCATACTTGATGAGAGATCACAACAGCTGGGACTGAAAATAAAGAGAGATACGACGAAAATCTACAGATTTAATGCAGTTGGCAATAACCAAATAACAATAGGAGAAATACTTCTTCTAGACGTAACATTACACACACACACACACACACACACATATATATATATATATATGTGTGTGTGTGTGTGTGTATATATATATATATATATGTGTGTGTATGTATATAGTCGGTAACGAAAGTAAAGATAGAAGAACATAGATTAATGCCAAAATAAGTAAAAAAAAAAAAAAGTAAAGAGCACCCGTCACGCCAAGTGGCGTATAGGGAATATGGTGTTAGAGACCATAAATTTTACAGACCTTCGGCACATGATTTTTGGGGTAATGTGGTCGGTATTACGGCCGTGCTGCTTTACTTTCCCAGAAAAAAAAAAAATACAGTACACATTAAAGGCTGGGTGAACCTGGAATATATAGATATATATTGGCGGTAATGAGGGCAAAGAAAGAAGAACAGAGAATAATACCAAAATAAGGATATTATATAATATACCTATTATATTATATATATAATATTATATTATATATTATTGGATTTCCGGTGCGTGACTGTGCTGGCAACACGATGCAATTTTCGATGGGAGTCAAATGTAAGATATAAGTGAATTTCAATGCCCGTAGTAGAAGAAATTCAAGCGTTCTTGTGTTATTTCGAACGGATTTATTTGTAATTTATTCTTAAAGTTTGTGCGATATTATCCTCACCAATCACCATCAAGGGCGTTCTTCTCGAGAATGCATGGAAAAAGACCAAGAGGAAGACCAGAAGAAGATGGACAGATGCAGTGACAGAGACATGTAACAACAAAGGAAAATCACTAATTCAGACAGTTCGAGCAGCTCAAGAACGACAAATGATATAAACCACGACACCTTTTTGGTATCAGTGAAAAGAGAAAACAAGAAGAAGAATGAGATATATTATACCAAAAAGCAAAAGGAGCATTCGTTGAACTAGGAAACATATGGAAATCCAAATAAAACTCTCTCTCTCTCTCTCTCTCTCTCTCTCTCTCTGCGATCAAGACTCAATCATAGTAGAATTCCAGACTCTCTCATGAAGTCAGTTGTCCGTTTAAGCGATTCGATTGTCCCATATAGTTTATCTTCCAGGGAGGTGGGCGTGGACCACATTGCTCTTCTCAGGTCTGTGTACTGGGGGCAATCCTGTAGAACACGTTTTGTAGTCATATTGTCCAGTGTACAGTGACATAGGCTGGTTGTACCTATTTTGAATTTGGTGAACATGTGATTTCTCATTCTATTGTGGCCAGTACGTAGGCGATGTATGATGACTTGATCCCTCCTTGATAGTTGGTGGTATCCGTCCCTCTCGTTATGCTTTGGATGTTCTTGTTTCCATTTTTCATAGTAATGACCTATGAGGATGGATTTGGCTTCATCCAAATAAATTAGGTTTAATGCAAAAAATAATAATTGTCGACTCTAATGTTAAATCAGTCGGATTGTATGGCGGTGAAACATGGAGAACAGCAAGAATAACAATCAGAAACAATGGATGCTTGCGCAGAATGAAAGCATGGAAATGGCAGGGAAAAATCAATAACAAAAGAGTTATAGAAAATTACCAGTCAAACAGTCAAATAACAGTGAATACAGAGATACGACTAAGACGATGGCGCTGGATAGGACAGATACTGCTGAAGCCAACTGAGAGTATTACACGACAGGCCCTATTTTCAAGATAGGACAGATACTGCTGAAGCCAACTGAGAGTATTACACGACAGGCCCTATTTTCAAATCCCCAAGGGATGAGACAAAGTGGAAGACAAAAATATTCATGGAGAAGACAAGCGGAAGTAGAGATGAAGATGATAGGGAAGACATGGAATGATCTTAAAAGAATGGCAAGAAACAGAACGGCTACTTGGAAAGTGTTTACTGAAGACCTTTGCTCCACAGGTAGTTGAAAGTGTTTGGCAAAGACCTATGCTCCACAGGGAGGTTTAAAGTGTTTGTTGAAGATCTTTTTTCCAGAAGGGAGAAGAAAGTGATTGTTAAAGACCTATGCTCCGCAGGGAGTTGAAAGTGTTTGTTGAAGACCTATGCTCTATATAGGGTTGAAAGTGTTTGTTGAAGACCTATGCTCCATAGGGAGCTGAAAGTGTTTGTTAAAGACCTATGCTCCACAGGGAGCTGAAAGTGTTTGTTGAAAACTTATACTCCACCAGAAGCTGAAAGTGTTTGTTGAAGACCTATACTCCACAGGGAGTTGAAAGGACGAAGAAGATGATGATAACACCTCACGTCCCAGCATATCCGACTACAGCAGTGCATTTATTACTATCGGGTTGCTATTGAGTTATTCAGTTATTTGCGGGTCATCATCATTGCACTCCTGGTTGCTTTCTAACGTCAGTCCCAACTCGCTCTAACCAAATTTTTTTTTTTTGCTTGTCTCCAGAGTCGACACCGTGAGGAGTTGAAGCAGGACTTAGACCAGCTGCTGCCACTGATCCAGACACAAACTATCAGCTTTGAGTCACTGACCAAGACTGCCAAAGTACTCGAGTTCTGATCATCATACACTATAGTATAATGCGATAAAATCTTTGATGCATACAAAACCCCGTTGTCACGCGTGAGTTGGACAGCGTTCAGTAGATGCTGCTGCACTGGGATAACAACGGCACTAATAGCAATTAGTAATAGAAACAACTTTGAAAGAACTATAATATACGTATTATATTATTATATTGGGAGTCGCGATAGCTCAGTGGTTAGTGAACTGGACTACAAAGGACAAGAGGTAAGGTTCGATTCCAACCGACGTCTTTCGGGTTCACCCAGCCTTAAATCGGTACCGGATTTTTTTCTGGGAAATTTAAGCGGCACGGGCGTAATACCGACCACATTACCTCAAAAGTCATTTGCTGAAGGTCTGTAGAACTTATGGTCACTAACGCCCATATTCCCTATTGGTCACTTGGCGTGACGGGGGCTCTTTACTTTTTTATATTATTATATTATATTATATTATATTATATTATATTATATTATATTATATTATATTATATTATATTATATTATATTATATTATATTATATTATATTATATTATATTATATTATATTATATTATATTATATTATATTATATTATATTATATTATATTATATTATATTGTATTGTATTGTATTGTATTGTATTGAATTATTTTATATTATATTATATTGTATTATATTATATTATATTATATTATATTATATTATATTATATTATATTATATTATATTATATTATATTATATTATATTATATTATATTATATTATATTATATTATATTATATTATATTATATTATATTATATTATATTATATTATGTTATATTATATTATATTATATTATGTTATATTATGTTATATTATATTATATTATGTTATATTATGTTATATTATGTTATATTATGTTATATTATATTATATTATATTATATTATGTTATATTATGTTATATTATGTTATATTATGTTATATTATGTTATATTATATTATATTATATTATGTTATATTATGTTATATTATGTTATATTATATTATATTATATTATGTTATATTATGTTATATTATGTTATATTATATTATATTATATTATATTATTTTATATTATTTTATATTATATTATATTATATTATATTATATTATATTATATTATATTATATTATATTATATTATATTATATTATATTATATTATATTATATTATATTATATTATATTATATTATATTATATTATATTATATTATATTATATTATATTATATTATATTATATTATATTATTTTATATTATTTTATATTATATTATATTATATTATATTATATTATATTATATTATATTATATTATATTATATTATATTATATTATATTATATTATATTTATATTATATTATATTATATTATATTATATTATATTATATTATATTATATTATATTATATTATTTATATTATATTATATATATATTATATTATATTATATTATATATTTTATAATTCTTTGAAACAATTTTGTTGTTGGAAAGTAACTTTTGAAAACGCGTTTGAGAGGTGGATAACCAAATGTACATTTTTGTCATTTCCTCTCTGGCGTCATTATTATGGCTGCTGAAGAAAAGAATAGCCTCCACGTCATGCGTCCTTAAAAGGTCGCAAAATGGACGTAGATGCGTTGCGGTTTTTTTCGCCTTTCGACCATAATCATGCGACTTAAGCACGGCAATTTTACTGCATTTTTTAATATTGTTGTTTGTTGTTCCTGCTGATGGCCTTTCGCCGAAGCGTCGTTCTACTTTTGTTTTGTACCTACGTAAAGCTGTTAACATACCACTTTTTCTTTTTTTTTCATTTTCTTTATTATCATCCGCTTTACAGCAGATTCGCATTTCTAAGCATCTTTATGCTTTTACCCTTTTTTTACCACTAGGTTGTTATCCCTCTTCGATCTCCACGATCTCCATGATCTCCATGATCTCCACGAACTCCATGATCTCCACGATCTTCACGATCTCCATGATCTCCACGATCTCCACGATCTCCATGATCTCCACGATCTCCACGATCTCCATGATCTCCACGATCTCCATGATCTTCACGATCTCCATGATCTCCACGATCTCCACAAACTCCACGATCTCCACAAACTCCACGATTCCCACGAACTCTACGATCTCCACGATCTCCACGATATCCACGAAATCCACAAACTCCACGATTCCCACGAACTCTACGATCTCCACGATCTCCATGATCTCCACGATCTCCACGATCTCCACGAACTCCACGATCTCCACAAACTCCACGATCTCCACGATCTCCACGAACACTACGATCCCCACGAACTCCGCGAACTCTACGATCCCCACGAACTCCACGATCTCCGCGAACTCCACAATCCCCACTATCCCCACGAACTCCACGAACACTACGATCCCCACGAACTCCGCGAACTCTACGATCCCCACGAACTCCACGATCTCCGCGAACTCCACAATCCCCACTATCCCCACGAACTCCACGAACACTACGATCCCCACGAACTCTATGATCCCCACGAACTCTACGATCCACACGAACTCCACGATCCCCACTATCCCCACGAACTCTACAATCCCCACGAACTCTACA